>LPNX010124195.1:381938-450047 GCA_001517045.1 Pseudotsuga menziesii | reverse complement strand
GGGGAAGCCATGTGTCACCAATCTCTTCACTCATCCAACCACTACCCTTCATCATTCTGTTGTTAGTGGATCATCTATTCATTGACAGCAAGACCACTACACCAGTTTTCCATTCTCCCCATGCACCTGCACTCTCTACACGACACACCTTCTAAACCACGGATGGTCTTTCCACTATCCGAATTGTGGCTATTCATTCACCTCACGCGGGCTAAGTTAAGAGAGAACGACAATCATGATGCGGGGTTCGCCATTCCTCTTACACCGCCTTGCTAGTTTGTGAATTTTCTTCCCATGTTCACACAGAGCGTTGGTTTTCCCCACCATTGTTAGACTGCTGTGGTTTTTCCTCACCGCTCGCTGGTTGCAGTTTCCCTCATGTATTTCCGACTGTGTTTTTCCAATACAATGTGAAAATTGTTGTAGATTGCCGTGGTTTTCCTCTGTGGTTCGTTGGCTATTATTCCATCATGAAATTGTGGTTGTGATTACCTTTCTAGCTATTTGTTTTAGCTGTGTCTTGTTCTTTTCCTTCACACATAGTTTGAGAGTTGGCCTCTTCCCATTTGCAGCACTGTGTATTTTTCTTTAGCAATTGCAGTGAATATTTTGTGCTCTAGGCTCAGGTTGCTCGTGGGATATTAATGGCCACGATTACTGAACTGTTTTTTCCCCTGTAAAATCCTGAAGAGTTGTTTGGCTACTTGCATGCAGCTATTTTGTCCTCGGACTACATTGGAGTGGTGAATGAGGGCCTGAGGTGCTTGATAAACCTGGTGGGTTGAGAAACACACAAATAGATCCGTTGAGCTAGTCTTCTTCTCCAAAACCCCTGAATAGCACTGGAAGGGAGATGAGGGTCTGAAGAACTACGTTGTAGAGAAAGGACTGATTTCCTTGTGTTGGGTGTGTGTGGTTGTTCTAGAAGCTAGTCTAGTTTTGGTGTTGGTGCACCAGCTTAGCATTAGCTTTTCCCAGCTCTTGGATGGCCTGATAAGAGATTGAGACTGTGAGATTGTAAACAATCTCACAGTCTCTCTCACACAATCACAGAGATTGTTTACAATGATACAGTATAATACAATACCATACCAAACCCAACCGTACAGAGATTGTCTACAATCTCACAGTCTCTCTCACACAATCACAGAGATTGTTTACAATGATACAGTATAATACAATACCATACCAAACCCAACCATACACTAGTAGAAATCGAGAAATTAATGACTAAAAAAATGACTAAAATCAAGCTATAAATGACTATTTTTGAGTCAGTGACTAATAGTATCAAATTTCCACTATCTTATAGCTAGTCGTATTTCACTAGTCATTAATAGCTTGACTTAGTAGTCATTGATTTAGTCATTGATAGACAATGATTTAGGCATTGCTAGACAATGCTTTAGTCATTGATAGTCAACGATTTAGTCATTGATTTAGTCATTGCTTTAGTCATTGATAGCTAATGATTTAGTCATTGATTTAGTCGTAGATTTAGTCATTGATTTAGTCACCGAGTTAGTCATTGATTTAGTCCCTAATTTAGTCAATGATTTAGTCACTGATTGCAACCATTAATGACCAAATATACAACTAAATAAACTACTAGATGTAAACATATTAATGACTAAACTAAATACGACTAAGATACGGGAAATTAGCTACTAATCGTCGTGTATATGCAAATTTAGTCATTTTTGTAGTCACAAATTTATGATAGGGCATGGAGGAATCGAACCACCAACCTCCTGCCTATAATTAGGAAGGCCCTCTACCACTGAAATAGCACCCTTTAAGAAGTTGATATTGCTTGACAATGATGATATTCAAACAAATTTATGATAGATATCAATCTAAAAACTACATAATTATTACTATTACAACTTACCAGTAACTAGTATTTATGATAAACTAATTCTTGAGAGCTATGTACAATTTTCCCTATAACTAAAGCTAATAAAAATACTACAAATACTCTTACCAAAGAGATTTAGTGATGAGTACCTCTTCCCATTATTCATCACTATCATTCTCATAGTCCAAAGAAGAGTCCTTCCTGAAAGGATTTCGAAGCCCAATGCCATCACTGCATCAAAAAAAAGATTCGAAAACAAAACTTTCCCTCTTGTCTACTGCAATATTAACAACCATTAGCTTCAAGGTGTTTCAGATGTTCCTCATCATGGGCTATCAAAACTAAAACGCAACCTGATGCTTTGATGATTAATAAACTTAAAATTATGCAAAGTATATTCACCTTTTCTTTGATAAGGTTGCATAATAAGCAAGTCTATGGTTGTGATCAAACTGCAAAAGGTTTCTTTTCTTATTGTGAAGCCTATTTTAGCTTTAAATCAAGTGATAAACATTCTAAGAGCTAGGCTGATTCAGAAGCTTATTTCTAATGGTGATTCGATGATTATCATTTGCAAAATTAGAGACTTGACTCCCTAGGGATCGTAATGTCTTGCAAAAATGATCTCTAGACCTAGAATTCAAAGAATTGCAAGTATTTTGACTTGGGCAATTGCAAGTATTGCAAGTATTTACCATTGAATCATTTACTGTTTCAAAGGTACCATTTTGTATGGAGGATTTATGCTTTGTGAATCATTATTCCGTGTCTATAAGGGAATCTAATGATGGATTCAATAATTAAAGAGTCAAGTTGCAAATATAAAGAGAAATACCCTGCTCCTACAACATTGCGTCTTTAGAGAAACCTTTAAAAGGTTGTATATTTGGCTTCTAGGTGATGATACCAATTATTTGAAAGGCAGGACAACTGGTTAAGCATGAATTAAACTTGAAAAACTTGCAAACTATTAGGTATAACAAAATATATATCAGCTTTATGTTGAGATGTACGGGATCTGAAACGGCTTCCATGATGATTGGAAAACAGTTCACAGACAGAAATAACCATTTATAAGAACTGAACTTTCCTTAGAATGTATGGTCACCTAAAATAAGACTACAATAAAATTTAGATTCTAGTAAGATTTTGAGATTAACTAAACCTATAGAAAAGGTTGGAGAGATTGGTATTCTACAGTGTTCTTATAATGCACAGTTGCATAAAGGCATATTCTTATCAATATTTATGACTTTCAAAATGAAGGAATTTATTTGACCATTAAATGCACATTTATGATGAAGCAAAGGATAGAGAAAATCATGATGAGGTTCATATTCCCCATTTGAACTTCCTACAAGAAACTATTTCTTTGTAAGGGTAATAAAGCATGTCTCCATCCTGCTTGAGTGGAATGTGAAAGTGCCCTACCCTGATTATTTGATTATGAATTAGTTTTAAGTTCCAATTCCCTTCAGACCCTATGGCATGTTTATGCCTTCCACTCAGACTCCCCACGTGGGATGCATTGCTTATTCAATGGAATATAAAAGCCTCACTAAGACCTAGGTCTCGTATTTTGGTGTGGAGTTATATTTACAAGTACAAAGTTCAAGGTTCGTGAAGAATTGTTCAAAACCTACCATTAGTACATCATTATAACATAGGGTATGTTTCTGCGGGAGGATAGAAGCAGGGCAGAGTAGACAATAAGAGTAAGAGAGGGTCCGACCTAGCTAATTTAAAGAAAAAAAGTCTAAATCTCGGTTGAACTAGAGATTGAATAGTATCTTAGTAAGGGGTAATGTGTTGGTGAGTGAGTGTAGTGCTAAGGCCTTAAATTTCTTCTCTCTTAGACACTGATTTTGGAAAGTGATGCTAATAAGTCCCCAATACGGCCAAGGGATATCTGACAATCCTACACGACATTGGTAATGTCCCGATGCAACTTAGGGACATCCCCTATGTAGTGTTAGATCTTAAAAGATAGGATGATCTGGAAATGGTTATCTCTTGTATTTAGATCCATAAAAATAAGTCTATATCCATAGATAACAAACATGGAAAAATACAAAGGCTTAAAATGGCTGGATAAAAGGAAACAAAAGCTATAAATTCCATATTAGCAACAAGTAAACCACAATTTTTAAAATAAAATTACTAATATCCAACAACAAAAGAAGACAAAACTCACCCTTGGCCTCTGAAGGAACCAAAAATGTGCTTCCCTCAGAGGTACTATGAAATCCTTGCACCTTTGGGCCAGAAGCATTACTAGATAGTCCATTAATATTCAATAATTCATGTCCATTTGTGCTTTCCGAAACATATTGTCCATTTTCCCACTCCCTTTGCAATTTCCTAGATGATGACAAATTGGTAGTGGAATAATGGCTTGATATTTCTCTAGAACCTTTTGGCCTTGCAAATAAAAATCTTGACTGCTTGCTATTCTGATACTTGCATGAACTTGATATTTCCTTTGACAACCCATTGCATTTATCAGTCTCAATAAGCATCAAATTTGCTAAATTGTGAGGACTATTTAATAAACTATCATCTGAATCAAAATTCAAAGACAATATGTTTGAAATTATACTTTTTTCTCCAACATCCGAGCCATTCATATAAACTTTTGGAAGGATATTACACACACCAGATTCACCAAGCATTCCAGCTTTCTAGAACTGGCATTAGAATCTCTAGCAATTTCTACTTTATTGGGAGTTTGAAAACCAGTATTTGTACTTCTATCGGTTGCATCTAACATAGACTCATTTTCAAAAAATTTGAGAGAGCTTGTACTAGTATTTCCAGCTTCTGAAACTGATCTTTCCTCTAACATAGGCTCATTTTCACAATTTTGGATAGAACCTGCACTAGTCTTTCAGCAGTTGAAACTAATCTTTCCTCTGCTTTATGATCAGTAACTCCAAATTTGTCATCGTCACCATTAAGGGTGCAAATATTTACATACTTTTGATGAAGAGAACAATCTTTAGAACTATAATCATCCACTAAAAATTGGACTTTTCCCATAAAGGGAGGCACCTCTGCTTTTGAAGAAATACCTTTAGAGCAACCTTCACCATATGGTTCTGCAAAGTGTTCTTCATAATTGTTTTGATACCTATCATCAAATGGACATCTTTGTAGACAATTATCAACATGGTTTCCGGAAAGCATTCTATTGCTTTTATTTAGAGCAACAACATTCACTTCATGGTTTCTTTGAACAACAGAGTTGCTTTGAGGGACAAAGATTGTAAAGCTATCTTTAGAAAGTCCAACATAGACAATACCAGATGACACTGAAGTTGTATCTGTCCTTTCACTTCTTTTTGTTTCAATGTGCCCACTACCCAGCTCAGATGAACCCTTGTGTGTGTCAGAGGAAGAATTATTCAATAAACTTTTGAAACCATCATGACTCCTACATTTCATAGTAGGATCGACTAAACTAGAATTATTTCCATGGAAAGCTTCCCCAACGGTATTTACATGTGAATTTAATTTTATATCTGTTCCACTCATTGCATTAGGTTTGACATCAATATGTTTTTTAGGTATAAACGTTGATGACTGCCTACTCTTATTGACCAACAGCTTGCCATGATCAGAACTCAACCCTGATGCCATAGCTTCCACCACCAAGGAAGGGAGATTTAATGTTGGAGACACTGAAAGTGAATGAGATGAACTTGTTTTATGATTAGAGGAGCCCCAAGCAGCTGGGATCCTCATACTAAATGATTTTTCCTATGCAGCATGGGATCCCCTGCAACAACCATTAATGTCTCAATATTCAATAAGATAGGTAATATTCCACCACAAACTCCTAAATCATATGGAATCTTATGTTCACTAAACTTAATGTGTAATGCTACTTTGCACCAATCCAGGGGGGTGCTGGAAAACTAAACAAATATTCCATGACAAGAAACAGATTTCATACCAAGATGCACTAGCTAGTAATACAACTGATCTTCCAGTAGCTCCACTCGCAAGGGAAGTCTCATCATTACCTCATGTGTTCTAGTTTCACATGGAAATATGAACAAGTATATATTATTAGGAAATGAAAATGAAGCCATGTATAAAGAATCTAGAAGACAATCACTGAAGAAAAACATAAGCTGTCTAAAGAAAATACACATTAGCTTCTATACTAATGATCATTTAGGACTGAATCAAAAGCTATTAAATAATAAAATATGGAAGCATAGAAAAAGTTCTTTGCACAGATATCAATAACAAATACTAAAGATAATTGGACGAAAGTACAATATACTAAAATCCTAAAGTCACTTACAAGAGCCAGTGATTTGCTCAATTTACTTGAAGAAGCTGATCCAAGTAAAGAAACCTCTGCCACTAGTGGAGGTAAACAAAGTCCCCAGTGTTGCTGTGAAGGATTTGTAACATCATAGAACTTCTGATTTTTGTTGCTAGAAAAATAGGACATAGAAAATCATAAATCATAAAAGCTAAATGTGAAATATTTTTTAAAACTATTTAGCCTAATAAAGAAAACTTTCTAAATTAATATAAATATATTAATAATATTATTATGTTGAATGTTTCAAAATGAACTAAAAGAGATAACTGGGCCAACAATACAGTAAATATTACATCCTAAAACTAGTGTACATATATACAAAGTAGCCAAGGCTGATGTCTGAAAATTTGTCCATTCCAATTTCCTCCGACAAATTTTAAAAAAAATTCCCCCAAATGATCTCTCGAAGGATTTCTTCAATAAATCATCCAACCCCATCCATGTGGGGCCTTCCTCTTCCCATTGATTCAAGCAATGAGGTCATCATCACATAAATCTAGGATTCAAAGAATGGGATAAAGTGTGCAAGGGGGTGTTGAATTGGTTCCACATGTCAACAATGATTGTCATCACAACACAAAATCTATATCAATGATTGTCCACACAACCTCTACAAAATCTACATCAAAAAATAAAAGCACAAGAACCCTCCTGTCAAATGGTTTCCGTAGATTTCTCATCCATGGTATCCCTGATCATAAATCTCTCCCCAAAAAATCTTGCAGTGTCTGCATTTCAAAGAAGCTCAAATGTTGGTGTTGTGAATTTCAGTAGAAGTCAATCTTGATCCATCACTTCCCATCAATCACCAGTCTACACACCACTCCTCCCTGAATTTGACTGTCTCCAAAAATAATAAATCTCACTCACCATAGACAATAATGCAACTTTCACATGTACATAGCGATGCAACAGGAGGAAGTTTGAGGCACGTCTTGTCTCAACAACTTTCAACAACTCCAGCTTGAAGAATTGTCAAAAAATGGCTTCAATTTGATGATGGTTTATGATGGATTCTAGGGTTGTTATTGCATGATGGTTTATCAAAACTTTGGTTTATGAGGTTCCATGCATCAAATCAAAATGTTGTTTGGGTTATAAGGTAGTGAATGTTTGCTTCTGCACCTAAATCCAAACAACCTCTAGATAACTCCAATCACAAGAGGCATTATAAATAAACCTCCAATACTAGTTCTATCAGGTAGTGTAGGATTCAAGTCACACAACCAATGGATAGAAAGAACCTCAAAACAACCTTGAGCATAGCCTTGGATATTAGAATATTGACAATAGACAACATTGTTGGTATTGGGCTTCTTCCTTGAAGTCCATTGAACCCTTACTCATTTTGATCTTTCGGGCTCTCTAGGATTCAACAGTAAGAGTTTTTGTATTCTCTTTGCAATCTTCTATTTCTTTTTCCGCTCTTATGGAGTTTCCTTAGCACTCTCAATGATTACTACTTTTAATTTTTACAGTACTATTTGCCATTTTTGGGCACTAATGGACTTTCTAAATTAAAGTAACCATGTTGGGACCTCTCATATGTTTACCAATGAATATTAATAAATGTCCATGATACAGAAGTATAACCCTAAACCTACTTGAAGTATAAAACCCAATAATGGTACCTCACCATTATTCTGAGATTTTTCCTTTTCAATAATCATACATCAAACATAACTAAGTTCTATCCTTGTACAAGTATCTATTAATTGTGAGCTCCCATCAGTTCAAAGTTTCAACATTTCAGAAACTAAATATATAGTTTCTAATGAGCACATGCAAGTTTAGAAAACTAGTAAAACAGAATTTAGATATCATGTAAAAAAGAAAATAGCATCTGTAGGGACCATCACTACCCACTTTGGATTAACAAATAAAATTGTTTTTCATGAAACCTCATGCACATTTTGTCCATGATGGAAATGCCCAAAACACTTCGAAGATTATTATAAACATACCAATAGCTTAATCTAATACACAATCTATACCTTCACCCACTATGAAATTATGAATCATAAATAACTCAATCTCTTACCTTGACATGCTTATTGGAAATTCTATTGTAATACCCCGATTTTAACCCCGCTTGCATATATTGTGAATAATCTTGGTGTAGAGCTGAAGGAAAAGGCCCCACCATGAATTTGGTTATGTTATGTTTTGGATTGAAATGGTCAGTGATGGTATATAGGGACATGCGGCATACATATTAAATTGTGGCACCATGTACCTATGCATTTTAATTAATAACCCAACCAACTATGTTCACTGCAACTAAATTGAGAAGGGGCATGATTTCCTAAGGGTAAGGAGGGGGAAAGTTAAATCATGAGCCATGGGGGGGGGAAGCCATGTGTCACCACTCTCTTCACTCATCCTCCCTTGTCTCATCCAACCACCACCCTTCATCGTTCTGTTGTTAGTGGGGCATCTATTCGTTGACAGCAAGACCACTACGTTGGTTTTCCATTCTCCCCATGCACCTACACTCTCTACACGACACACCTTGTAAACCACGGATGGTTTGTCCACTATCCGAATGGTGTCTATTCATTCACCTCACGCGGGCTAAGTTAAAAGTGAATGACAATCATGATGCAGGGTTTGCCATTCCTCTTACACCGCCTTGCTAGTTTGTGAATTTTCTTCCCCTGTTCACGCAGAGCGTTGGTTTTCCCCACCATTGTTAGACTGCTATGGTTTTTCCTCACTGCTCGCTGGTTGTAGTTTCCCTCACATATTGCCAACTATGTTTTTCCTGTACAATGCAAAAATTGTTGTAGATTGCCGTGGTTTTCCTCTGTGGTTCGTTGGCTATTATTCCATCATGAAATTGTGGTCGTGATTACCTTTCCAACTATGTGTTTTAGTTGTGTCCTGTTCTTTTCCTTCACACACGGTTTGAGAGTTGGCCTCTTCCCATTTGCTGCACTATGTATTTTTCTTTAGCGATTGCAGTGAATATTTTGTGTTGTGGGCTCAGGTTGCTTGTGGGATATTAATGGCCATGATTATCGAACCGTGTTTTCCCCTATAAAATCCTGAAGAGTTGTTTGGCTACATGCATGCAGCTATGTTTTCCTCGGACTACATTGGAGTGGTGAATGAGGGCCTGAGGTGCTTGATAAACCTGGTGGGTTGAGAAACACACAAATAGAGTCGTTGAGCTAGTCTTCTTCTCCACAACCCCTCAATAGCACTGGAAGGGAGATGAAGGACTGAAGCACTGCGTTGCAGAGAAAGGACTGATTTCCTTGTGTTGGGTGTGTGTGGTTGTTCTAGAAGCTAGTCTAGTTTTGGTGTCGGTGCACCAGCTTAGCATTAGCCTTTCCCATCTCCTAGATGGCCTGATAAACCCAACTTTGTTGGCTTAGCTGATCCGTTGTTCGCCTGATAAACCCAACTGTGTTGGCTTGGCTGAACTGTGTACCCTTGTAGTGTTTTTATCCTTGGCTATGTGTAAGCCTATTAGTTCCTTATTCCTTAGGGAATCATGCCCAGCTCCAGGGTGGCAGCGTTGCTGAGAGATTAAAGAGCACGTGAGCCTATGGTTGGGTGGAACGTTGCAGCAACATAGCTGGTTGTGGAACAAGTTCTCTATAAATATAAGTACTCTTGCCTAACTTGTTTCTGCAATTATATATTTACCATTGATGAATGAGGATATACATGTTAAATGTTGATCTATATATGCATGAATGCTGATTGATATGTTTTGCTTCCATTGTGTATATGAATGATTATGCTTCGTAAAATGATTTATGTTTTAAGTATCATGCTTCAGCACTATATGTATGTATCTTCATGTCCATGGGGCTATATTCCCCTATGATTTGACCTATAGTATCATCCTCTTCGCCGATCGGAGGGTTGGGGATGTTACAGTGTGGTATTAGAGCCCTAGTTGTAGTATGGGCTTGAATGGGCCATGAAGATGCAGTGACAAAGTTTATCTTGCAGCATTGGGCCTCAGAAGGCCATGAACAATTAACAGAGGTAGGTTGCCTATTTCCCTGAAGAAACCAGGAAAATGGGTGAAGCCCAGAAAATTCACAAAATTTTTCTAAGTGTTTGGTTGTCGTCCCATTGGAACACTTAAACAGATGGATCTCCAACATTTAGCTAATGGCACACTCGCCGTTGCGGAAATCTAAGACAATATCCACGCGACGGATAGTTTCTCTGACCGTTGATGGTGTAGAAGTTCTGAAATGTTCTAAGTGTTGACTTTGTCAGCCAACGAAGCACATTAGTTGCATTCATTGCCGATGAACAGCAGAAGGGATAAAAGGATTGTAGACCCGTCATTGCAGATAAATAGAGAACTATCCTCCTAAAGGATAGTTGATCCGATCGTCGATGGCACAGAAAGTTCAAAAAAAAATTCTATGTGACAAAAACATTGGTCATCAGAAGAAGATGGTGGTTTGTGCATCGTTGCAGAATCCTAGAGCCCTAGTATTCCGACAGGGAGAAGCTCCAACTGCTGATGCCAGCTGAAATCATGTCTCGGTTCGCCGACCGAAAAGCATTAACAGATTGGAGCACTGATCAGAAAAGGATCGAAGATGATGAGCCGCCATTGCGGCTGCTGATCAAACGAATCTGCCGATGCTTTATTCTTCCACTCACCGATGCCGAAATGTTAGTGGATTGTGGCCAATGTCGAAGTGTTAGTTTTAGTGGGAGATGGAGCCGAAAGAATTGATGGAAGATAAGCGATTGATGAGCCGATGACGCGGAGGGAAGCTATCACTAGTTAGATCACGGATCTCCTCAACAGGTGTGGCACTTGCTAGGTCACCAACTCCCTTAGATGAGCCTTCAAATCTTTTCTTTAATTAAAAAAAAAGATCTCGCAAGCTTGATTCTCTAGAAGATGCCACTTTTTCATACAAATATTGGACATTATCATTTGATATGTGAGTAATTTGATCATTATTATCATTAACTTCATCTTCATGTATTGGTCTACCAAGGCATTTGCTTCTACGAGATGGCAGTGATTTTTCTTTGCTTGCATTTTGTTTCTGATGATCATTTTTGGTAGAATCCAACATTCTTCTATAAGGAAAAAAATTACCAATTAGAATCAAAACCATATATGGCCTACATCATGAAATATATTATATAAAACTTTCATCAAATATGCATAGATGTGAAAAGGTACAAGAAGTAACTACTTACTTATTTCCAAAACCAAGGGATGATAAATGCTCTTCATTTCTTGTGATGTGGTATTTACGAGCATGCTCGTATTCTGTCACATTTTAATCTTTGTTGAGGTCACTTTTACATTTCAACCCCTTATTCTTCATAGCTTGTATGTCCACAATTTCTCTTAAAAAAATCATTAGTGCATGTGCAAACAATGACTATAAAATATCTAAATTCAAATGCTCATGAAAACAACAAACACTAACTGGAGCCCATTGGAATCACAGTACTAAAAATAAGTAGAACATGACAATAATAAACCACGTATATCATGTATGTAGAGATGAACAAAAACAAAAATGAAAATCTTGCATATCAAATATCAGTAAGGATAAATTCCATACAAAGTTTAGTAAAAACATTAGCACATATGCAAACAAAGACTACAAAATATCTAAATTCAAATGCTCATGACAACAACAAACACTAACTGGATCCCATTGGAATCATAGTACTGAAAATAAGTAGAACATGAAAACAATAACCGATGTATATCGTGTATGTAGAGATTAACAGAAACAAAAATGAAAAGTTTGCATATCAAATATCATTAAGGATACATTCCATACAAAGTTTAGTAAAACCATTAGTGCATGTGCAAACAATGACTATAAAATATCTAAATTCAAATCCTCATGACAACAACAAACACTAACTGTAGCCCATTGGAATCACAGTACCGAAAAGAAGTAGAACATGGCAATAATAACCCACATATATCGTGTATGTAGAGATGAACAGAAACAAAAATGAAAGTGTTGCATATCAAATATCATTAAGGATAAATTCCATACAAATTTTAGTAAAATCCTTTGGCTACCTAATTACAATAACCAAAACAATAAAATCCATTTACATAGGGAAATTTTATTCCATAAATTCATGGGACAAGTCATCATCATTATCATTTACATTGCCATCAAGATCACAATCCTGATCACTCATGTAAGCATCTTCTTCATCTTCTTCACTGTCCTCATACAATATATTTTCCTGACCATGCATTACATTCTCTATCTCAATCTCTTCATTGGGAAGAAAAGTTTCCTCTTCAAATACTCTATCAACATCTTCAGCTTCTTCTTCGAAAGTTTCTTATAAACTATTACACTGCCCATCGATGATCATATCAACACATTGCATAAATTTCCTTTTCGAATGAGGCTCCATTTGAATGACATATGACCATCCTGGGCTTGCTATATCGTCAATTAGAAATGCTTGGTTAATTTGAAGAGGGGAAACATACGGATCATCGGTCTTTGATAATATTTGATGTGTGTTTGAACGTAAAAATCCATACTCATCATGTTGTATTGCAGATGGTTTGATCCATTTACAATTTAATAATATAGGACTAGTTTCACCATAATAAACTTTAATAATTTCTTGTATGAATCCAACATAGAAATTGTTACCAGTTTCGTGATGAAATTCAGCACTAACAACACAATCACAATTTACCTTTCCTGTGTCCTTTTCTTCCACTCTTAAATGACTACCATAGGGCCACATCCCACTGAAACGATAAGCATATATATGTGGAGGTCGTGAAAGATCCATTTCCTCAATCATTAGATCTTGACCTTGTTGTTGTACATAATTTATTGCATTAGAAATCCAATCATCAAATTTTGGAAAAATCAGACCACCTCCAACATTCGATTCCTGAAGTCTACGCTTTCGAGATGGTTGCATCCCTGTTTGAATCTCTTCTTTGTATTTTCAACATAGAATATGAACAAACATGATAGTAAGAATGAAAATAATTTTTCTATTAGATGAAATTAAATAGAAAAATTATCATGTAAAATAAATTTTACCTGCGCCACTTATCAAATGTGGATGTGTTTTGAAGAACATAGGCATGTATCAAAGTTCTTTCTTCATTTGATAGCTTGAAGCAATGTCCATTTCCTTCTACTACTTCACCAGCAACTCTCTCTTCTTCTTCATCATCCCATACACCGCGATTGACACTGCTAAAATCCTTCATATATTCTATGTAAAAACCTACGACCTCTTGCATTAAATATCCCTCACACATGCTACCTTCTAGTTTTGCCTTATTACAAACAAACTTTTTCAAAAGCTTCATATATTGTTCTATAGGATACATCCATGTTGTTCTTATTGGGCCACAATGCTCTATTTCATTTTCTAGATGTATAAGAAGATGCATAGAAATATTGAATATTGTTGGTGGAAATTCTCGTTCCAATAAGCAAATGACTTCAACAACCTCTTCCCTCAAATTATCAAAGTTTGAAGGATCTAGCACATGCAAACTCATTCTCTTCAATATTAGGCCCAACCTTATAAGTTCCAATCTTGGCCCCTTTTCCAAACTTGATATGACCACAATAGGTAAAATATCCTCGATTATGACATGATAGTCATGGGTCTTGAGGCCTCTTAAACTATTATTGTCAATTTGGCTTCTAATATTACTACTTACATATCCAGTAGAAAAGCAAGTTTGAGACATCAACTTTAAGAATTATGCACATTGTTCCTTTGTCCACACATAAGGAGCAATAGGCTTTCTATATTTTCCATCACCACATTTTTCAACCCAAAGATTTCGATGAATCTTTAGTTGTTCAAGGTCTAGGCATGATCACACTGTATCATATGCACCAAAAAGAGTTTCTATAATAGCAAAAGCTATGTTTTTCTCAGTATGCATAAAGTAAACAGTATGCCTAATGGATATATGCTTAAAGTATGGCAACTTATAGAATATGCACAATTTTTTTACACCACTATCATTAAGTGGATCATTTTTACTACCACAAATTCCACCATCCTTAATAAACTGCATTCTTTTTTCTCCATTCTCAATAATGTAATAACTTGTTATTGCCAATGGTGCTTCACAATTCTCTTCTTGACCGTTGAAACGTGACTTTTGTCAATGATATGGATGCTCCATTTTAAGGTAAGCACGATGTCCACAATAAATGGACTTACACAAACTACTTGAGTGTCTCAAAAAAGCCTTAAACATGCAAGCCGGACATCCATGGTATCCATGAACATTTAGACTAGTCAATGTGCCATATGCAAGAAGATCTGTATCGTAAACAATAAAGAAGCTCTTAAAGTGAACCAGATAGAATGGCCATCCCGTAAAATTTGAATTTTTTCAATTCCTTTCCACAATTCTGCTAGCTCATCAAATAATGGCTCTAAATACACATCAATTGTATCTGAAGTCACACTTTTCTTTTCTGGTATAATTAATAACAACATCAAGAAGAATGATTTGGTTGCTAACCATGGAGGCAAGTTATAATTTATTAAAAACACCAGCCAAGTTAACCATTTAGTACTTTGATTTGAGAATGGGTTCACACCATCTAGAGCTAAACCAATCCTCATATTATGAGGATCTTGGGCAAAATCGGGCCATTTGTTTTCAAATTACATCCAGATCTTAGAATTTTCCACAAATCGTTGTTTTCCATTAGTGCTCTTATTTTGGGCATGCCATTGCATCAACTCAGCAATGCCTTGACATCTATACATTCGAAGCAACCATGGGATTAGTGGAAAGTGTCGAAGAACCTTTCTAGGAGCTGAATTTGATTTCAGCCCTGGTTTATACCTCCCTTCTTTACTTTTAGGAAATTCTATCTCACTTGCAAGACTTTTGCGAAATAATACGCAACCATTCACACATGTGTGGATGTTTTCATACCCTAATTCTTTCTTACTTATTTGTGTTTTACATTCTCTCCATTTTGTTGGCAATGTGGATTTAGGTGGTAACAACTCATGTAAAAATGCCAATAACTCATCAACACTCTCATTTGTCCAACCATGCACTATTTGCAAGTTAAGGAGTACAAGAATTGTTGTTAAATGACTGAACTTTCAAGTATCATACACAGGTTTTGAAGCATCCTCCATCAACTTCTACCAATCATCCTTGAAGCCCTCATTCAACATTCTATCAACTTCAATCCCTTCATCTAAGGTTCTGAGGCTTCCATCTGTATTTTTTTCCTCTTCGTTTATGTTTGGCACCTCTATGTCTCTCATCCTATGCAATTGTAAACTATCTGGATAATAATTTTGAGGGAAAGGGCTAATCCCGGTATGACCAAATTTTAGCATATGTTCATAAATCACTTGTCTTTTTCTCATCTTCCCACCACAACAATCATTACATGGAAATGCATATTTAAGAAAGCTCTTTGCATCATCTATTCTCTTGTCATATGCATGGTAGTCAGAAGTTGTCAAAATTGGTTGTTGACTCATCTTCAATTTCCTGCATTCAATTATAAAACCGATATGTTAACTCTAACTTTCCACTATTTTCATCTATCTTTTCTTTAATTAATATTCATCAAAACCAATACATAGAGAAAAAACACAAAGGATCAAGATTAATCATAAATCATTTTCAAATTCTGATGCAGCAATAGGTCAAGAGCAGCCTTGAAGAAGACATTTAAGCAAGACAGTGACGAATTTGTGAGCAGACTGATGTCTGAGTTTGGAGCTGACATTGGACTATGTATGGGGCTGTCTTGAAGTATGTAATAGTGAGCTAGAAAATTTCCTCAAATTTAGTAGTTATAGTGACTAGAATCTTCCATAAAAAATTTCCTCAAATTTTGTTGCATGGGATAGGTTGTCAATCTGCAGCACTACTAGCATAAGTAGCACTACTAGTTCTACTAAGAGGACCGGGAGTTAAGGAATGAGCTGGGGCCCTTGTGTGGTTCCTCTAGTAAAGATGTGAAAGAGAGGTAGGGTTTTGTGGTTGTTTCCTTCTCTAAGAGGTTCAGTAAGAGATAAAGCAATATATAATGGAAAAAAGGAATTATAAATTGGGAAATTTATACTAAAGTTTAAGCCTAAATGAGTAATATAGGAGTAAAGTATAAGTTCAGTGGAAGCGTAGTTCTAGTTATCTTTGTTTAGTAATACTTAGTGAAGTGTAGTAATGGTTATATAAGTTGAGTATCAGTAGCAGTATAGTATAAAAGATACAATTTGTAAGGTATTATAAGTTAAATACCATCACCAACAACACTACGGTCTTTCTTATTATTATTGTTCACCTTTGGCTTCACTACTATAAATTGTAGGTCACCTAACATGACTTTCAAATCTATCTTAACATGATTGTTGTTAATAGAACTTATTCAAGAACAAATACTCATAAACCTTTTGATTTGATGCATGGAAACTCATAAACCAAAGTTTTGATAAACCATCATGCAATAACAACCCTAGAATCCATCATAAACCATCATCATATTGAAGCCATTTTTTTGACAATTCTTCAAGGTGCAGTCGTTGAAAGTTGCTGAGACAAGATGTGCCTCAAACTTACTCCTGTTGCATCGCTTTGCATAGGTGAAAGTTGCATTATCGTCTATGGTGAGTGAGATTTAGTCTTTTTGGAGATAGTCAAATTCAGAGAGGAGTGTTGTGTAGACTGGTGATTGATGGGAAGTGGTGGATCAAGATTGACTTCTACTGAAATTCACAACACAAAATTTGAGATTCTTTGAAATGTAGACATTGTAAGCCATTTCGGGGAGAGATTTATGATGGAAGGGATACCATGGATGAGAAATCTATGGAAACCATTTGACAGGAGGGTTCCTATGCTTTTATTTTTTGATGTAGATTTTGTAGAGGTTGTGTTGACAATCATTGATATATATTTTGTGTTGTGATGACAATCATTGTTGACATGTGGAACCATTTCAACACCCCCTTGCACACTTTATCCCATGCTTTGAATCCTAGATTTATATGACGATGACCTCATTGCTTGAAGCAATGGGAAGAGGAAGGCCCCACATGGATAAGGTTGGCTGTTGTAGTGAAAAAAGCCTTCAAGAGATCATTTGGGGGGGAATTTTGTAAAATTTGTTGGTGGAAATTGGAATGGACAAATTTTCAGACATCAACTTTGGCTACTTTGTATATCTGTACACTAGTTTTGGGATGTAATATTTACTATATTGTTTCCCATGTTATCTCTTTTAGTTCATTTTGAAACATTCGACATAATATTCTTATTAATATATTTATATTAATTTAGAAAGTTTTTTTTATTGGGATAAATTGTTTTAAAAAATATTTCACATTTAGCTTTTATGATTTTTCATTTTCTATGTCCTATTTTTCTAGTAGCAAAACTCAAAAGTTCTATGATGTTACAAATCCTTCACATCAACACTGGGGACTTTGTTTACCTCTACCAGTGGCAGAGGTTTCCTTGCTTGGATTAGCTTCTTCAAGTAAATTGAGCAAATCACTAGCTCCTGTAAGTGACTTTAGGATTTTAGTATATTGTACTTCTGTGAAATTATCTTTAGCATTTGTTATTGATATCTGTGCAGACAACTTTTTTTATGCTTCCATATTAGATTATTTAATAGCTTCTGATTCAGTCCTAAATAATCATTAGTATAGAATCTAATGTGTATTTTCTTTAGACAGCTTATGTTTTACTTCATTGATTGTCTTCTAGATTCTTTATACATGAATTCATTTTCATTTCCTAATAATATATACATGTTCATATTTCCATGTGAAACTAGAACACAGGAGGTAATGCTGAGACTTCCCTTGCCAGTGGAGCTGCTGGAAGATCAGTTGTATTTCCAACTAGTGCATCTTGGTATGAAATCTGTTTCTTTTCATGGAATATTTGTTTAGTTTTCCAACACCCCCTAGATTGGTGCAGAGTAACATTACACATTAATTTTAGTGAACATAAGCTTCCATATGATTTAGGAGTTTGTGGTGGAATATTACATATCTTACTGAATATTGAGACATTAATGGTTGTTGCAAGGGCTCCCATGCTGCACAGGAAAAATCATTTAGTATGAGGATCCTAGCTATTCGGGGATCCTCTAATCCTAAAACAAGTTCATGTCATTCACTTTCATTGTCTCCAACATTAAATCTCCCGTCCTTGGTGGTGGAAGTTGTGACATCAGGGTTGAGTTCTAATCATGGCAAACTGTTGGTCAATAAGGGTGGGAAGTCATCAACATTTATATCTAAAAAAAATATTGATGCCAAACCTAATGCAATGAGTGGAACAGATATAAAATTAAATTCATGTGTAAATACTGTTGGGGAATCTTTCCACGGAAAGAATGCCAGTTTAGTTGATCCTACTATGAAATGTAGGAGTCATGAAGGTTTTAAAAGTCTATTGAAGAATTCTTCCTCTAACACACACAAGGGTTCATCTGTGTTGGGAAGTGGGCACATTGAAACAACAAGAAATGAAAGAACAGATGCAGCTTCAGTGTCATCTGGTATTGTCTGTGTTGGACTTTCTGAAGATAGCTTTCCAATCTCTATCCCTCAAATAAACTGTGTTGTTCAAAGAAACAATGAAGTGAATGTTGTTGCTCTAAATAAGAGTAGTAGAATGCTTTCAAGAAACCATGTTGAGAATTGTCTAGAAAGGTCTCCATTTGATGATAGGTATCATAACAATTACGAAGAACACTTTGCAGAACCATATGGTGAAGGTTGCTCTAAAGCTATTTCTTCAGAAGCAGAGGTGCCTCCCTATATGGAAAAAGTCCAATTTTTAGTGGATGATTATAGTTCTAAAGATTGTTCTCTTCATCAAAAGTATGTAAATACTTGCACCCTTAATGGTGATGGTGACAGCTTTGGAGTTACTGATCATAAAGCAGAGGAAAGATTAGTTTCAACTGCTGAAAAGACTAGTGCAGGTTCTATCCAAAATTGTGAAAATGAGAATATGTTAGAGGAAAGATCAGTTTCAAAAGCTAGAAATACTAGTGCAAGCTCTATCCAAAATTTGGAAAATGAGTCTATGTTAGATGCAACCGATAGAAGTGCAAGTACTGGTTTTCAATATCCCGAGAAAGTAGAAATTGCTACAGATTCTGATGCCAGTTCTAGAAAGCTAGAATGCTTGGATAATCTAGTGTGTAATATCCTTCCAAAAGTTTATCTGAATGGCTCAGACGTTGGAGAAAACAGTATAATTTAAAACATATTGTCTTTGAATTTTGATTCAGATGATAGTGTATTTAATAGTCCTCACAATTTAGCAAATTTGCTCCTTGTTGAGACTCATAAATGCAATGGGCTGTTAAAGGAAATATCAAGTTCATGGAAGTCTTAGAATAGCAAGCAATCAAGATTTTTATTTGCAAGGTCAAAAGGTTCTATAGAAAGATCAAGCCATTATTCCACTCCCAATTTGGCATCGTCTAGGAAATTGCAGAGGGAGAGGAAAAATTGACAAGATTTTTTGGAAAGCACAAATGGACATGAACTATTGAATATTAATGGACTATCTAATAATGATTCTGGCCCAAAGGTGCAAGGATTTTAGAGTACTTCAAAGCGAAGCACATTTTTGGTTCCTCCAGAGGCCAAGGGTGAGTTTTGTCTTCTTTTTTTGTTGGATATTAGTAATTGTCTTTTAATAATTGTGTTTTACCTCTTGCTAATATGGCATTTACAGCTTTTGTTTCCTTTTATCCAGCCATTTTAATCCTTTGTATTTTTCCAAGTTTGTTATCTATGGATATAGACTTATTTTTATGGATCTAAATACAAGAGACAACCATTTTCAGATGAGCCTATCTTTTAAGATCTAACACTGCATAGGGGATGTCCCGAAGTTGCATCGGGACATTACCAATTTTGTGTAGGATTGCCAGATATCCCTTATCCATCTTGGGGACTTCTTAGGATCACCTTCCAAAATCGATGCCTAAGAGAAAAAAATATAAGGCCTTAGCGCTACACTCACTCACCAAGACATTACCCCTTACTAAGAGAGTATTCAATCTCTAATTCAGCCAAGATTTAGATTTTTTTTCTTTAAATTAGCTAGCTCAAAACCTCTCTTACTCTTACTGTCTACTCTGCCCTGCCTCTATCCTTCCGCAGAAACGTACCCTATGTTATAATGTTAAACTGATGGTAGGTTTTGAGAAATTATTCACGAACCTTGAACTTTGTACTTGTAAATATAACCCCACACCAAAACGTTTGTTAAATATTTTCATATAGTAGGAGGATATGAGATGTATCGCCTTGCTTCTTCAGGAGACACTTCACTTCTAGCAGAAAAATTTCATAGATAGAACTCCCTACATTGCTAACTCAAAGCTCATCATTTCTTACTTACAACCTCTAGATAGCTCCAATCACAAGAGGCATTATAAATAAACCTCCAATACTAGTTCTATCAGGTAGTGTAGGCTTCTAGTCACACAACCAATGGAAATAAAGAACCTCAAAACACCCTTGAGCACAGCCTTGGATATTAGAATAGTTGACAATAGACTGCATTGTTGGTATTGGGTTTCTTCCTTGAAGTACCTTAAACCCTCACTCATTTTGATCTTTTTCATTCTCCTTGCAGTCTTCTATTTCTTTTTCAGCTCTTATGGAGTTGCCTTACCACTCTTAATGATTACTACTTGTAATTTTTACAGTACTATTTTGCCATTTTTGGCCACTAATGGACTTTCACATCTAAATTAAAGTAACCATGTGGGGATCTCTCATATGTTGACCAATGAATATTAATAAATGTCCATGATATAGAATTATAACCCTAAACCTATTTGAAGTATAAAACCCAGTAATGGTACCTCACCATTATTATGAGATTTTCCCTTTTCAGTAATCATACATCAAACATAACTAAGTTCTGTCCTTGTATAAGTATCTATTAATTGTGAACTCCCATCAGTTCAAAGTTTCAAACTTTCAGAAACTAAATATATAGTTTCTAATGAGCACGTGCAAGTTCAGAAAACTAGTAAAACAGAATTTAGAAATCATGTAAAAAAGCAAGCAACATCTGCAGGGACCATCACTACCCACTTTGGATTAATAAAAAGCATTGCTTTCCATGAAACCTCAAGCACATTTTCTCCATGATGGAAATTCCCAAAACACTTCAAAGAGTATTATAAACATACCAATATCTTAATCTAATACACCATCCAAACCTTCACCCACTATGAAATTCCCAATCATAAATAACTCAAGCTCTTACCTTGACGTGCTTATTGGAAATTATAAACTAACAATGGAAATTATAAAGCAATTAAAAACAAAGAATCAAAATATATCTTATTGGACAACTATTGTGAACACCATCAGTTTGTGGACAGCCTTAGTGTTCCTTTAGCCTAGCTTCAGGCTCATTCTTATCAACTACACAAAGACAAAGCACCCTCTTCAAAGGGATTATTGCACTTGTACACTGTATGTAGGAACCTAAACTAGAACATTTCATCTTTAGACATCTTGTCTTCTATGAAATCAGTTATAGATATCACTACTTGTTCAGAGACTATAGTAGCTCCTTAAATATTTTCATATAGTAGGAGGACAAGAGATGCATCTCCTTGCTTCTTCAGGAGATACTTCACTTCTAGCAAAAAAATTTCATAGATAGAACTCCCTGCATTCCTAAATCAAAGCTCGTCATTTCTTACTTACAACCTCTAGATAGCTCCAATCACAAGAGGCATTATAAATAAACCTCCAATACTAAGTTCTATCAAGCAGTGTAGGCTTCGAGTCACACAACCAATGGATAGAAAGAACCTCAAAACACCCTTGAGCATAGCCTTGGATATTAGAATAGTTGACAATAGACAACATTGTTGGTATTGGGATTTTTCCTTGAAGTCCCTTGAACCCTCACTCATTTTGATCTTTTGGTCTCTCTAGGAGTCAACAGTAAGAGTTTTTACATTCTCCTTGTAGTCTTCTATTTATTTTTCAGCTCTTATGGAGTTTCCTTAGCACTCTCAATGATTACTACTTGTAATATTTACAGTACTATTTGCCATTTTTGGCCACTAATGGACTTTCACATCTAAATTAAAGTAACCATGTGGTGACCTCTCATATGTTGACCAATGAATATTAATAAATGTCCATGATATAGAAGTATAACCCTAAACCTACTTGAAGTATAAAACCCAGTAATGGTACCTCACCATTATTCTGATATTTTTCCTTTTCAGTAATCATACATCAAACATAACTAAGTTCTGTCCTTGTACAAGTATCTATTAATTGTGAACTCCCATCAGTTCAAAGTCTCAAACTTTCAGAAACTAAATATATAGTTTCTAATGAGCACGTGCAAGTTCAGAAAACTAGTAAGACAAAATTTAGATATCATGTAAAAAAGCGAACAACATCTGCAGGGACCATCACTAACCACTTTGGATTAACAAAAGACATTACTTTCCATGAAATTTGAAGCACATTTTCTCCATGATGGAAATTCTCAAAACACTTTGAAGAGTATTATAAACATACCAATATATTAATCTAATACACAATCCAGACCTTCACCCACTATGAAATTCCCAATCATAATCACTCAAACTCTTAACTTGACGTGCTTATTGGAAATTCTACACTAACAGTTGAAATTATAAAGTAATTAAAAACAAAGAATTAAAATAGAGCAATAGAGAAGAATTCCTCTACAATCCAGGCAACATCCAAATGATATGGATAGTCCTTAGATCCTATATCATCTGAAGACTAAAATAACTATGAGTTGGAAAGTTTAAACTAGGCATGCAGGTTCAAGCCATTCATTCAAAGAATATCTACCAAAATTTAGGACACCATATACAATGTCTAGAACTCAACATTCCAAAAATAAGCACCCATAAAGAGATTTTAGTTGCAGACATTTAACCCTTTACTTATGGTACGAGTTTTAGACTTAGCCAAATGTTAAAATTCAAAGACTTCTCCCCATCAAGACTCAGTCAGCTCAACAAAGTTAGTGGCTATGGAGGAAGACACAGTCCAACAGACACATGGAGATATGGAAAATGAAGAAACGACTCCAGTGTTCGAAGCAGAGGATCAACTAGAAGCCCACAGTAGGAAATATTTTCACTGAAACATTAAGGTTTTATCTATTATTACTCAATAATAGTATTAGGGAAGTTATATTGAAGGAATTCAGTTTTGTGAAGAAAAATGTAAGGGTAATGCTCGCTGTAGACAAACATCTGTCAATTTTCATATATTTTAATTTCTCATGACTACACTCCCTAAATAAATGTCGTATATCTACCAAGAGTTCAAAAATACAATGGAAAACCAATATTTATTAATGAAAGCCAAAATCTAATTAAATTGTGTACTTACATTCATTTCATTAACTTGAACATTGTCAAAAGGGAAACAAAAATGATAGATGAGATGTCAAGTGTGACTGCTTTCAAAACAATGCCAACAGTACATGAAAAATCAAATATTTGTCCTCAGGTTTCAACTTGTAGCGGGGAGGGAGGGGGTTGTTTGTTTACAATCCTAAGGGACAGTGGGAATTGACTTATGCTTGGTGGTCAACAGTGACCACCTATAATAACACAGAAGCATTAGATTTAAATAAAGTGATAAAAATTCTTAGAGCCAAGAAGATTAAGAAACTTATTGCTAATGGAGACTCGATGATTATCATTTGCAAAATTAGAGACTTGACTCGCTATGCACCGTAATGTCTTGCAAGAATGATCTCTAGACCTATAATTCGAAGAATTGCAAGTATTTTGACTTGGGGAATACTATCAAATCCTATGATGAGTCTGATCATTAAACAAGGACACAGATTCAATGGAAAATAAGGGTATGCTATAGAATCAAGGATTTCTGGTGCAATATGTGGATCTTATCATGGATTTGCAGCTAGGAATATTGATAATATAAACATTAGGAATTGCATGCACCTAGAATTGCACAACAAGTTGCAAAGTTCACCATGCCACATGAAATGGAGTTTAACTTCTCCCGGATGTATACTTGCTTGGGCAGGGAATTGAATTTATGGGAGATGAGACGGGTTATTGTAGCAGAGGTAGGATATATCAGGATTGTCTAGGGTGTTTCTTCATTATGTCAACACTACTCTGCATCCTAGTAGTTGAGTACAGATCTGTAGAACTCCAAATAGCTCAACATCAAGGGGAAGCAGTGGATGCATATGCATACTTGAGGAAATATGTGAGGAGGTTTTGTAGTTTAGACTGGAAGAGAACACCAAAGCTCAGAACATACTAGCAAAATTTTGGGCTCTTCTTCATTGCAGTGGTCTAGCCTATCAACCTAAGGCATTTTTTGACATGGGAGAAGATAATCCAACTTGATTTTCAAATTGTCTATTTTTTTTAGGAACATTTGAGCCTTTGAAACTGCATTTCCTTACTGCTCTGGGTGGAAACCCTATGACCGCACTTCCTATGAAAAGGTATCCAATATTTTAAGACTGCATTTCCTCATTGCTTTGGGTGGAAACCCTATGAAAGGTATCCAATATTTTGAGACTGCATTTCCTCCCTACTCTGGGTGGAAACCCTCCTAACTTCACAAAGTTGTGAGACTACCTTTGCTACAATGGATGATCATAGGCATATAAGTCATATTTCATGTAAAATAAAATAAAATTGCACGGTAATAAGAAGGATGGCACACAAGACTGAAGATATTCAAGTAGCAGTATCGCATTTCAACAATAGATTGTTTTCACAATTACAATTTCAACTGGTTCGAAATTGAGTGTTGGGAGTCAAAGTGGCAATACAAGGTGAACAAATTAAGAAAATTGTTGCAGTTTTAGACTTAGCCAAATGTTCAAATTCAAAGACTTCTCCCCATCAAGACTCAGTCAGCTCCACAATGGAAGTGGCTATGGAGGAAGACACATTCCAATAGAGACATGAAGATAAGGAAAATGAAGAAACAACTCTAGTGTTCAAGGTAGAGGATCATCTGGAATCCCAGAGTGGGCAAGATTTTCACTCAAACATTAAGGCCAGGCACATGTAGAGGGTATTCGACATAGCAAACGCTAACATAACTGGAATGTAGAAAATGCCCTCGAGTTATAGTTATCTGATATAATGGGAACCTATAGGGTATCGTTCAATATAGACAGGCTGCGGGCATAATCCGCAAGAGGGCTAGTGCAAAAGCAGCAACATGGAAAAACATTGGCGCGACTATGACCGCACAACACATGGGTTTTTATACAAAATTCACTAAAAATTTATCAATTCACAGTAAATCGATAAACTTACCAAGGATTTTGTAAGCAAAGAAGGTGGTGTTGATGCCAGAGGTGCAAAATTCGCAACCCGCCTCTTCAAAAGTCTCCAGGTTCTCTCCAATGCTACTTTATCCATGGCAGCTATGGAAATTAAATAGAGAAATTGTAAACTCTCAACAGTGGTTAAGATTGAACCCAATCTCCTCAACGGGTATGACCAATATCCATACCCAAAACCCACCAAACCCTCCAATTTTTGGTGCCAACGGTTAGGCTATTTGACAAGAACTAGTAGGTTGAGCAGTAATCAGAATTGTTGGAATTGAAGGATGGTGGTTAAGGAAAATTGGCCATCGGCCATGAATGCCGTTGTTGTAGAGGTTGGGTCGAGCTGTTTGGTAAACTAGTTGGGTTGACCTGCCCATGAAAATATATTTTTTGTTTTTCTTCATATATATATATATATATATTTATTTTTTTATTTTTTTTTGGAAAATAGTTTTTTTTTTCGTTTTTATATATACATATTTTTTTTTCATAAATTATGTTGATTTGTTTGGTTTTGTTTTATTTTTATTATTTGTTAATATAGGTTATATAGATTTGTTTTGTTTTTGCTTTATTTTAATTATTTTATTATATAAAAAAAATGGTTATTTTTTATATTTTTTTTTTATTGTGTGGACTAGGTTAAATGAACAATGAATCGGGTAAGTAGTAATGTCTAGTATAGAGGTGGGATGTGGGACTAGGTAAAGACTATGGGGCAGGTAGTAATCCTATGTGTATGGTAGACTTGTTGTAATGGTTGGTCTTCTAGTAGTATGGTATACTGGGTAAATCCAATTGGTATGGGGTAGACTGCCCATCCAATTATTATAATCTACTAGCCCATTCCTAGTTGGGTGTAAGCCACACATATCAAATCTATATTATAATTATATTTAATTGTAGGTTTCTTTCACTCCTTCCATGTAATATTGTACCGTACTGCCCCAATGAGTTCCATCAACATCTGTACTCCCCAGCCTCTAGTTGTACTCCCCAATTCCTTTAGTTTAATGGTTCACTCCGAGCAATCAATCTACTAGCATCATCTTGGTAAAGAGACTGGATATTCTTCGTAGCATAACTTCGTTTCTATCGTGAACCAACTGGTTCTTGGCTGCCCTACCTTCTGAATCTACCCATCAAGGAATGTCATTTGAAAGTGAAACCAAGAAACAAGGCAAAATGGGACCTATATTAACTGACTGATTATCTCCTTCTCAAAGAAAGCAATATATAAGGAAAGAGGTTGAACAATAAAAAATGGTAAGGAAATTTACCAGTATAAATAATATGTATAAAGGCAAGTTCCCCATTTGAAATAGGCTCCTGGAGATAAAACTGATCGTGGCACCAAGGTTTGTAAGAATCACCCTCAATAAAAATATTCTAATGACTATTTCCTTTCATAAGAAGGCATCGAATCCTGTATCAACTCTGGGATCGACAGCATGGAGTAGCATAATGAGAATCGACATCGACTCCTTATGCATACTTATTTATTAACAACATCGCCACCTGATCACATCGACTACATGAAGTGCAAACATCGAGTGTATCAACTCTTGGGATTGACAAACACTTGTGAGCACTATTGAAAAATGGATGTAGGTTTCCGGATATACAAGGTTTGATTTTAAGCTTACTGCAATGGGCCCTTACAATATAATATGCTCATAATACAAATATTTGGTATTGATTCAAAAGATAAATACGACAAATTTATATGAGAAAAATATTTAAATACCATACTTAAAACAGATTTCAATACTCAGGAAACCAGATCTGAATATTACATAAACATATGACCTGTGCAAGGGATATTAAACATCTGACCGGTACAAGGGAAAAATATATAGCACCTTCAGTCAGTAAATAGTCTCCTTTAGTGTTCATTATTTGACTTTGAGAGTGAGATGGTAATGTGTGGCTTTGAAATGAGTACACCTAACTTTGTTTGTGTCCGTTTGCAAGAAGATAAAAACAATAAAACAATGTTGTAATGTCAATTATCTTCTTTCCCAATGGTGTGCACCCTCTTTTTCTCAATGGTGTGCACCCTCTTAGTACCCATGCTGCCTCCAGCTGGAGTACAGCTAGTTTCAGCTCTAGCTGGAGTACTAGTTTCCTCTCTATTAATAATTAATCGAATCATGTGATGACATATTGATTATATCAATAGTGATACATATGTACATTGACCACACCCAATGTACATTGATCTTCCTTAAAAAAAACAAAGATTCTTTCAATGCAGAAACACCCTTTGAGTTCATTTTCACTAAAGATCAGCCACGAATTTTAAATATATGCTTCTAACTATGATTTTTAATATTTAATTGTATGTATCAGGTTCACGATCAAACCTTTACTACGATTTTTCTCATAAAAAAATATCTCTGCAGATCCATCGAATATGTGGCAAATGGCTAAAACCCTTTTTCATATTCTCAACACAATAATGCATATAGTATAACTCGTGGGGTTTTACTTGGTGAACTTGCATGGATGGGAACTTTATTTAATCTGCACCTGAAATATTCTGTTCAAGCTCTAATTGGATATGGAATGGAATAATATGTTAGGCATGGCTAATAAAATGGAACATCAAACTTTCGGATCCATGTTTGGTCTCCATGATCTGATTTCCTCTATTCTCTGCTGAAATCTGTTCCCGACCTACCGCTGCATCTAGGTTATCTTCCATGCCTTGACCTATCATATCGGTATGATTCACAAGTGCTGTCGCTTAATGATTTCTCATTTTCAGATTGATAATTTCCCCTTAAATATTGTGTCTATCCATAAGCATTAGGATGGATGCGTGCATTGTCTCTATCCCTTCATGTTCCTACCCATGCCCATGCCTTTACCGCTTCCTTTGAATAATAATAGCGGGCTTGGATAGGAAACCCTACTTCACTTTGAGGGGGCCGTGGATAGAAGATTTACCTGTCGGTTAAATATGAACAGCAACAAGCTCAAGAGGATGCATGGTATCACTTCCAATTCATGGGTGCAGGAAGCACATTGTCGTATTGATCCAAGAGTTGTTCTTATCGAACATCTCAAGCTGACCAACCTGGTATCGAATGTCGTCTAAACAAGTTGTCAAAAGTAAGCAAAACCTGATTTGGCTTGTGGTTTGGCCCTTGACATGACTTGCAAATTGTATGGGAATAGGGCATGATGATGATCAGGGTTGGAATTTCATTTCGTCTTGGGTTGGAATTTCACACTAATTTTTGTTTTTTTACGTTTTGGGTTTTTATTTTTCAAAACATATAAAGTTTTATTAAAAAAAAAAGTTAGTGTAAAATTTTTTCATTAGTAAGTTTTTATTTTTCAAAACATATAAAGTTTTATTCAAAAGAAAGTTAGTGTAAAAATTTTTCATTAACAATTTTTTATTAAAAATTTTAAGCAATAAAAAGATTATTTTTTATTATATACTAAAAAAATATAATAAAAATATTTACCAAATATAACACAAATCATAAATGACACCCTCTAACATTATGCAATATACACCCACCATATCCATATTACTTGCAATTTAAATTTGGGTTTAGAAACCACTTTCATTAAAGTTCAACCTCTAGAAAAATTAAGAAAAAATTAATAGTGACTTGTAGAAATAGCTAAACATAAAAAATATGTCATTAATTTTTTACCAAAATTAAAACATCACTTCCTCTCACATATGGCAAATTAGTATGCATTTAGGAGGTACTCACACCTCTCACACTTCGAAAAGTAGTATGCATTTTGGTGGTTATACACACCACTTTTAAAGGTGCATTTAAAACTAAAAACCATGGTTTTGTTTTGAACTTGGATGAATAACTATGAAAATCAACCCCAATTCTAATGTAAGAAATGATTATAACTCAATGGTTATATATAACAGTTTCAATTATATCTAAATAAATTTTAATACCAATGAAATTAATTATAGTTAAATAAAGTTTAACAATACTCAATATTTAAAGCATAATATATAGAACCATATTGATTTTTATATTTAAAGGGACTTTTATATTTAAATGGATTGTGTGGCTATGAAAGGGATTTTTGTTGGCTTTTATATTTAAAGGGATTGCTAAATATGTCTCTATGAAAGTTTTTTTTAGAAGTCCTTGTAAGATTAAGTAATAAACTTTAAAAATAATGCAGGGGACTACATACTCTTATGAAATGTATAGAAGTAAGAAGAGTCAAATAGAAGAAACTATAAAGTAAACCACCTTATAAAACAAGTCTATTACATCATAGTCAAATATGATTGGGTATATTTTAGGACCCTCTCTCTTACATATTAGTGCAAGCTTTGGTACCTTAAAACATTATTCAGCTAGCCCAATTAGGGTTAAGAAATGGCTAAGGCTCTACTTTGACTACCTCTTCTCCCAAGTAAGAAAAAAAATCAAATTTATGGTAGGGGAAGTAATATGAGATTAAAAAATAAATTTAATTTGTCAAGCTAATAGAGGTAGAGGTTTTTAGACACCCAATATGTTAAAAACAAATAATATCCGTAGAAACCCCCCCTATAAACAAGTTCTATGTTGCTCCCATGTCTTTTAGGTATACCTCCTATATAACTACCATAATCATATTCAATGGTTATATATTTGGCATTATTAAGGGATAACATCCCAATAATGGCATTATTCTATGTTATGTCCTTCCTTACAAAACTCATTAGAAAAGGCCATGTAGCAAGTTCTAGTTGCATATATACTCCATTCACCAGTATACTATAATATCTAGTACTAAGAGTTGTGAGGAACTACAATCAATATTGGTTAAACTAGAGAAGTAATAGATGGAGGTTGGTGAGTTGATATTTGAGACCAGTTATTTTACCCTATAATTGGAAAGTTTAGGGATCCATACAGATGCCCAGGTCTATGACACTTATAATATGGTGGAGAATGAGCAAGAGAATAGTTTATGTTAGTTGTAGATTGAAAATGTTGGTGAAGGGTTATATGGAACATACTGTGTTTCTAACAGAGTTTTCTCCAACTACTAAAACTGGAACAACTCATTAACATGGCAATTATTAACATATACACGCACCTAGATAATAAGTCCAGTTGAAGGATGTCATGAAGTCCATTTTACTTTGTAAAGGGAAGGACCAAATTCATGATATAAGCATGTCATATTTGATTAGTTGGTACGTAGTTACAGCTAACAAGGATCTCAAGGAATATGTTAGCCACTCAAGATTATCTACTTTGGTCGACATTGTCTAGGACTTTTCCACTTGTGACTCTATTGGTTTCCCCTACTACATTAAAATGCTCCTAATTCTTATAGATTTTGTGTCTACGACATTATCTAGGTTCTACCATTTTGATCAGTCCGCCCCTTATTAGGATTTTTTAGTGTGTCTTTCTTAATTTTGGAGATGCTCAGGGAACTCTCTCATTGCTAAGATGTATCTTTTGTGCAATTGCTTCATTGGATCTTTGAAGATCGAGGTGCATGGCACTAATATTACTAATAGAAGGTAGAAAATTTACAAAATTTACACTACATTGTCAAATTTGCAATTTTTCATGACACAATTAAAAATGACTAAAATAAATGACTAATTCATATACTTCTAGCTAGTCATTTTTTATGCCGTGACTAAATTAGTCGTTTATGTTAGTCATTTTTAACTCTGTCACTTATTATCTAGTCATATTTGTTAACTAATGACTAAATTAGTCGTTTATAGTTGGGTCAATCAAAATTGCTCATATTTAGTAGCAAATCACTTTAGAAACACTTGGTGACTAGAATTTTTAGTCACCTAGTAGCTAATTCCTCATTTTGTACTAGTGGTATTACAATGCTTTTCTTTTATAGGGGAAATACCATGGGAAAATCTATGGTTAACCCAATACCACAGGTCTGCAAAACTGTTGGCCAACAAACATCCCAAAAAAATTTCTCAGGGGTTGACCTCTGAACCCCCATTTCTTAGGGGTGTTTCCCTCGAACCCCCATTCTCAAGGGTGTTTCCCCCAAACTGCCAAAGTTGGGGAACAGGTATACAGTAAACTTGGGGTACAAACATGACTAAATAACATCTCTGATTATGGAATATCAGGCTCCACAACCAACAATCTCCCACTTGAATACTGGTCATAACAACTCCACCACTGCTACACTTGTTGGACTATACTCTAGACCTCCAAATTGGCTAATTTCTTATTTTCACCTTCATGCTTGAAGACCAACAGAAACTGAGTAGGAACTCAGTTTCTCTCTGGTTACTCCATTTGTCAACATTCCTGCAGGATTCTAGCTAGTATGTGTCTTTTCCAGCCTTAACATTTATTCATCTAGAACAGATCTTATGAAGTGGTACTTGAGTTGTATATGTTGAGTCTTTGAATGAAATGTTGAGTTCTTTGAAATATGAATAGCACTCTGGGTGTCACTATAGAGCCTGTTATTTTCCTGCTTCTTACACAATTCCTCCATGAACCTATGCAACCAAATCATCTTCTTACTAGCCTCTATAGCAGCAACATACTCTCCTTACCTGTTGCAGTTTTGAAATCCAACTTACTATTGTTCAACTCACAGTAAACACATACCATGTGTTGCTCCTCTTGTTGTCTTTATCAGCATTGATGTCTCCATCAACATATCACTATAAAACTGTGTCTAAACCTCCAAAACATAATGCATGAGAAGTGGTACCTCTCAAATACTTGAGAATCAAATGTACTTCTTTCCAATGCTCTTTACCTGGATTATTCATATACCTGCTCACAAATCTCACTACATGTGCAATACCTAGTCTTGTGCACACCATGGCATATATCAAGCTTCCAACCGCTGATGAATAGGGAACCGTGGAAATGTAATCTATCTCTTCTTGTGTATTTGGACACATCTCCTTACATAGATTGAAATGGCTGGCTAAAAGTGTGCTAACTGGTTTTGCATTCTACATTCTAAACCTCTGCAATACCTTTTCTATGTACTCACTTTTAGACAACGTCAATTTGCGATTTTTCCTATCTCTTTGCAACACCCAAATCCTTCATCACAAAAGATTTAGCTAGTTTTCTTTTGAGCACATTTATATCCTACATGTTAGACCCTACAACAAGCATGTCATCCACATATAATAACAAGATAATATACCTTATGTTATCTAGCCTCTTGAAATAAACAAAGTGGTCATAATGACATCTATAATAACCTTGTTCTGTCATGAACTTATCAACATTTAAATACCACTTCCTTGGAGCTTGCTTCAGGCCATACAAGTTCTTCCTCAACCTGCAAACCAAATCCTCCTTCCCTTTGACCTCATACCCTTGTGGATGCTGCATATAAATCTCTTCCTCCAAATCCCCATGGAGAAAGGTTGTTTTTACATCTAATTGTTCAAGATGAAAATCTTCTACCGCCAGTAGACTTAAAATAGTTCTAATTGAAGTCATTTTAACGAGAAAAAAAATCATCAAAGTCTATACCTTTCTTTTGTGCAAACCCCTTTACAATTTTTTTTTCTTGTACCACTTCTTACCTCCATCTTCTTCCTTCAACCTATAAACCCATATATTCTACAATGCCCTTTTTCTGCAGGAATCTTAACCAATTCCCAAGTATGGTTTCTTACCAATGAGTCCATCTCTTCATTCCTTTCTCTCACTTCTTTCTAGTTTCTACCTACATTGCCTCTTCATAACATTCTGGTTCACCAGAATCAGTCATCAATAAATAATACAGTGGAGGAGAGAATCGTTCAGGGTGTCTACTTAACCTGGTAGATTTTCTTACAGGTTGCAGGAGTTTCAGGTACATGCTGTTGTTCTTGATTTTCTGGTGCCTTTGGAACTTCATTTTCTTTGATCTCATTAAGCACTATGTACTCTATGTTTTCCTTTTCCACTTTCTTTCCTTGCAACTTATCTTTGTGCATAACCTTTTCATTGAATACTACATCTCTACTCCTAATGATTTTTCCATTTTCAAAATCCCATAAGCAATAAGCAAAATCATCAACCCCGTATCCATTAAAGGTACATTTCTTGGTTTTAGCTTCAAGCTTGTTCTATCATCTTTATCAATATGGACAAATGCTTCACAACCAAAAGTTCTCAGAAATGAGTATTTTACCTATTTACCTGTCCATGCCTCCTTTGGAATACCACCATTGAAAGCACTTGAACCCCCTATGTTTATTAAATAAACAACAGTGTTTACAACATCATCCCAAAGCTTTAAGGGAAACCCTGCATCCAATCTTATACACCTTGCATGCTCCATGATTGTTATGTTCATCCTTTCTGACACTCCATTTTCTTGTGGTGTTCCAGGGACTGTCTTCTCTCTATGAATCCCATTGTACGAACAGTAACCATCAAACTCCTTAATATAGAATTCACCTCCATTATCATATATGAGAAATTTCAACCTTTTTCCTATCTCATTCTCAGCCAAATATTTCCACTTCTTAAAAGTATCAAACACATCATATTTCTGTCTAATGCAATAAACCCATGTTTTTCTAGTTGCATCACCAATAAAAGTAACATAATAATGAGAGCCATCAAGAGATTGTTAGCTGAGCTGGTCCCCATACATCTGTATGGTCAAGCTCTAACTTTTCACTCTTCTTTTGATTCCCAACCCTGAGAAATCTGACTCTCTTCTCTTTTCTATAAACACAGTTCTCACAGAATTCCAAACTTACCTGCTTCAGATTTGGAAGCAGCTACCTTGAGTAGAGAATTTGCATCCCATCCTCACTCATGTGGCCAAGCCTATGATGCCACAATGCCGCACCTGTTTCTATAGAAACTACAAATATAGTATAATAAGTATTATGAAGACATAAATATAACGTACCTACCCTATCTCCTTTTTTCTATTACTAGTGTTCCTTTAGTGATCTTCCACCATGTTTCTCCAAATGTAGACAAACAACCGCTATCTCCCAACTTCCCTGTTGAGATCAGATTTCTTTTCATGGTAGGAATGTGCCTTACATATTTTAGAAGCCATTCACTTTCATTATTTAAATCAATCTGTATCTTACCCTTTCCAATAATTTTACATGGTACATCATCCCTCAATAAAACATGTCCAAAATCACCTTGAACATAATCATGAAAGAATTTCCTATGGAGTGTAGCATGACACGAAACCCTTGAATCTACTACCCAGTAATCGCTAGTATTATCTAATTTAAGAACCACAACATCTTGTAACACATCACCTACTACATTCGCTTCCTAAGTAGTCTCTTGCTGCTTCTCACCTTTCTTCTTTGGTGAGCTCTGTAGTCTTTCTTCATATGTCATTTCTTACCATAGTTTCAACACTCTATTTTTTCGAATCTGGACTTGGGTCTTCCCTTTTTAGACTTGCTGTGATTTCCTGGGCTCCTTCCTCTCTCGTTTTTTCTCCCTCTGCTCTCCATGGTCAACGCATTATTTGATGTCTCACCTGAGCTTGTTCTTCACATTTCCTCGCTAAGAATAATGCCAACAACATCATTAAAATTAAGAGTGTTTGAACTAGGGACATAGTTACTTATAGCCATGACCAATCTATTCCATCTTTCTGGCAATTAGCACAAGGTTAGAAGAGCCCTAACCTCATCATCAAAGTTCACTTTTACAGAACTTAATTGACTGGTAAGTGTATTAAACTCATTTAAATGGTCAGCAATAGATCCACCTTCTAACATCTTCATATTAAATAAATGCTTCATTAAAAATACCTTGTTGGAAGCTGAGCATTTTTCGTAGAGCTTACCAAATGCACTCATCACACCTGAGCTATTGTTTTTTTCTTTCAAGGAAATTGGTAAATGAAGAAATTTAAAACTTTGTTCTTTTGTATAGGGGACATAGGATTCTTTCTTCTTTTTCCTTGACATGTTACCCCAAAAAAACACAAAATCAAGAAAAAGACAATAAACTTCCCACTTTTATTTTTGTTATGGTTGGTAATAGGCCTTATCGGCTTGACTCCAACACTAAAACCTAGTTAAGGTTTTAAGAAAACTCCATCGCCTTCCCCATTTCTAACTTCTCTAGATATAATATAGTTAATTTAAACTTGAGACTTTAAAAGTTGAAATTAAACATTTGTATGACGATTATCTTCTTTAGTAGCTTTAAAAGTTGTGGTTACACTTTTTAATTTTATGATCATATTTTAATTTTTAATATTATAAGAAAGAAAGAAAATTTGTTTTATTCTTTTAGAATTTTAAAAATGTGTTATAGACATGTGAAAATAAAAACTTTTTTGAAACAAATAATGTTAAATTAATGTCAATTTATTAAAAGTTACATTTGGTTGAAATAAAAAAATATATAATATTATCAGAATATTCTTTATTATTTATATTTATAAAAATATATTATTAATTTTTTTATTTTAATATTATTATTTATTTATAATTTTAGAAATAAATAAAATATGAAAAGAAGTTAAGTTATTGTTTATTTAATTATTGATATATCATGGTAAAATTGTAGAAGTTGAAGTTATTAGCTTCTCAGTCTCAACAGCGATTGTTCATGTCTTTTTTTAAATTGTATTTTATAGTTTTAAGGGAAAAATAATTTATTTTATTTTATTTATTATTAATATGTAAAAGTAAAAATATATTTTTATAGTTAAGTATGTATTTATAATTTTATTTAGTTTATTATGAATTTGTTATAAACATGTGAAAAATAATAAAAATAAAAAATAAAAATCTAAGTAAAAAAGGGACACAATTTAAAGTTATTATGAAAAAGTCTTTTAACATTTATATTTATAATGGTAAGTAAGTAAAAGTTAAAATATGATAGAGTAATTATAAAATTGTTATTTATTTAATTAATAATAAGATATGTAAGTAAAACTTGAAAAAATAAGATCAACAATTATATGATTATTCTTTTGGATAAGAAGTTTTCCATTTCTAAATTATAAGTGTTGGAGAGTAGCATTTGATGAATTGTCAACATATCTCCTGAATTATCGGTACTATAGCACTGACTTCTAACAAATTTTGCAGCCTGTAAGCAAATATAAAGAAATGGTTCGTTATAAAGATAATATTACGAGGCCTTGAAAAATCTAGTAATCTCTCTCATGAGAACGCCAATCCAAATTAATGACAGAATTTTAGTGCAACTATAAAATTACATAGTTATTTAATAGATGGAGGTAAGGAGATATTTACATTATAGATTTGTTAATGACAGAATTTTAGTGCAGCTACAAAAATTACATAGTTATTTAATAGATGGAGGTAAGGAGATATTTACATTTTTGGGTGTAAATTTTATAATATTAAGTAGAAGAGGAAAGGTGATTTTTCTAAATTATAGAAATATGATACCAGTGTAGTTTCAAGATTTATTTTATGGTTTGGTGGTCAATTCAAACCCGAAATAAACAATTATAAAAAATAAAAACAAAAATTATTAAAAATGGTTATGATCGATTAATAATGATGATGATAATAAATCTACTACAAGTGGTTGTGCTAGATTAATGATGATGATTGTTAATGTCTAGACCAACTTTTCTCTATTGAAACTTAAGACATTACATTGATTTATATTATCACCATTGTGATACAAAGGGAAATTAATGAAATTGAAATGATAAAAAAATAAATTACCATCATTGTGATACAAAGAAATTAGTAAAATTGAAATGATGAAAAGAACTTTAAATTTAGTTAGACTAAAGTGATTAAAAAGAATAAATTAAGATATATATTTTCACTTAGTAATTAAATTTTGATGTATTTAATTATCTATCAAATTTTAAATGTTTATTAAAAATTTGAAGAATAAAAGGAATGTGATGAACATTTGAGAATTGAAGTATCTTAATAGTGAAGATTTGAAAATTGATATGGAAGTTTAGGAGGTTGTAACAATATGTAGTATGTTGGTATGTTTATGAAAAATTTTAAAAGTAACTATTGGTATTGTTTAATAATGAAATTAATTAAATAATTAATTTCGTTTGTTTAATGGTTCATTAAGTTTGGTTGAGGTGATTTGGTAGTTTATTTATTTAATCAAATAATAATCTAACTCTTCACAACCCCTCGCCCATGGTACATTATTTATTCTTCATTAGATAATGCAAAGTTTGTATCATATTTTGTTCTCTACATAACCTTGACACAATAAAGTTAATGAAAATGACAACCTATCTCTAATGACATGATTTGAAAATAGAAATCTATTAATGTTGATATGATGTGAATGATTCAAAAGTATATAATAATTCATGAGAATTGGTTGAGATCAATTAGTCTTAAGGTAAATAAAATGTTGTTTTGAGGATATATTACCCATGGAAGATAAGAAGAATGATACTGCAATGAATGATCAGTTTGAAATAAGTAGCACCACCTTGACCTAGATTTATTTTATATGCATGAGGTTTATTTGTATGTTAACTAGTGCGAGAAATATGCACCTAAGTTTATTTTCTATGTCCACTACGAGGTAACTAGTGTTCAAATAAGTGTTTTTTATAAAGATTATTAATGCAGAAAAATATTCTAATTATTGCATTTATGGATCTCTATTTTGAATTGCATTAAATTTTCATTTCATCATCATGTTGTCTCGAGTGCAAGATCCACATTCCCTTCATTTTCTAGAACATTTGTGAATTTATTCCAAGGAGATAATATATTTGGTAGGAGTTTGATGCAGCACCAGGGGTGCTATCAGATTCCCACAATGGAAGTATCTCACCACAAATATAAAGGAGTTGTAGCATCAAAGGAGTTCTAGCTCATAAAAAATATACACAATTTTATACATCATAGAACCACAAATACATAGCCCCACTTATATCAATTTTAAAATAAAAAACAAATAAAATAAATCACCACATATAACTCAACTCATAAAATTAATAACAAAGAATCAATAAAGTTTTATTGATGTCCATTGACAAATATTTACAAATATCTGCTGCATACATAGAGATACACCTCAACTTCTATTCTCTCCACAAACAATGTCAAAAATATGAGAATCCACACTGCTCACTAAAAACACAAAACATATGCTTGATCTTGAACCTCCATGCCCACTATGCCCAGCGCATCTCTTCTACTAAAACACTAGAAAACATATCATAACATTAATCAAAAGGAAAGAATACCCTCTTTTGAGCCAATGAAAGGAAAATCCCCTCCCTCGAAGCATGGAATTTAATATAATAAGATGGGAAGGTGAAGGGATGGAATTATTTAGCTTCCAAGAAATTAATCATCTCATTTATTCTTGATTTTTCCAATATGCTTGAACCTTTCTTCTAACACCATCTATCAATTTCCTCCAATGCTACCTGAATCCAGTTCTTGTGATTATTTTGTAGGGAAATTTGGTTTCTTTGTGTAATTGTTTGATTTGGGAACCCTTATGTTTGAATCACTCTAGTCCTCAAAATTCCACTCTCTTAATCCACAAGTTCATTCGAATCCAATACCACTTAATGCGGCATTGGACTTGATCCTAGTTATTGGAACATAATTCATTCTAGACCATGGTTAAAACACCTTTATTAAAAATCCTAGGTATTTAGTAAGTTCGTTCATGTGTTTAGGCTACCTAAGTGCATAGTCTAAGCGTCTTGGACTTGTTGTCCTCATTTGACCATATTAGACTATAGTAGTGCCGACAATTTTGCTTTTATTATGGTTTATGAGCTAGTAGTTCTAATTCTTCTTTTATCCATCTTTTCCTAAGCTAACTATGCTTTCTTCTTCTTTTTACTTTGTTTGGGATTAACAAGAATCATAGTATGTATTTGGGAAATATTGCAACTTTTTCCTTACACCACTTCCATCTTTTTCTCCTAAATACACTCTTTAGCTGATTTTTGGGCACTCATGGCCGTCCACCAAGCCTAACCTTTCCAATTCATGACCTCTAGCCTAGGGTTGTAAATATATACTTATCTAGATTGGGGAGTTATTGTGATATCATCCTTCTTTTATGTGATCCCCACGAATTTCTTCCAAGGTATTCAAACTCTCCCTATGGGATGCATTATTTATTCTAATGATATTTATGAAAAATATGACAAGAGATTTTTGAGTAATTGAATTTTTTCTCATATGTTTTTGTCTCAATTTTTCTGCTCATTTGTGTTAATCTATATCTGAATAGTTGGTGAGGACTACTTTGTTTCTATATAATGTCTTGTTTAATTATTGTATGGTGTTTAAATATGTCTAAAGAATTTCATATTAGAGTCTGGAAATGAATGTCTCTCACCACATATACAAAGGAATTGTAGCATCAATGGGATTGTAACTCACAATGGAGTTGCAACATTTTCTATGACATAGAACCACACACACAAGTCCACTCGAAACATTTGTCAAATAAACAAAAAATAAAATAAATCACCATAGATAAATCAACTCATAAAATTACTAACACAAAATAGATAAAAAGTTTATTGTTCTTCATTGACAAATATTTATAGATATGTGTTGCGTACACAAATCCATGCCTCATATTCTATTTTCCCCACATACAATATCAAAATCATGATAATTCACACTACTCACTAAGAACACAAAATTTAGGCTTGATCCTAAGCATCTATGCCCACTATTGTTAGTGCCTCTCTTATACTACAACAGTAGTAAACATCCTAAAAAATAATGCAAAGGAAAGAATGCCATCTTCCAAGCCAATGAGAGAAAAATTCCTCCCTCCTTCATGGGTAGGAAATATAATATATCGAGTTGAGAAGGTGAAAGGGATGAAATTGTCAAAGTTATAGGAAATGAATCATGCCATTTTTTATTGTTTTTCCCAATATGCATGTAACTTCCTTCCAATGCCAAATGTCAATATCCTCTAATTATTCTTAAATCCACTTCCTGTAACTACTGTGTAGGACGCTTTAGTTTCTTTGTGCAGTTGTTTTATTTGGAAACTATGTATCATCTCCTTTAATGGCATGGGCTTAATCCATTTATTTATTTTATTTTTTGTTGAATGGTCCATGTATTGGTCATGACAAGTGACTGACAAGAATAACAATGGTAGAGTAATTAAATGCAATAATAATATGAAATATTCTTCATCAATAAACACTCCTTCAACACATTATGTTGTAGCATCTTCTACTATAACAAATCCTCTAATAGCCTCTAGCATCAACTATAGCAACTTCGTAATGACTACCTACTCCAAGTAAATTGGGCATGCAGGATAGATATATACACCAAGGATGTTCTTGCATCAGAGTCATAAAAAGACTAATTTCGAGTTACAATATATCAAGCAATGCTTTCTAATGATCAAACCACTTCTTGTTCTAGTGAGACCTGATGAGATACCATAGGCATCAAGGGCATATTGTAGGCCACTCTTAGTGTAATATACATGATCCAATATAAAGCTAAGTCAACATAGAAATGTGTGAAAAGGCTTAGGTAGAGTGCATTAGAACTAGAAGCATATAAGAATTAAGGGATATTTTGTAGTTGTCTCCCCAGATTGTTGCAACATAAGGTTATATAGGTTCATCATACTCCTGTATATTCTAGAGACAATTAGTCAATAGACAACAGTCAAATACAAAAGTAGTTGACTAGAGGATCAACTACAAAAGTTGAAGGCTCAACTCAATGATTGATGAGGCTATGGTCGACTCGACTACAATAGCTGACTTAACTATAGGAAGTTGTGGATTTTTTGGAAATGATTAGAACCAATGACCCCTATTTGTAGACCATATCCTCCTCACTTCAAGGATGTTTATTAGTTATTGATACTATAAAAGAATGACCCTTCGAGTTTTGTTAGTAATAAAAGATAGAAAACATGAATATTGTATTATGAAGTTTTGATCATAATGCACTATGCTTAAGTGTTGTAATGGTGTATTTAGAGATCACTGATATTCTTGGATTAGTGTTCCCTTTTGTTATTTTCCTTTATGTTAAATAGTTCATATGAAGAGATTCACCAACATGGAATCATAACTATTTGTTTTAACCTAGCTTGTTCTATATGAATCATGCCAAGTCAGATCTAGGATTGATCAAATACAAGATGATGATTTTTCAACTACTACCTCTTCTTGAAATTTTGGCATATCTATTTGATCAAAATGATGATTTCCAAGATAGAACCCATTGTTCTGAGTGGGTACAACTATGAAAATTTGGGTGGCATATATGGAAGCTTTGTTGAAAAGTAAGGGACTATGGAAATACATGGTGATTTCTCTATTCCAAATCCAATAGATTATTATGCTAAGTGTTAGCACTCGTATTTTCCTTAGGTTGTATCTAGGGAAATCCAAGGTAACCACAAACTCCTTTTAGGTTTGAAGCTAGCCTCTTTCATCCGAGAGTGAGATCCCTCTAGAGGGCTCTCCTTGATATTTCAGTCACCCGAAAGTCACCGTGGAAGCTAATTATGCAATAAAACAATGGATATGTTTCAAAATATGAAAAAGATTGATAAATTGATAAGTTGTGGTTAGAAAAACTAGGGAAAAATTCCATTGGGAAAGGGAGTCAGCAATTAGATATTTGTTTAAGCTACAAGAGATTGAGGTTTGAATAGAACAATGATAGAGGCATAGTAGACATCATTTTCTCAAACATTAGGAATTGCACGATGAAAACTTTACAAATTTTCATCCCTGCAACTTTATTGATATCATAAATTGAAATAGCACCCAAAAACTATAATGAAAAAGTATCCTCTTCCCATGATAGTCGAATCCCCTTTTCTATGTTTTACATATGCATATATAGAAAATGACTTCTAAGCATCCCAAGAAGAGGTCTGAGTCATCCTAACTTCCCTTTTTGAAAATAAAAGATAATACTAAAATTTTCTAAGCATCCCAAGAAGGTCTGAGTCATCCTAACTTCCCTTTCTGAAAATAAAAGATAATACTAAAATGTTGACAGCTATATAACTAACCATTACTTTCTAGGAATCAATTTAGTAGTAAATAACTAAAATCTCTAAGTGTTGCTTTGATATATTTCGAAGTAAATAACTAAAATCTAGAAGGGTTGCTGTGATGTATTTCGAAGTCTAGAAGATGCTTCCAGCTGCCTCTAATTGTACTACTCATTTAGTTGATATCTGATACTCTGCCACATGTAATTGTTCTTTATCTTTTAACTGTTAGAGTTTAAATTCCTTTATCAGACAGTTCTAATACTTTTGAATAATACTTTTGAATCATCCACTTTTGAATCATCCTCCTGCCTATGACCTTCTTCTGGTTGATCCATGACTTCTTCAATGACTTTCGATTCCTTTTTCACTAAATTATCCTTACTTGACTGGCTAATTGAATCAGAGGTTTGCAATTCAACAAAGATCATTAAAACTAGATAGTCAATGCATCCATGTTGTGCTTTTGCAACTTCATCTATCTCCAAGGATGGCCATAGTGTAGATAGTCAATGCATCCATGTTGTGCTTTTGCAACTTCATCTATCTCCAAGGATGGCCATAGTAAAACACTTGCAATTAAATGTCGAACTTTAATCATTATAGGATGGAGAGTCGATTCCTTGCCTATTTTCACCAGTGAATTGCACATAGAGAACATGCATGACTTCAGCTTCAATATATCTCTATTAAGTGTAGAATGCTCCAAATGATATCCAATGAGGGGCAACATCGCTTGGGGATGAATTCGGCCAGTTAGCTTTGCTACAAGATATTCAAACTCAAAGGGATGGCACAAAAAACTTCATAAAATCTCGAGGTTCACTGGTCAATCACATTCCACGACCTCCACCACCTACAGTTGACTTGATCATTACTGGAAAACCAATCTCATTAACAACCACGATAACCTCTTCTGCTGACTCTAAAATCCTATCACTTCTTGGTGCACTTGGAATCCTGACCTTTTTCATTGTTTCCTGAGTTGTTTCTTTGTCACCCATAACACGTATACTATCTGGATTTGGACCAATAAAGTTGATTCGATGCTCTTTACAAATGTCCACAAAACTAGCATTTTCATAAAGAAAACCATATCCAGGAATAACTAAATATGATTGACTTCTCGGTACCTCTCCAATGCATACGCCCTCGTCTTTCATTTATCAAGAGACTAGTGATGCATTTTTCATCAGCAGCAGTAACAAATTCATCTCCATCTCTTACAGAAATAGTGGGAAATTCACCATAGAGCTCGATTGAATTAAGATCATCAAGGACCTCAAAGGAAGTACTATGAGCACAAGGAGTGGACTAAGGTGATCAAATATAATGTCCTCAATTATGGTGTCTTCACATTCGCTCGACCTTCCTTACTTCCAAATAGATAGTATATCTTCACAATCCTCTTTCTGTTACTACAAATGCAAGATGAGAAGTTTGAAAATAATGTGAGCGACCTCACCCAAATAATTGCTATTTTCACTCAAAAATCGTGGAATAACTACATTTGATGTCTCTGCAAACATTTTACTGAGTATCATTTTGACAAGAGACTCCCAATCTTGCACTGTTGGAGACCATTTTTTAAGAAGACGCATTATGTTATCAACATCCATGCCTGAACCAGATTGTGAAGCGCTTCGATAATACTTTGTCGATTCTCCTACTTGTAGAGGATGCTTCGAAAGAGACGCATTCTGAACATTATTTGTAATACAGTCAAGAAGCACAGATATCACATTGCATGGATCAGTTTGACCCCCGAACATAGCAACAATGGCATCACCAGAAACTGATCACACCCTTACATCTTGATAATAAACAAATCCAACAAGTGCAGGTATCACAAACGAAGGATCAAATTATGAAAAGAGTTTGAATCCCGTAAACGATTGGTAAGATCTTCATCACCAATTCTTTCCAGCAATTGTTTTCCATTATTTTTCCATTATTTTTCCTCAAGGAAGGTGTAAGTACATGTCCTGACTCTGAACATAAAACCATCAGTTCTAAAATGGCATCTAGAGCATTTCTTATGGCGGTATTATTTCCAGAATCAAGACATGCAAACAGCTCTCGGATCCCTTCAGCATCAGGTTTGATTTCAAAATATTCAGCAATAAGTAACACCACAACTCTTGCAGTAGAGTCACGTTCATCCAAAAGATACATGAGCAGAGGTAGTACTGTTTTTCTTCCTGCAAAACCAGACTAAGCATTTCTTGATATACCAGTTGGTGACCTGAAAATAATTTCCCTTAAAATGTTTAGAGATGTAAAATTTTGGAATTTCGCTCTTCCATTTTAATGTTAATCTCACATCACTTTTTTCCAGCAGAACAATTTTCAATCATTGATCTTGTTAGAAAAATAATACGTGTTTAGATCTACATGTCAGCAGAAAAATTCCACTATGCCCTTTTAACGTTAACCTTAGATCACGTTTTCCAGTAGAATGATTTTAAACCGTTGATATTTTTAGGTTGTAGATCTAAGCGAAATCAGTGCACTAGGGTTTAAACCCGTGTTTTTATAATTTTGTAATGAGAAAGGTATCCGACATGCATTGGGTGATAAAATATCCAAGTGTTTATATACGCCGACGTTTGCAACATATATCGACATGATGAGCACTAGTTATGGGTTCCTCGTCATCGTGAGGCTTGGTAAGTGAGATTTGATGTTTTTGTTAACTTGACTTGTGATAATTGTTGATGTGGAAGGTGCTTAGTTTTACATATGAAATAGCTCTCGGTGCTGAGATTATTAAATATTAGGCTTGGTCCAATACATTTCTATAAAATAAACTTTGTAACAAGCCCAAGAACACAAAATTGGCTTGAAAACTAAAAAATTAACTTAGAAAACTATTTTTAGGGTCAATTATGAAAATCTCTCTTTCTTTTACTCAAAGAATCATTAAAGCCCTTTTTATTTTCAAACATGGAAAAACTTCTATGAATTATCAAATGAGAAAGGCCTCAGAGCTACCAAATCTCCAGTGAAAGCTTGAAATTTATACGATGATAACACCAACTCTTGCAAAAATAAACTAGTGCTAACACTAAGTTTTTCATCAACAAAAACAAGGATGAGGATTTTGGCCCATCATCGCAACCTACATTAATAGGGACATTTTCTTTCATACAAGTGGGATCAACTGTCCTCATGCCTTCTAGAGTATTCTAAAGTTTTTGTTCAACAAGGTTAATGAAACATTAGAGGAAATTTGGGGTCTAAAATGGGCCTTATAAGAAAACGTGCCAAAATAAGTTTTTGTGAGTTGGAATTCAAGAACCAATAGAATTTCAATAAAATAAGTCAACCATAATGGTTGAATTGACATATTTGTCATTAAAAAAAACTACTTTTTTTGTTCGTATTTTCGACATATCTCATTGTGTTTTTACTCAAATTTTGATCAGGAGAGCTCGTTGGATGTGGAATTTGATTTCGCATCGAACGAGTACCCACACTTCATACTTTTGATGGACCCCGCTACCCCAAAAACAAGAAATACTTGAAAAAATGTGATGATGATGTCATCATCACATTTTTTCAGGTATTTCTTGTTTTTGGGGTAGCAGGGTCCATCAAAAGTATGCAGTGTGGGTACTTGTTGGATGCAGAATCAAATTACGCATCCAACGAGCTCTCTTAATCGAAATTTGAGTAAAAACACAGGGAGATATGTCGAAAATACGAACACAAAAAGTAGTTTTTTTCTTTCTTCCTCTAAAATTAATCAATATTATTTTATTATTTTAACTATTATTTTATTATTTTCCTTAGGAGGCCCATTTTAGACCCCAAAATTCCTCTAATGGTCAAGTACTGTAAATAGAGAAAGAGTTGATAATTATTGAATCCCATTCCTATGAAATGATTGAGGACTATTTATTTCACATTAAGGTTCTCCAATTGAAATTGGGCGAATGGGGTAAGGATTTTATGGATAAGGATGGATAGCTATTTGAAGTGGTCTTGATGAATTTGAAGACACCTTATGATGTTTTCTTCTCGTCCTTTCACATCAATTAGATGACATGCAAGAAATATGGAAAGAACTTCACCTTTGATATATTCTATGATTTATTGATTAAATGTCAACAAAAATTTATTAAAGAAGGGGAGCTTAGTAGCAAGAACCAGAATCACTTGCTCAAAATAAACGCTAAGCAAAATTATAAAGAGGGTGGTTGACTGGATCATCGATCATAATGTATCGACCAACATACCAAAGAATGCAATGGAGAGTTGTCATCAATGAAGAAAGATCAAAACAAGAAAACCTCACTATTATGGAAATGTAGGGCTTGACGAGAAAACTTGTTTGAATAAGATTAAGGACTTGGAGGAAAAGGTCAAGCACCTTGAGTATACCATGTGGAATAGTGAGTCAATCAATTAACCTACTAAAAAAATTTCCTTCTCTATTAGAACTTCCCAAGCATTACATGCCCATATCACTCAAATAGAATAGATAGTCTATTATGGATGCACTCATCATATGAATAAGATGCTTCTCTATTGTCTTCGTTGATTGTAGATCTAGAACAAAATATTTGTGTCACTAGTGATTATGCTCTCATGATTGATGGAATTGGTGATATTGAATGCCAACATGCTTTAATATCCAATATCTATCATGTTCCTAGCTCGAGTACTAATTTGTTTTGGTTTCTCAACATACATATATTGAGAAGACTCTTGAGTCTTGGTCAAATTTCCTTATTGTAAAGGATAAGATGCTTAGTCAGAGTGGGGGATTTTTTATTTAGGATTGTTATGGAGAGAAACTTCCTATGGCTTGGGCTGTACCACAACAAACAGAGAAACCACAGAATTCAATCCCTTCCCAATATGCAACAGAAATAAAACATATAACACTAAAGGATCTCGAATCATACCTTATTCTGGACGGTTGAAGTAGAATCCCATCGAGCTTTTTCCAATCCCGCTTGTGTTAGCAATTTTCTCTCAACAAAAACAAGCAAGACAAGCATGCTATATAATATGGTGTTAGATCTACACTAGCATATATAATCAACAATGTATAAGCAACTAAACACATCCATGGATTCAATACTCATTTAAATGCACATCATTGGACAGGAAAAGATATTTCTATTAATCAAATCAGATATTACACAAGTGACAACCTCTGTTGGCACGTCTGCGAACCAGAGAAATTGATTCCTCCAACTGGGCCTCCACCACCTCAATCCTCCATCTCTCGACAGCAATCTCACAAGAAAAGGAAAGCTTGGGAAGTAAACAAAGTGCTCCAAAGGGGAAAAAGGATGCAGACTCAAGTATAAGCAAGCTACGATAGCAATGGACTATAGTTTTCTTTCTCTTCAATTCCTCTTCTTCAATGTATCCAAGGGGTTCCTTATATAGTAGTCCAAAGGGGTAATGGAGGTTCAAATCTGGGCGATCTCGAGGCATATGGAAGGCCAAGAGACAAGTGGTTCGGACACACATCAAGGAAAACTCGAAAAATATTTGGACACATGCATACATCCCGATGTACGTGGGTTTGAGGTCGATATTCACGTATATATATGAGAGAAAGGGATTAAAAGTCATGTACAACAAATAACATATGTTTTAAGGATGATATTGGAAACATCAAAGGTACAATATTGGTCCATGGGGTCCAAAGAGTCTACAGAGGGACAAGGAAGGCCATAAATGTGTGATCAACCATGTGTGGTAAAATTAGCTATAACAGATGCCCCCTAATGTGTGAGGTTAGAGGGGTAACATGATGGCTGAAATACATTATATATCTATCCTAGAAGTGGAGTGATGAAGACCGAGGTAAAAGAACCATCCATCCATCAATATAGTACAATAATCAATCTCTGCATATGACTGCAAATACATATAGCAGTCATGGATACATAAGAGTACAATGGCCATGAATAGGCATGATATACAAAATGTGACATGTGTGGTCATCGCCACATGCAATATATAATAGATGAGAATATCCATGATGAAGATATACAGAGGATCAATATCTCCATGGAAACTGAAGATATACAATGGACCAAGATATCCATAATGGATGAAGATATCTGACATACACTGGAATCAAGTCATGAGAGATGAAATCTCATGAACACTGGCATGATCAAGGAGGTAGCATATGTGGAATGCCACCAATATGGAAATTCTTCTACACAAACCGCTACGAGTACATGTCATACTATGTGAATAAAGGTGTTGAGGTCGAACATAGTAGTCCATCGTCTGATTATCGGTCATTGATGTATATCGTTAACAGACGCGATATCACCCATCGATAATGAAAATGGGAATCAAGGTACTTGAGTGCAATCTAAGAAGTGTGAATAGATGTGTTGAGGTTTAACACTTGAAAGAATCCATCGATCAGGGAACATTGATGTATTCCCAAAACTGTCAATGGAGAGAGAGCCTACCACTGATGACTGTAAGTTTCGAGGCACTCAAATGACTCTAGAATCCTATCCCAGAATAAATGATCTGGAGTCGATGGGATGGAATCCCCTGGAAGGAGGGAATTAAGGCATCCCCCATCAACCAACATGAGGTGCTCAACAATGATGTATAATGTGGAAGGACTCAAACAAGATGTGCACAAACTAGTAATAGTACCTGGAATGGCCGACATGCAAAGTCAAGACAACTGAGGAATGGTCGACTCAGGCTTCAACTTCCTTCGAACAAGAGCATAAAGGAAAATGATGATTGAATGTAGGCAGCATAGAATCGATATACAAAACTGGGACATCTCTGCGACACAGGAGGCACCAACAGAGGCTTCATAGGGACTGGAATCTTAACCAGTCGATGGAGATAAACTCGGAGAAACGAGTACAACTCCTAAATTCAAACTATTAACCCAACCAACAGATTTGATATACAGTGCTTTGTTCAAAGGCGAAATGACTCGACTGCTGCCAAAGATAACATCTTTTCCTGTTTAGCTTTTTGGTTTTTTAATTTTTTTGGACTTTTTCAGATATTTTGAAAAGCTTGAAAAATAATAAAAGTGCTTTATAGTTACAAATCTAGGAGGAGACAAGTGTCAATGGACAAACAAACTAGTTCCAATAAGTGAAACATACCTATGCTCAATGCAAGGAAACATGTGCAGGATAACGACACTTAGGGGAAAGTCTTTTCCTGGTAAAAAATGGGCTATCAAGCTACAAAAGATATGTAAAAAGGCTCTCCTTGGCTAGACCTGAGACAAGCTCGGGATATATGGCTGATAATCGAAGTCAAGGAAGCCAACATAAGGCTCAATAAGGCAAGAAAAAATCATGATAATGCAATTACAACTTGACATATACAAGCGAGTCCTGGGGGAATGGCCAACATAAAGTTCAAGAGGAGTATGAAGCTCTTGGTCAAGGACATGGTGAGACTAAAAGAGACTCCCGAACCTAATAGAGGACTCACAGCATGGGTACCAAATGCAAAAGGGGGCTTACTAGGATGCCCATGTCTAGGAAAGCTCTACCATTCACATAGTACCACTTCTAACAACAACATGAAGGTTCTGTGATACCATGGATCGGGTTCGTACCTAAAGGTAAAATGAAATGGTCATAAGGTAATACATAAGTGCAAGTGGATATGATATCCTAGCCTATATGCTAGCTCAGACATAATACCTATGATAGGAACGAATGGGTCGAAACTATGAAGAGAGTGTACAAAAACTGGACCCTACATGACAACCATATTAGTCCAAAACAACCCAAGATAGTGAATAAAGAATCCAAACTATAGGATATAGGGAGGAATGATCATGACAACTGCACTCGAAGGAAACAATGCGGTGATTGATGTGACATAAAAAAGAAAGTAAGGTGTAGACCCAACGCTCACGCATCCACTACAACCCCCATGAGGGTGACCACTAGTGTAAAGACCGAGAGAAGGGAGTCAACATCCTCTAAAAATGGAGTAGAGGGTTGAATGTGACCACTCCCAAATATATGAGCATGGTAAAGGGCTATGATGCCCCCAAGTCCAACACTAGGGCCCGTACCAGCACCAAGGACGGGTCATAGGATACTAGGCATGCCGAAGATAAAAGGACCCAAACTCAAGAGAACATAAATATACTCAAGTAACTGCGATCCCAAAGGCCAACTAGCGCATAAAGAGTACACTCCTAAGAAAATCTATAGCCAAAATATAAGCAAACCAAGTGGAGGATATGTGAGCTCCCGAATGCAGCAGGTATGTCTCTCCTAGGAGAGGCTGGAAACTCCCATACACTACAAGTGGAGGTACGTAACAAATTATAGTGGCCCTCAACTTCAATGCATATTGCAACTGTGCTGTCCGACCCCTATCTAGCCAGGACACCTACAGAATAACCTTTGCAAGTACCCCCTACAATATCTAGGTAAGGAAACTAAGGTCAACCCAATATAACCAATGCTCAGGCAGACAGTCGCAGGCGGGATCGACCGTATGGGAAGGGTAGCAAAGCCCGAAACTCAAAAGAGCCCCCAGATATGAATACAATCTTGGAAATATATTTAGTGCTCACAGAAAGTGACCAGGGGTCATCCCAAGCACAATCGTGTGCACTGCCTCGTGCTTAACTCCCGTGTAAGAGGAGTGTCTTAAGAAACACTAATTATATCAAGGATTTCACACTCTCTCCTAGACAGACACCCAATTTTTTTTGTTTAGTAGTCTTGGAGAATTGACTCACAATGAACTATTCCAAGACCCTAAAACCTATTCTTGTTGATGCACCCTATAAAAGAAAAGAGTGTAATTCATTTTATTGTTTGTCGATTTTAATTGGCTGTGATTACTCAAAGGGAAATGGTCGTGCAACACATGAAGCTGTGACTCAGCAGTGAAGTAAATATCCACACCTAACAAACAATGGCAAGTGCAATTTCATAGAATGAAAAATGGGGTATGCCACTACATGAGATGCATAAAAAATCATTCCTTTCCAAATTCCAATGCAATCCTTCCTATATGAAAGCCTAAATACAACTCTCATCCAAGAAATATAATGCAAGTACCTCCTCAAAGCCATATCTAAGATGCAACTAAGAGTGCAACTATTTGGTATTTTTCAATATAAAAGAATGAAAAATGGAATAAAAGTCATCTAAAACTCCCAGTCTCTGCAGCAAGTATAAAACACAAGCCCAGCAAGACACCGAGACAAAAAAGAGTACTGCACTAATGGAAAAACAAAATGGATAAATGACTAAAACTACTTTCAAAGAAAAATCAATGAAAAAATGGTCTCTGGTCACAAAAGAAGCATCCAACAGACAACATCAGAACCCAAAAAGACCCAACCACACTTGCAACCCACCCGACAACTTGCCACAACATCAAACTCAACTAAAAGGGAGGATGTACGCGATCGTTTAAAGAACAATTGCGTATGTACGCAACTTTTGTCCAAAAATATGCATGTATACACGAATTTTGGAAAAAAAACTACATGTATACGTGACTTTTGGCCAAAAATCCGTGTATGTATGCGACTTTTGGCCAAAAACCTACATATACAGAGAAGACAGTGGTAAAAGGAAAGCCAGGGGTCAAACCAATAAAGGGGAGTGTTAATGGAGGAACATACTATAAAATGTGACACAGAGACGGGAAGAAACAGAGAGCAATTCAATAATATCAAGCACATTGTGCCCCCAAACCCCAAAGAAAAACAAGGAACTTCCCCAGTATCGTCGCCAATTCTGTTACGAAAAAAAAATTCCTATGGCTTGGGGTGTACCACAACACACAAAGAAACAACAGAAATCAATCCCTTCCCAATATGCAAGAGAAATAAAACATCTAACACTAAAGGATCTCGAATCATACCTTATTCCAGACAATTGAAGTAGATCCCCGTTCAGCTTTTTCCAATCTCGCTTGTGTTGGCAATTTTCTCTCAACAACAACAAACATGACAAGCATGATATATAATATGGTGTTAGATCTACTCTAGCATATATAATAAAAAATGTATAAGCAATTAAACACATCCATGGATTCAATATTCATTTAAATGCACGTCATTGGATAGGAAAAGATATTTCTATTAATCAAATCAGAGATTACACAAGTGAAAACCTCTGTCGGCATGTCTGCGAACCAGAGAAACTAAGTCCTCCACCTGGGCCTCCACCACCTCAATCCTCCATCTCTCGACAACAAGCTGACAAGAAAAGGAAATATTGGGAAGAACACAAAGTGCTCCAAAGGGACAAAGGGATGCAGACTCAAGTATAAGCAAACTACGACAACAATGGACTATAGTTTTCTTGCTCTTCAATTCCTCTTCTTCAATGTATCCAAGGGGTTCCTTATATAGTACTCCAAAGGGGTAATGGAGGGTCAAATCTGAGCGATCTCTAGGCATATGGAAGGCCAAGAGACAAGTGGTTCAGAAACACATCAAGGAAAACTCCAAAAAATTTTGGACTCATGCACACATCCTGATGTATGTGGTTTTGAGGTCGATATCCGCGTATATACGTGAGAAAGGGATTAAAAGTCGTGTACAACAAAGGTACAATATTGGTCAATGGGTTCCAAAGAGTCTACAGAGGGACAGGGAAGGCCATGAATGTGTGATCAACCATGTGTGGTAAAATCAGTTGTAACAAGGATGTTTGGATCCCAAAGATGGACTTTACAAGTTTCATGATTCTCCAAGACCGACCAGATAGACAACACTCATTGCTCAAATCACCGACATAAATGGAATACAGTATGAACGATTTGGACATCCAAGCATTAGAGAAAATTGAATCTATGAATTGGACCTCCTAAGGAAATTAATAAAATAATATCTAAAATAATAAAATAATATTTATTGAATTTGGAGGAAATGAGACAAAAACTATATTTTTTCTTTTTATTTTCAACATATCTCCCAGTCATTTTACTCAAATTTCGAGCAAGAGAACTTGTTGGATGTGTAAATAAATTTTGCATCCAACGAGTAACCATGCTGCATATTTTTTAGGGACCCCACCCCATGAAAAATGAGAAATACATAAAAAATGTGTAAGTTACACATCCAACCATTGCTCTCGCTCACAATTATGGAGTGTGGGTACTCGTTGGATGAGTAATTTATTTCCACAACCAAGAAGTGCTCTTGCTCGAAATTTGAGTAAAGGACTAGGATATATGTTGAAAATACACCTTAAAAGGTATTTTTTTCAATGTGAACTATGCCAAGTCAACCATTATCATTGATTCTTTTCTTGAAATTCTATTGGTTCTTGAAATCAATGGCTCTTTTTCTTATGAGGTGGTTCATTTTTTTACGAGGTGGTTGATTTTCTTATTAGGCCCATTTTAGACCCTAAATTTTCTCTAATGATTTCAAAATTTGAATATGATTGTAGAAAATAATATGGTTACTGGTCTCTAAATGAACGATCCATGTAATATCCTGTTTTTTACCCTAATTGCATTAAAATTGGATATGATGTAAATACCATTATTAAATCATGGTGAGGAGCTAAAGGCCAAGGCCCCACAAGGGATTTAGAGTTTGTATGTACCGGAAGTTAAAATCAATACCTATGGTTTTGTGCTGGCTAGGCACATTATAAAATGAGACATCATGTAAATATGCAATATAATAAAAATAACCAGAACTAGATATTTCAATGCAACAAAGAGATGGGGGCATTATTTCACAAGGAATAGGGAGAGAAAATATTCAAACTATTGAGCCAATAGTGTTTAGCCAAGTGTCAATGGGAAAACCCATAGAGCTATCAACTACATTTTGTGTCTTATTCACCCAATCATTTATTTCTTCTAGAAGTTGGTTGAGGTAGTTAATGCCTTGGGAGGGGAAGAGTATGGAGTCAAATTCGTATTGGGGAAGCTATTTGTTTTTGAAAAACACATTTTTTTCTTATTGGGAAAGTAATTACCCAGAAATGCATGACCAAGCCATTATTCCTTCATGTCTTTCATTCCCTCTTGCAGCTAGAGCTTTCTATGTGTTTTCCCTCGTGATTTTTTCTATTTTCCTCACTTTTCCATACCCAGAAATCCATTTTTTTATTGTTGAATGAATGGGAAACATAGATTCACGATTTGGGGGTTTGGGGATGTCATTGTTTCCCCTGTGAACCCGATGAACATTTCTGAAATTGATTTTTCTCTCCGATGGTTTATTTCCCTATTTGAAAGTTCATTTTTTGGGTGCCAAGACATTTTTCCTCATACCTAACAGTTGTATTTTATTGTTGTGTGCACCCTTTTTTTGGTCTGAAATACTTAGGAGTTGAAGAGGCCTAGAATTGACTTGATAAACCTAGTGAAGAGAGGAAACTCATGGACAGATCAAGAGGGGCTAGAAAATATTCTATGCACACCCTGAAGAGAATTGGAAGGGAAGGTATGGCCTCATGGACTATGTAATAGTGAAGGGAATAATTTCTTCTGTTGGGTGTGTAGGTATTATGGATACCAATCTAGATATATATGGTGCAGGTGTCCATAGCTTTGTGGTTGAGATCACTATCTTAGCAATTCTACCTTTCCACTACCTTAGCATCCTGATAAACCCAACTGTAGTTTGGATTGGATGAGTTTTGATATGTTTTTGGCTATGTGTGAGTTTGTTGTTCTCTATTTTATTTTGGAAATCATGACCAAATCGGGGGTGGCAGTGGCGTTGAAATATTGATGAGCACACTGGCCTATGGTTGGGTGGAATATTGTAGTAACATAGCTAGTTGCGGGACAACTTATTTTCAAGATAAGTATTCTCTGTGTATTTAAATCCTGCAACTGTATTTGTTTTATCAATTATTATGAACATAAAGAATGTGTTGAAATTTTTTTTCTTCTATTGTATTTTCATGTTTATGCATTTGTACATGTTTTTATTTCAATGCATTATGTTTATGTTCATGGGGCTAGATCTTTGGTTTGATAGATAACAACAGTGTCAATCATGTCCTATCCATTGACGAGATGAGGGGAGGGGACGTGACAACATGGTATCAGAGAACTAGTTGCAACATTGGGCCTAAATGGGCCTAGTTTAGCAGTTGACAGAGGCAATATTACCCACCTATTTAGTAGAGAAAGATAGGAAAAATTTCCAAAATATTTCTAAGTGTTGGAAATTTTCTATGTCGGTTGAGTTGGCTGAGTTGAGTCATTGAGAAAGAGAAAAAAATTTCAAAAATTTCTCTAAGTGTTTGAAAATTTTCCATGTCTACAAGACTCAACGAGTTTTGCCGACATATCGACTGAGTTGGTTGGTTTCACCGATACATGTTGGCGTGAAAGGCTGAGTTGAGCCAAGGAGAGAGAAACGAAGAATTTTTTTTTCAGAAAAATTCTCTAAGTATAGACTGTGTCGAAAAAACTTTGGGAATTTTTCCAATGCATGTCAAAAGAAATTCGTGAGTTTTGCTGATGCGTGTCGGGTGAAAAAGACGATTTTTGTTGATACATCTTGACATGGTTTGCCAAGCTCGCCACAAAACAAAAATTTTCTAAGTGTTGTTGAAAATTTCTATGTCAGCAAAACTTGGTGAATTTTGCCGATATGTTGGAAGAAACCGATGAGTTTTGCTGACACATTTCGGAAGAGATTGGTGATTTTCGCTGATGTCAATGAAAAGGAAGAAAAAATTTCAAAATTTTTCTAAGTGTCGAAATTTCTATGTCAGAAGAAATGGCTGAGTTTTTCCGATACGTGTCGGGCAATCTCAACGAGTTTTGCTGACATATCGGGGGAGAAAGAAGATTTTTTCCAATACATCGGATAAACTGGGCAAGTTTTGTCAATACGTCAGATAAAATCAGTGAGTTTTTTTGACACGTCAGAGGAAAAACCTGATTTTTGCTGAGACGTCGAAAGGAAATGTTGAGTTTTGTCGATCGACGTAAGACAACAAGTTTTTTCGACACGGGTCGGAAGAAATCAGTGATTTTTTCCGATACATTGGCAGAAAAAGGCGAGTTGCACTGATATGTTGGAAAACTTTGGCGATTTCTCTGATTGAAAGAAAAAGTTGAGTTCGTCGAAACAGAATTTCAACAGTTTTTTAGTGGGATTTGTAGGTGCCAGAAAGTTGAAAGGGGGTAAGCCCCCTTAATGCCCATCGTCCCCTTGAGACAGTAATTAATTGTGAGAGAATTTTCTGTTTTGACAAGTTGTTAAGATAGGATTTTTAACAAATGTAGGAAAGGAATTTTAAATTTTTTAGGATATGATGTAGATAGAAATTATGTTTATGAACACATTTTGCAGAATCATAGTCATATCAAAGGAAACATTCCACATAGTGTAGTTTGAAAATTTTGGTCTTGCTTGGGCCAAGAAGATCAACATCATGAATGATGCTCGTGCACCTCTTCTATTGAGAACCAACCCTAATCGTAAAACCTCATTGTGTAATAGTTGTCTTGTTAAGTGAAAGGGGATAATTGAGGTAATGGGGTATGTTCTAATGGGTAATGGTTCATTTATAATGGGGATTTTTTCCTAAAAGCGTAAGGTCCATGTTGAGTGACATTGGCAGGTTTCGGTGGGCATTTCACTATCCATCCGTTGACCAATGATGCTTCTACCCCCACCTTAAAACGAGGTTGTTATTAATCAAAAGTGAATTTGGAAGTGAAAGCACGCTCGACCATAAGGTAGAGGGAACGTCTCTCGTATCGACTGGGATCACCCCCAACATATCAAACTTGCTTTGAGATAATTGAATGGGCTTATAATATAGTTTAACATAACCNATATATATATATATATATATATATATATTATTGTATATCTTCATTTCACTTTTCTATTTCATTATAGGTTTTCACACTCAATTGAGGACACTAGTTAAGGACATCAGTAATCCATAACACATGGAGCAAGCACACTGGAGTTGTCGTCAATGCTCCCCATTGGTGTACTTACTGATGCTACGACGTGGTACTACGCCTTGTTGTCTCATTGATTCAGAGTAAATAATAAGATAGTAGTACCTATGCTTTCTCTCAGCTATATACTTACTTCTTTGAGTGAGGTGGAATGAAATAGATTTGGTTTAAGAAAAGTATATTTATTAAAGGACTTGTGGGCTGCTCTAATGACTTATGTACAGTAGCATGTCATCAAATTGTAAGCCAAAGGGAGAGCATATATACATGCTCCCTATGAGCCCGAGAAATATGCCATGGGAGAGAACATATAGGTTGAAAATGTTGAAACAAAATCCAATGGGAGGAGAAATCAAGAGACTCCCCCTTATATTGTAGCCAGCATGAGGAGCCTAAGGGTGGATTTGCAAATTTACATCGAATATAATGAAAGGATGATTAAAGATTAGGAAGAACAAAATCAGTTGAATGCACCCATGCTATAGAATTTGACAGACATCTAAATCCATATAAAATATGGGCATCAAACAACAAATCCAGCATGGAGTAGGAGTAGCTAAAGGAGAAATTCCTGCAAAAGGTACAATAGCTCAAGAAGAGTTTCTAGAGATAGAACATATACTCCAGAAATATATTCTAGTGGATCATATGACTATGAAGAATCCATTGAGGATTCAAGCTCTTCATCTCACAAGAGTAAGAGGAAGAGGCATTACAAGAACAACTCATATGGGGAATTTAAGATGGCAAAGCCTCCTACATTTGATGGTGAGGTAAAATCTGATCAAGAAGCCGAAGCTTGGACTCTTGGGATGAGAAAGTGTTTCCAAGTCAAAGACTACTCTGGAAATATGAAGGCAATGATATCCATATTCAACTTAAATGGAAGAGCATCTATGTGGTGGGAGCACCTCAAGCAAGTGACGAAGATCAATGAAAGAAATATTGTGTGGAAACAATTCAGGAAGTAATTCAAGTAGAAGTACCTATCTAATAGGTACTATGATGATAAGATCAAAGAGTTCCATGAGCTGAAATTGGGACAATTTACCATGGAAGAATATGCAAACAAATTATTGGAATTCCTTAGGTATGTTAGGTATATTCGATATGATAAGGTGAAAACTCAGCATTTTCTAAGTGGGTTACCTCAGTCATAGAAAGATAGGATTTAATTCGATGAACCTCAAACTGTAGAAGAGGAAATAAGGAAGGACAAGTATTTCTATGATGAAAACAAAAGAAGACCTGATTTCCATAAGACATGGAACGACAAGAGGAATGAGAAGTTTGAGCAGATGAAACAAGGTTTAAAACCCTCTAACTTCTGAAATCACCAAAGGCAACCATCGCAAGCTATCAATAACCAACAAGAATGATGGGAGACAAGACAAGAGATCCAAAACATCTAAGAGAACCACTTCAATTATGGGGTTGTGAAGGAGACCACATGCTTAGGAACTGTCTACATCAGAATGGGAATGTGAATCAAGTTCACAACATCCAAGGAGCTGAAATTGTTGGTTAAGTGGTGAGGAACATCCCTTTAATATATGTTGCACTAGAGGACCTCTAGGAAGATAATCAATCAATTGTGGCTGAAGTTGAAGGTAATATTGCTAAGCAATCTGTTTCTATTTTGATTAACCCGGGATCTACTCACAGTTATATCACTCCTAAAACTATTGGGATTTGTGCCTTTAAGAGATTAAAGCATAGAAAATCATGGTTAGTTCAACTAGCCACTGGAAGCAAGAGAAAAGTTAGTTAAATTGCAGAGAAATGTCCAATAGATATGGATGGGCTATTCACTTATGCAAACTTGAATATTCTACCACTTGGTTCCTATGATGTTCTTATTGGAATGGACTGGTTAGAAGCACACAAGGTTAAACTTGATTGCTACAACAAGAAATTTGAATGCATAGATGAAGAAGGAAACCCAAGGGTTGTAAAAGGCATTCCAAAGGTGATTTTTGATAGGCAATTTTCAACAATGTAGTTGAAGAATTTATGTAGGAAAGGTTGTCGATTATATGGAGCCCATGTTTTGGAGGCAATGGAAAATGAAACTCCTAAGTTGGAGGACTATCACATATTGCAAGAATTCAGAAATGTTTTTCCTGATGACATTCCAGGAATTCCTCCAAAGAGAGCAATTTATTTTACAATTGAACTTGTGACGGGATCCGTTCCAGTGTCCAAGACACCCTACAGGATGAGCACATTTGAATTGCTAGAGCTGAAAATGCAGTTACAATATTTGTTGGAAAAGAAATATATCAGGTTGAGTGTGTCCCCATGGGGAGCACCTGTTCTATTTGCGAAAAAGAAATATGGGAAATTCATATTATGTATCCACTACAAGAAGTTGAACAAATTTATTGTGAAGAATAAATACCGTTTACCTCAAATTGATGGCTTTTTTTTATCAAATGAGAGGATCAAAGGTATTTTCAAAATTTGACTTGAGCTCTATTTACCATTAGGTAAGAATAAAAGAGGAATATATTTATAAGACATCTTTTAGAACAAGGTATGGGAACTATGATTTTTTTTGGTACCATTTGGTCTCACAAATGCACCATCGACATTCATGTGTCTCATGAATAGTATTTTCAAAAAGTATCTAGAAAAGTTTGTTCTTGTTTTCCTAGATGACATTCTCATTTATTCTAAGAATGAAGAAGAGCATGAAGAACATTTTAGAATAACATTTCAATTGATAAGGAAGCATAATATGTATGCAAAGTTGAGAAAATGTGACTTTTATAAAGATAAAATTCATTATTTGGGTCACATTATCTCAGATGAAGGAATATCTGTGGACCCTGCGGAGATTGAGGCCATTATGAATTGGCCAACTCCAAGAAATGTGATAAATGTGAGATCCTTTATGGGACTTGCTGAGTACTATAGAACATTCATTGAGGGATTCTCCAAGGTCACACATTCAATCACTTCCTTCAAAAGGAAGTGGATAAAGTTTGATTGGACACCAAAATGTGAGGAAAGATTTCAACAGTTGAAGAATCTTCTTACAAGTGCACCAATTTTGAAAATTGTAGAACCAAAAAAATACTTTTTGGTGTGTACTGATGCATACAATAAAGGACTTGGAGGATTTCTTATGGAAGAAAACCACCTGGTATTCTATGAGTCAAGAAAGTTGAAGGAGCATGAGAAGAACTATGCTAATCATGATTTAGAACATGCAGCCATAGTACATGCTCTAAAGATGAGGAGATTGAGGCCATTATGAATTGGCCAACTCTGAGAAATGTGACAAATGTGAGATCCTTTATGAGACTTGCCGAGTACTATAGAAGGTTCATTGAAGGATTCTCCAAGGTCACACATTCAATCACTTCCTTCCAAAGGAAGTGGATAAAGATTGATTGGACACCAAGATGTGAGGAAATATTTCAACAGTTGAAGAATATTCTTACGAGTGCACCAATTTTGAAAATTGTAGACCCAGAAAAATACTTTGTGCTGTGTACTGATGCATGCAATCAAGGACTTGGAGGATTTCTTATGGAAGAAAATCACCCGGTATTCTATGAGTCAAGAAAGTTGAAGGAGCATGAGAATAACTATGCTACTCATGATTTAGAACATGCATCCATAGTACATGCTCTAAATATGTGGAGACATTACTTAATGGGAAGGAAATTTGGGCTAAGGACAAACCATTGTGGTCTGAAATACTTGTTTGATCAGCCTACTTTAAATGCTAGGAAAGCAAGATGGTTGGAATTTTGTGTGAATTTGATTTTGAAATCAAACACATAAAAGGAAAAGAGAACAAGGTGGCTGATGCACTCAACAAGAAGGTACCCGAAATGCATGTTTCATCTCTTAGTACTTTCCAACCAAATTTGAGGTAGCAGATTGTTAACCATGTTGCTGAGGACAAAGTGTACGTGCAGATAAAAGACATGTTGCAGCAGCAAATATTGAAAATAAGTACAAAGGATATCAATTGGAAGGAGATGAACTTCTTACTTATAAGAATAGAGTTTATATTCCAAATTTTGCACAATTGAGGAGGATTGTCATGGATATAAAAAAACAATTGCTATAGCCAGAAATCAGTATTTTTGGCCAAGAATGAAAAAGGACATTGCTGAGTAAATTTCTAAGTGCATGAAATGTCAGTAGGTGAAACTGGAACACCAACACCCATCAAGTTTATTGCAACCATTTCCAATCCCAAAATGGAAATGGGAAGTAATTTGCATGGATTTTATTACAGGATTTACAATGACTGTGAGACACCATGATTCGATCATGGTTGTGGTGGATAAGTTAACAAAGGAATCACATTTTATACCAGTCAAGTCCACATATAAATTCGATGCCATTGCAAATATTTTTATGAATGAAATATTTAGATTGCATGGATTTTTGAAGGAAATAATTTCCGACAGGGAAACCAAGTTTACTTCCAATTTTTTGAAGGGTCTTTTTGCATATTTGTGTACAAAGCTGAACTTTAGCACTACCTACCATCCTCAAACCAATGGACAAGTAGAGAGATTAAATCAAGTGCTTGAAGAGATGCTTCACATGTATGTAATGGGCAAACCATCCAAGTGGGAGGATTATTTACCATTGTTAGAGTTTGCATATAATAATGGGAATTAAGCATCACTAGGATTGAGTCCATATGGGGATTTATATGGAAGAAGGTGTAGGAAACCAGTAAATTGGGATAATCAAATACATAGAATTGTGCTTGGTCAAGAATTGCTTAAGGAAATGGAACAAGAGGTTGCAAAGATCAAGTAGAACTTGAAAGAATCTGAAGATAGATAGAAGAGATACAAAGATAGGCATAGAGTGCATAGGGAGTTCAGTGTTGGGGATCATGTTTATCTTATAGTGAGGCCAAGGAATATTTCCTTGAAGCTTGGGATTTGTGCCAAGCTATCACTTAAATATTGTGGTCCATTTAAAGTGCTTGAAAGGATAGGGTCAGTTGCATATAGACTTGCATTTCTTGCTAGCCTAGAGCTCATAATTTTTTTCATGTCTCTTTTATTAAGAAATATATACATGATCCTAACCATGTGTTTATTTGGGATGTGATCCAGGTGGAACTCGAGGGAGAGTTCCAAACCAGGCCATTACACATCCTAGAAAATAAGGTAACAATGCTCTAGACCCAAGCCGTTGGATAGGTAAAGGTGGAATGGAATCACTATGGTACCGATGAGGCTATGTGGGATATGGAGGATGCCATGTGAGTAGCACATCCATTTTTTGTTCAATTTTTAACAGCAATGATGACAATGCTAATGTAAGGGGGAGGGGAATGTACTATCATGTTTTTTACCCCAATTTCATTAAAGTTGTATATGATGTAAATACCATTATTAAATCATGGTGAGGAGCTAAAGGCCAAGGTCCCACCATGGATTTAGAAATTTTATGTATCGACAGTTAAAATCGATACGTATGGTTTTGTGCTAGCTAAACACATTATCAAATGATACATCATGTAAATATGAAATTTAATAAAAATACTAACAACTAGCTATGTCAATGCAACAAAGAGACGGGGGCATGATTTCAGAAGGAATAGGGAGGGAAAATATTCAAACTATTGAGCCAATGAAATTCAGCCAAGTGTCAATGGTAAAACCCATAAATCTATCAACCAACGTTTTTGTCTTATTCACCCAATCATTAATTTCTTCCAGAAGTTGGTCGAGGTAGTTAATGCCTTGGGAGAGGAAGAGTATGAGGAAGAGTAGTCAAATTCGTATTAGGGGAGCCATTATTTTTTGAAAAATGCATTCTTTTTATTGGGAAAGTAAATACCCATAAATGCATTCCCAATCCATTATCCGTTCATGTCCTTCATTCCCTCACGTAGTTGGAGCTTGTTGCGCATTTTTCCCTCATGATTTTTGCTATTTTCCTCATTTTTCCATACCCAGAAATCCATTTTTGTATTACCTGAGCAAATGGGAATCAAATATTTACAATTTTGGGGTTTAGGGATGTCGTTTTTGCCCCTATGAAGCCCCTGAATGTGTCTGAAATCAAATTTTTTCTTGAATGGCTTATTTCCCCATTTGAAATTTTATTTTTTGGGTGCGAAGACCTTTTTCCTCATACCCAATAGTTGTATTTGTGTAGTTGTGTGCACCCTTGTTTTGATATGAAATACTTAGGAGTGGAAGAGGCCCATAATTGGCTTAATAAACCTAGTGAATAGAGGAACATCACAGACATATCAAGAGGGGATGGAAAAAAATTTATGCACACCCTGAAGAGCACTAGAAGGAAAGATATGGCATGAGGGACTATGCAGCCGTGAAGGGAATACTTCCTTGTGTTGGGTGTGTAGGTATTGTGGATGCCAAGCTAGATAGACCTGAAGCAGGTGTCCATAGCTCTATGGTATAGCTCACTAGATTAACAATTCTACCTTTCCACTACCTTAGCATCCTGATAAACGCACCTATAGTTTGGGTTGGCTGAGTTTTGATATGTTTTTGGCTATGTGTGAGCCTGTTGTTCCCTAGTTCCTTGTGGAAATCATGCCCAACTCAGGGGTGGTAGTGATGCTGAGAGATTTATGAGCACACTGGCCTATGTTTGGGTGGAACGTTGCAATGACATATCTATTTGCGGGACAAATTGTTTTCATGATAAGTATTCTCTATGTATTTAAATCCTGCAAATTTATTTGTTTTATCAATTATTAAGAACATAATGAATGTGTTGAAGTGTACCGCCTTCCATTGTATTTGCATTTGTTATGCATCTGTACATTCTTTTATTTAAATGCATTATGTTTATGTTCAAGGGGATAGATCCCTGGTTTGATAGACAACAACAGTGTGAGTAGTGTTCTCTCCATCGACGAGATGAGGGGAGGGGACATGACAGTCCATCAAATGTTTGAGATCAGAAAACGATGGTGAGTATGTGATTTTATTGTTTTAACAATGTGTAATTTAGAATTATATTTATTGGAAGATATATTTCCCTCACACCCCTCACTAGGATGGATTCATAGAGAGGAAGAGTTAAAATTTGTAGGAATGGTTGGATTCCTACACTAGACAAAATATCTTCTCACTAAATTTTTGGAAGACTTGGTTTACTATTCAAACTATATCCATGACCTCATACTAATTAGAGATATCAATAACATGACTCCAGCGTTGGAATTTGGTGTTGTCACTGATTTCAAACAAGAAACAAGCTTGATTCCAAGAAATAAACTGCTGGACACACTGAGCACAGTGAGACAAGAGGGGGAAGCTGAATAATGTGTATAACTTTTGTTACTTTTTCAACCTTAACAATCATCATTATCTCATTAAATATTATGTAGAGTACATTATTATCATTATACATATCATCATCACATAAGAATCATAGAAAAACATAGTACATGATACTTTTATGTGGAAACCCAAGTCCTTAGGGAAAACCCACAGAAGCCTTAAGATAATATTTTTCTTGAAACAACCCCCTTATTACAATGAATTCAATTCTCCAGTTAAACTAGAAGGAGGCTACAACCCCATGATTTATAGGCTACAACCTAAAGGAATATCCAACTCCCTACTTTTTCGGATACAACCAGAAGGAGGATACAACCCTCTTTCCTTGCCTCGTCCTACCATCCTGATATGAAGATATAAACTGCTGAGCCATGACCACAATGATACTGCATACATTAATCAACACTTTTACTACACTAGATAATCTATACCACATTGCACAACCACTTCCACTACTAACCACTGCTCATCAACTGATCATTGTCCACTGTATCACACTGCTCATCAACCTATACAATCAACTTGTCCAATCAATATTTTGTTCACATCAACTGTCATTCAATATGAGTCTAACCAATTGTACACTAAGCTCAGTCCACCTGATTCAAACCAACTGCTCATACAACACAGCCGATATGAGTCAAAACAACTGCACATAAGGAAACTTGTGCCAATCCCACTCAATTGAACCAACTTGCACCAAGATGCATGTGTACCTATGCCAAATCAATCATATAGTCGTGTGTTAATCTAATCAAGTTCCCTAAAAATCAACGAAACATTCTTACTTACCCTATTTCATCAATTAACCGAAACATTTGAGCAACCAAGAGACTTCACATATGGTCAACCAAATTTTTTCCAATCACACTCAACTCAATGACACCACAACCAACCTTAATCACAATCAATGAATACTTGACAGTTAAACATGACATAACTGAACCAACTAACCTTTACCAAGAACATAAAAAACTTAACCAGCTATGCCAAACTCAGTCAATCTCATAAACTCTTACACAAAAATGGATTTTTCACTCTACTCAAATCAATTCAACAAATCAAACAAATATCAAGTAAATAGTCACTTACAATGCTATCAAGTTTTCGTTAACAGACAATAACCGCACAACTCCACTCAGGTCAAATACACAATCATAAACATTTGACAAACTTTTTTTCAAGGAAAACACTTAGGTTGATCAAATAAATCACTCACAAAATCTATTACTTACATGTCAAGTTCTCATTCAATACTACACTATACAACAGTCAAGATAAACACCAAAACCTATGTTAACAATATCCAAGATAATCATCAAGATCTATATAAATATCACATCAAGATATATTCCAAGATAACCATCACCATAAAATCCATAACATATTCAATGACTTCAAAGATATATACAAATATTTAGGCTCACATACTAACATAAAAAATGAACTTTATCCATGAGAGACATGTGCCATCATAAGAGAAACCCAAAAGAATGAACCATACCTTTTTGAATTATTAATTCTTGCACATGATCTAGGAACTAGGAATCAAAATCATCAAAGAATAATTGACAAATACACATGAATTAGCAATAATTGGAACCAAAATAGGTTTCCTCTCTGTATATTTTATAAACAATAAAGGGTTACAATTCCCATGCATGAGCCATAGCTTAACTCAATGAAGAATTCGAATACCTAAGAGACAATTCGAATTCCCATGCATGAGTCTAGCTTAACTGACTCTTTGCCATGGAATACCACTTAGTTAACCACTTGACAAAAACCCTAATTGACTCACCAATCCCTAACTGAAGTTGGAGTGCAATAAATGACTTAATCTCAACTGAAGGAGATCAAACACATGTCATAGCAACCAACCATCAAGTGCTAGTACTGCATGACTCCAATAAACCCTGATGAGGTTAACTGAAGCTGAACTGACCATCAGATGTTGGTGAAAGTGCCTTGTTCACTCCAGTTCATTAAATAATAATAAAATAATCATTAAATAATATATTTAATGAATGGAGGCACCTTAACTGATTGTAACTGATTGGTTGAACTGAAAGTAACCACCAGTTAGCAATTAGGTGCATTAATGTCACACAGATCACCCCTAGAGTGCTCAAGTTAGCCTCCTTGACTGTAGGTAGGCGTGGGTATGACTGGGATGATGGCAATTAATGTTCCACTGATGTCAATTAAACTTAGGATAGTGGTTTAACTAGGCCAATTTGACCGAAAGAGTGTGTATGATGGTAGATGTCTCCAACACCCCCCCTTAAGCTATACTCAGGAAGAGTTAGAAAACATAGATGCATAAAATGCTAGGGCCCTAGAAACTAAGGCCATAGGTCACCCTGGACAATAAAGCAACTAAAACAATGCTCAAAACAAACTAAGTGAGGAAAAGAGGGAAAACCCAGTGGGAACAAAACCCCCCCTCAAGCTGAACACTGAAAGTAGTCTGGATCACCCTGATGAACTCAACCCCAATAGTGAACGGAGGTAAGTGAACTTCTTTTCTGAAAAGCTCTTGGTGAAGATGTCTGCAATCTGCTCATCAGTCGGGCAGTATTGCAGAATGATGGTCCTGTCATGCACTAGCTCCCTGATGTAGTGCATGTGAATCTCTACATGTTTGGTCCTCTGCCTGGTAACTGGATCCGTGGATATCTTAATAGCACTTTGGTTGTCACAGAAGAGAAAAGTGGAAAAAGTNGAAGGAAGGCATCCATCTTGGAATACCACTCTCTTGGGGCCTGTTTTAACCCATATAATGACTTCTTTAGCTTGCAAACCAAATATGGATCAGTGATGTAGCCCTCAGGATTCTTCATGTATATCTCCTCATGAAGATATCCATGCAAAAATTCTNAATGCCTTGCAACCAAACTGCTTGGATGCAAGCATTCACTGCTCCTCGATACTCGGCCTCTACTGAAGATAGTGCTATGGCAGCCTGCTTTTTGCTTGACCAGAAAATAGGGCCACCACCAAACATGAATACACATCTGGAAGTTNGACTTAACATCCATGTGATGCACCTCCCAGTGCTTGGATGCGGAAATAGCCAAAACAAGGCGGATGGAGTCCATTTTTGCAACCGGCGCAAAGGTCTCATGGTAGTCCACTCCTTGGACCTGAGAGAAACCTTTTTCTACCATCCTTGCCTTATATTTTCAGGTGCTTCCATCAGTAGCAACCTTTCTNCACCCGCCCAATCAGAATCTGTGTATCCAACCAGCTCTAGCTCGGAATCTGCAGCATAGTGAATGCCGTAGGTCCTGGTTCCCTGAATGTACTGGAGGATCTGCTTGGCTACCTTCCAATGAAGATCATGAGGCTGCTGCATGTATCTTGATACAGAATTCACG
>LPNX010124195.1:261193-362945 GCA_001517045.1 Pseudotsuga menziesii | reverse complement strand
ATATAAAATCATATGCAATCCTCAACTAAAAGTATATAGAAATTGCCTCTCTATATACTCAAAGTCATCCTCTAGATTGTGGAAGTCTAGGAAGTGCACAAATCCCATGCGTGCATATACCACCAAGTCAATGGAATTAATTGTGTGAAAACCCATGTTGTTGAATTATCAGTAGAGCTCTCACTGAAAAAAGATAAAATGAGGTTGTTAGCTTGGCCAGGAAGTCAAAGAGTTGGGACATATCCAAGTGAAAAGAATCCCAACTTGTTGACACATCTCTTGAGAAAAAAAAGTATAAATAAGAAAGAGAAGTAAGTTTTAATGAAAGCTTGAATATGAAGAAGATGTGATATTTTGATTTGGAAGCTTTTAATTTTGGGGTGTCAATGGTCCATTGAGACAGGAGAAGTTTATATAGAAGAGAGCCAATTTGAAAAAATTGATGAAGAGGAATAATAGACAATGGGAAAATTAGAAGGATTTTGTGTACTAGGATGTGCAAAGAAAATACACAGTGAATGACACAGATCAGAAAAGATTTAAAGTAAAAGATGTAGATCACAGATTATAGAAGTGGAAAAATGAAAAGTACAAAATAAAGTAGATATCCAAAAATCACCATTTATAGAAGTGCTAAAGTGTTCATATTGCACAAGACCATGTCACAAATCGTATATTGTTGAGATGCAGATTCCAGAAGACAAAGACACATATAAGAGAATACACATATCATAGATGATGCAGATCACAGTGATGTTATAATTTATCTTTTCAGAGTTGTAGGAAGGGGAAAGGAATGGGAGTTGGTTCTTTATCCCATTGGTGCATGAAAACATAATTGAGAGTTGGTGTTGGAGAATACAAAAGGGATTTGGTGCTTCCATTCAATCGATGCTAAAGAACAAGACGAGGAGATATCATTATTCAATCAGGTTGATGCTTGAATACTATGAGATGTAGATAACAAAACTAGGACTAATATCCATTCAGGTTAGTACGTGAAATCAACAAGTTAGTGCGTGCACAGTAGATAGAAGTCCTTACATGTTGGTTTCTATATTATGTGGATTGGTGCTTGTAATCAGGTTGATGCTCACATTCTGGGGATTGGTCTCTCCCATTGTAAGCAAAAACTATATATACATATAATTTACACATTGTTGTCTTTTATTGTGTTAACTAGAACCAAAATTGGTGCATATTTGTCTGAATTAAAATATTATATAATATGTTCTTTATAATTATTCACCCCGATCTCACTATAAATAATAATTCAAGATCTAGTCAAGAAATGGAATGGAAGGAAACCCTCTATTGGAAACCTCAAAACCTTCAAATGTGTTACTTGGGCACATCTTAGTGATAATTGTAGGAATAAATTGGATGCAAAGAGTCATGTTTGCATCATGATGGGCTATTATGATGAATCAAAATCCTATTGACTATTTGATCTTGTTAAAGAATAGATCATTTTGTGCTAGAATGCAACATTTGATGATAATATTTAAGGTAATAACTTATTGAATTCCTCCTCTAGTCTATTACACAATGATATATTTGATATTCTTAAGAATATGGATCGAATGCCCCATTGTTTGGAGCCTCAACTGAAGTGATGAGTTCTGCTAATGAGTCAATTGGTAGTTCTTCTAACATTACTGTAGCTGTCAACACACCGAAACACTTGAATCACAATCACTCAACTAAATCAACGACAACATTTTTTACAATTGAAGTTGATAGACAAAATGATGGAGGTGTTAGTATTGGCTAGTAGACTTGTATTCAAAAAAAAATATGGCAGTGATTCTCTTATGGCATGTGTTCTTAAAAATTGTAATCCAAATAGTTATGTTGATTCTCAAGATGTTCCTGAATGGGAAAATTATATGGTTGTTAAAATCTATTATTTGAAGAAGTGTCAGACATGGGAATTTCCTCCTCGGTCCCAAGGAAGGAAAGTTATCAAGCGATAATGGGTCAATAAGGCAAAGCTTAATTCTGACAGTGCTTTTAAACACCACATGGATTTTTTGGTATCCAAGGGATTCTCTCAGCATGAAAGCACCAAATTGAACCCTTTTCCCCTATTGCAAAGATGAATTCTATTCGACTGGTTCTTTCCCTTGCTTCCCATTTTGGATGGGAACATCATCAAATGGATGTTAAAAGTTCCTTTCTCATGAATATTTGTGTGAAGAGATATATATGGAGAAACCACATGGTTTTGTGATAGATTTTGATATTGTTTGTTGACTCAAGAAGTCATTGTATGTTTTGAAATAGAAATCACGTCCTTGGTATGGGAATATTGATAATTTATTTGTCAATATTGTCTTCAAAAGTTGTGAATATGGTCACTATCATTTATTACACATTCATGGTGATAATTTGATTATTCCATTATATGTTAATGATTTATTCATAACTAAAAAAATTTCAATTTGATTTTGGGTTTGAATAACAACTTGAATATACCTTTGAAATGATTTATATTGGTCTATTGCATTTCTTTCTCAACATTAAAATTTTGAAAATGGAAGATGTTATTGTTATTTGTCAACATAAATATGCTTTGGATATTTTGAAACAATTAAAAATGGATAGCTGTAAGTCTTGTGATACACCTTATTAGACACACGTAAAGTTGTCAAAAGATTCTGACTCTCCGCATTTCGATGACACTATTTATTGATAGTTGGTCAGTATCCTAATTTACCGAAGTCATAGTCTACTAGATCTCTCCTTTTCTTTTAGTGCGGTCTCCCATTTCATGCAATATCTAGAGAAATCCACTAGAAAGTTGCAATTATAATTGTTCACTATATTAAAGGAACTTATCAGTATGGTATTAAGAATCGTCATAGTGTAGAATTGTTGGTTTAATTCACTGATTACAACTCAGGTGGTGACAATGACGATCGTAAGTCCACCTCTGGCTATGTGTTTCATTTGAGTTCTAGACCATTGGTCTTGTCATGTAAGAAACATAAGGTAGTATCTCTTTTGACTACATAACAATATTATCAGGGAGTTGTTAATGAAGATACATAGGATTTTTGTATCTATCATATTTTATTAGAGCTTGTATTTCTTGTTTAGGCCTAAACTATTATCCATTGTGACAATCATAGTATAATATAGGTTTCTAATAATTGTATTCCTCAGAAAAAAATGAAGCATGTTGAACTTCGAATTCATTATTTGAGACAATTCGTGTAGTATGCTATAGTCTCACTTGTTTATTATAGGATAGATGATCTTACAAATTCTTTACATAATCTATATTTATGACACTTTGGGCTATGATTGGGATTTAGAAAGATACAATTATGGGGAGGGGGGGGGGGTTTAGAGAAAGTAATTCCATCTTATCAATATCTACAATGTTGTGCTGATGAGGGGGTGTCGCATCCTAAGGTTATGGAGATTCATCACACTCTGATATCTTTAGGAGACAGTAAATTGATAGACACCAATTGACTAGAAAAGGAATCATCTGAATGATTGACCATAAGAGTTGAAGGCTTGATTCAATGGTTGATAAGGCCATCCTTGACTCTAATACAACAACGAGATAAACTACGAGATGTTGTGGATTTCCTGGAAATGGTTAGAACCAACAACCCCTATTTGTGGACTGTGTGATCTTGACTTCAAGATTTTTTTAGACATGGAGACAATAAAAGCACAATCCTATGGGTTTTCTAAGTATTAAAAAATTAAATAATGCATTGTGGCGTTCTGATAATAACGTGTTGTGCTTAAGTGCTATAATGGTGTCTTTATACACCACCTCTCTTCTTGGATTTTTTTTCCCTTCTCTTATTTATTTTTTACTTTTTCTATAGTTTATATGAAGAGTTTTCCCAACATAGACCTCTATAGGTCATGTCATATTCTTGTTCATATTCTACTTCTTACTAGTGCTAGAAAATAAATTAGGTTAAACATGCATATCTATGGTCGACTATAAGATAAACTTTACACATTGGGAATAATATATAGGCTATGAAATCCCAAAGTTGAAAACATAGAGTTAATGATTATGAAACATACAATAGGAGGTGTATATGGTAGAATCGCATATAAAACACATGTTACTTATGCCATGTAATATAGACATAAATCTCCTCTCCATATCTATATTCTACGGCAACAATGAGGTTACAAATAAGATCTCATTGAAAACATGGATAGGAAGGCCCATTTGTTGGGGATGTATAAGAAAGACAAGGTATTACTTAGAGACATCGACCTTTTAGAAGGAAAATTATAATGTCTCTATGTGGGACAAGAGGAGGATACACATTGATCCACTCTTATTGCATGATGGTGTAATTAATTGATATAACGTAATAATTAACAAATTTTATTGACATAAATATATGTATGTTGGGTAAGAATAAATATGGAATTAGGAGTAGATTTCTCTCGATAGACCCTCATACTTCATATAGATACTCCCTAAATGCACTTGGACACCTCTTATCTACCAGGAAGGTGTTGAATAGAGTCATCCAGGATGACATGTACAAGCAGTTCATGCAAGTTATTTGGACAAAATCCTAGGGTAGGTTATGTTTGAAGGCTGAGGTTAGGCCAACTTTGGTAATGATAGGAAGTACCACCTTAACCTGGGGGGTTATTCACCTTTGAACAAATCCAAGGGCTATGAACTCAAGTTACCCACCACTAAACATGATGTTAAAGCTTATTGAGGGACCCATAATCATTGGTAAAAGTTCAATCCAGGTACGTTGATTCGTTAAATTGGTGACCTAACTCACAATTCCCAACACATATTCTTTAATAAACATAATATCCTCATAATTATAATATGTAATGGGGATGGTATTACATACGTGCTTCCTTATTGGTTATATGTTTCTATGTGGAGGGAGGCATGGACCACCTAAGATAAATGGACATTAGAAAGAAGAATGCAAAGTGGAATTAATATATGGTCATTATATTACTCCAAGGTGACTTGTTGAGACTTGATCTTGAAGAAAAGATACTAGGGAAACCATTATATATTTCACCATAAAATTTCAAAGAATGCATTTTATACATGAGTAGTTATTGGACAACTAGAGTGCAACAATGATGGAATAATCATTATGACATAGAAAGGATATCTTAGAATTCTTGAGGAATTCCCCGAACGAACAACGCATTGAAAAACTATTAGTGAATAATAGATGTATCCTCGAATAACAAACAAGACCATAACCACCATAAGTTCTAAATGGGAAAATTCCTATTATGAATAAAATGTTGTCAATCAAAAAGTTTAAGTCATTGGTATTATGATGTAAGTAATTATAAGTAATTTTAGAATGTATGATGGCATTTGTTGAAATTTGTCATGATCCTAGGAGTTCCTATAGAATGGTAACTAAAGTAGACAAGTGTGAAATTGTGCAAATTAAACAAATGAAAAGGGGATCAACGAAGTAGAATTAAGGTATTTTCATCTAGCTAATCAAATATTAAATATAGTTGAGCAGGGTGCTTAATTTGAATTGTTCAACAATATGAAATTGTAATGAATCCTAAGATAAATTTATGTAATGCTAATGAGGGGTGTTAGTAGAATTTTCTATAGTTGAAGTTAAGAAGTATCTCCCATTAGTATGATTTGGTGAAGCTCACTGAAATAAATGAAAGTAATTATCTATTTTTTCCAAATAATTCAAAGAATTTTCAAGGGTTTGAGAAGGGAGGAAGGGAGGATATTACCTCTTGAAACATGCCACTTGATGGAGATCCTTAATGCTTGAGCTTTGCTAGTCATTATGCCTCCATTAACAATATCTTACCATGCATCCTGATATTTTCTTTTCATTCTTACCTCTACTTATACTAACAAGAAATTGAAAAAGAAACTTGAATCTAACTACCAAATTTGAATAAAAAAATAACTTTGAAGCAAAGTTTGAACTCAAAATTGGGGGCGAAATTGAATTAATTGATATTGAATCAAAGTATAATGATACTTACAACCTTGTATTGAATATTCCATCCTTCTCAGTTGCTTTGATCCACTCCTCTACCATACATGCCCTTGATACCCAAAATCTATTGATGTAGAAGAATTTCATCCTTAAATCCTTCATTATATATTTGCTTTCACTTTATGTCCTCTTAACATTGCCCAAAATTCCTCCCATTATAGCCTTGGGATTTGGGAATTTAGGAATAAAGCTTCCACATGGGATAATAACTTTTCCCAACATTTAGATATTTTCATAAACAAATCCCATTATATATATTTTTTCACGCTTTTGTATTATTAATTGATCATTTTAGGCACATTTAATGCAAATGCCAAGGATTTCAATCACTTGGTCTTGTCCTTAAGTGGATAATTCACTCACTAAACCTTGACTATTTAGGTTAAATTTGTCTTCACTCAGTTCTTGTCTTGTGAAAGTGGTGGTCAGCTAAGAGAGGATTGTCTCTTACTTATACTTGTATTCCGTCTTCATGTTGTCAATGAATGATAAAGATTTGCTTCTCACTGTCACAACTCGAGGGTGCTAATTTGTTTGTTAACAAGGGGTTGTAGGTGTGGCATGATATTTTACTAGGCCCATGATATTTTACACCAATGTATCCTAAAATAACATGCACCAAATGTTGTTATACATAGTTTGTGAAAAAAATAGTTTATTTTAATTAAAAGAAACATTTCTACGATACATTAAAAGATTTAAGAATAGAAATAGGTGTTTCATTTAATTTGAAGGACATCCATTGGTGCTCCTTAATAAATGTCACATTAATATCCATTTTTTATGACTCAAATGTAGGACTAGAAAAAAATTAGCACACTAATCCATCATAATATTGGTACCACTAAACTAGGCTGAAACATTTGGGAATAAAATAATGGATTTTATTTATTTATAATGAAAACCTAATTTATGCTTATAGTTGTGAATTGAAGCATTGGGAAACCTAAATACATGATAGATTTCAATGTTCATTTGTTAAAATTTCAATGATGTTCCTTGACCATAAGATCACGTTCATATTGATTACAATACGTCACACCATCATATCGTTAAATACAATAAAGATTATTGAACTGTGATTTTGATTTTACATAGATTGAAGTTCTTCTAACCACATGAGAACCTATGATTAGAATCCATATATGACAACCCCATCATCTATTCTACCATCATCATATATTCCTCAATTCTTGTCTTTCGTCATTAAATCTAGTTTGTTCTTGAATTTTGCAAAACATCCCATACTTCCATTATTTATATGGAAACCAGGCCTCCTCAGTGGGGAAAAAAAATTAGATTTCTTATTTCCTCATCATTTATAGTTTCAAGGGATTAAAATTTAGAATTCACCTTATTTGTCATTTTTTTCCAGACAAAATCCCCATAGTACATTGAAATTGTCTTGCTCACAATAACTTATATAATGCATCCTATAAATATATAAGGTGCACCATTCATGGTGAAATCCTATCCCTCAACTACATGATATTCATAAAATATATTATTAAAACCCTATGATGTGTTGTATAATTCATATAGGTACATGTCGTGGTGCATCTTAGGATTGTAGCTACACCATTGAGCTAGTCTATATTGAAATATATCTAGTGCATTTACTAACCTTGAGAGAAATATTGAACATAAAAGGAAACATGTCATTTAGTGATTTCATATTATCTAGAACCATCATTAATACTTTATACCAAAAAAATATAATTCAATAAAAGAATAAAAATATTGATATAATTGAATAGTGTAATAAATTTTTGATTGGCCATCCATCACAGAATGGTTGATTAGAGTTGGAGTGAGAAGAAACATGTTTCCATTCACGCACTATAGAAGACTTGCTAGATATGGAAGTTGAGCATGTGACCAAACCTCCACTAACACTAAGGATAATAGGAAACCCTTTGTTGCATCCTTACACTATAGGATGATATCTCACCATGGAAATATGGGTCAAAACCATCAACAAAGTAGAGATTGGTGTTTTGAATTTAGTTTTTGTTTAATTTGTAAAGAATGAATGTAGAAATATTTTTAATATTGAAACATGAGATACTTCTAAGAATATTCAATGCGGTTTGTTGATATCCCATCCTTGCTAACCTCTCTTTAGATTCATTTTCAAATGTCTCTATATTACTTTTTATTGATAATTCTATTAGAAGACGTTCCAAAATATATGCTAATTCATGAATGCCAAACTGTGAATCCATCATACTCTATGAAAATCACACAATTTTTTCATACCAAAATGCAACTGACACGATATTTTCCTACCAAGATTTTGTGAGTAGCATTTCAATATGAAAAGATTGTGTGATTTTCATTTCTCTACTATGAGGGATTCACACCATGACATTTAGTTACCATATCTTGTGGAATGTTTTCTAATATAACTATCAATGAAAAATAATACAAAGATAGTTGGAAATGAAGCTAAAAAGAGGTTAGCAACGTTGTGTTATTAACAAGCCACATTCAGTATTAAAAACCTCACTCCATTCGTTCTTTACAAATCAAAGGAAAACTAAACTCACAACACCAATCTCTCCTTTGTTGATGATTCCGACCCATATTCCCATGGTGAGATATCAACTACAGTGTAAGGATACAACAACGAATTTCCTATTAGACTTAGTGTCAGTGAAGTAAAGGAAATTCTATAACAGGATTTGAATGGGAGGATATTGCTTCTAACATCCCTGCTACATAGAGCATAAATTACATTACATTAGGTTCAATACTTTAGTTTACTCTAAGGATCTTCATGGGAACCAGGGAAATTGGTTATCATATCCTAAGTTTACATTAATGAAGAAAATATAGGTCTATGAGAACCAGCCATGCTATGTGAAACCTTCAAATGACCACCATATTGAACTCACAATACAAAGATATGTTGTATAGGTATATATGGATGGATAGGGTTGATTGATGCAATGGCCCATGACCCCTAATGTAACACACCATTTTGACCCTAGTATGTAAAAGATGTAAATACTAATGGAAGGAATACAAGACATATATATGGTATAGAATGACCAAGCTCTGTAAATTTGTAAGTGTTCCGATCTTTAGTATAAAATCTAGGACTGCTGCAAACCATAGGATAAAAAGAATAGATGAGGGACTATCATTCCACAACGAAGAAAGATATTATCCCAATCCCAGGATTAGAGGGGAAAAGGTTAACAACCCATACATGCCACTTGTACAACTCTATTTGGAAAAGGAAAAGTATTCATCTACATGGGCTTCACATGGCTAGTTCTTATCACCTTTTGTCCCACTTGGTTAGCCTCAACCATGCGTATAAATTGAGCTATATATCTATTATTGCACTCACTTCCTTCATGATAGAGATAGACATTTTTGTTGCAACACTAACTACCAGGTGGTGAAACTCAACCATTTATACTTCCATCATTGTACCATTATCATCTTGTTGCAAATGAAGAACTAAAAAAAGAGAACAACATAACTCCCTATAGCCCTAGAATTGAATTGGAGTAATGAACCCAAAGTTCTGTTAGCTCAAAGAAGGGAGCATGAAGTGCACTTGACTCAGAGAAGGGAGAAATATTGGTTAGATGAGGGATAGATTTATCTAGAGAAACCAATGTCAATACCATATTATGGATTAATAGTTCCAACTCAGGGGTGTCCTATTAAAGTAAGATTTGAATTGATAGAGCCTACATATAGGTGGAATGTTCATGGTTTGTAGACTGTTGGTTATATTTTCAGATAAGTACTTATTATGTGTATAAATGTGTTGTATTTATATATGATTTGTGTTTAATAGAGTTATGCTTATGTGTTGAATGCATTGCTTGAGATTATTGAATGTATGTGGATGCATTCATATAGATTTGGATGTATTTATTTCATATATGCCTATTTTAATTACAATTAATAAATTAAATCTTTTAAATTTGAATGTAACTACTAAATTTAAACAATAAGAAAATTAAGTGCAATACATGGAATATTTTTGGTGAAAAATTTGGAAGTTTCATGGCCCTTGTGGTTCAATAAAGGTATTGGGGTCATGATAAATTGGTATCAGATTAAAGGCTACAACATTATGACTATATGGGTCGAATTTTAATTTTACAGGAGGAATTACAGGTTGTGTGGAAAGGGTATGATGAGACTTATATGGTTGGAATATTGGAAAAAAATGTATAATCACTCCATCATTGAAATCATAATGGTAATTAGCTTATTGAATGAATGTCTAAATGACTAAGTTAAATTTTTGAGAGTTTAGGGAAGAATTTGTATTTTTTTACAAAATTCAGGAAAAGTTATAGGTCACATGCAAATAAAAGAAAATTCATTCATTGAGGAGCTCAGCTCTATTTCCAAAACAAGTAGTGGAGCTAGTGAAATATAAAATCAAGAGTGAAAGGTTAAAGTTTTTTCAATTGCATAAATATTTGTTCATAAGATGAAATATCATAATGCAATATGTATATTTATAATTTTTCTTAAGTACTGTAAATGGCCATGTGTAATTTTGAGTTGGCCATTTGGCAGTAGGAAAAATTGAAAAGTGTAAGTTCATAGAGCCACTTGTAAAAAAATTGATATTTTGAATTTTCTAGAAGTTACTCTATGGGATCAACTGTGCCACATGGATGTGTGACATTGATGTTTCATGTAGGTATGATTTTTTATGTGGATGATCCATTGAGCATATGGTGTGATGTGAAAAAACTACATTAGATATACGTGCATGGATTTTCACGAGTGATGGGATCCAAAGGTAGAATAAATATGACCATTGGATAGTGGTGGAGATCAATCACTCACATAAACTCATGATCTCAAACATGTATGAATTTTAATTTAATTAGTGCAAGACTTAAGGGAAAGAAACCATTTCAACATGCCATCCTCTCATGCAATTATGCTCACAAAAGCAGTTTTGGAAAGCTAGTTTGTCGAGGAGTCTAAAACCACTTATGATATGCCTATTCGATGTGAAGTGCATATATGTGACATGGGGTCAAATATATATGATAACATGGGGTGTTACTAGCACGATCCTGAAAGGAAAACAATTAGGATAACATGTTGCACTCTCAGGCATTTAGACCCCAAAAAGTTCTTTTTGGGAAACACGAACTCATGGTGCTTGAAACCATTTATCTATGATAAGTAATGATTTGGAAATATTGGAAGGTGACACATAGGATCACTAGACACATCAAAAATCATGTGGCATGACACATTATCATCGTGTCACATCAATAGAAAATTTAGAAAAGGATTAGAAAAAAAACAAGTCTAGAGGCAAAATTTTATTTTGGCTTGAACAAGAGTAGACTAGCTCAAAATTGGAAGATAATTGCATCATTTCTATGCCATTCAATAAGGATACGAAATTCTCTATTGAGGTGAATCGAGCCCTTCTACATCAATTTTGTGGAATTTCTAGTTTAATGGGTTTTGAAGATGTATATCCCAAGGATGTACGAGGGATGGAATGCAGATCAAATTGTTATGTTACATTCATGGTCTAGGACCATAGAAAAATCTATATCCTTGAGGCCCAAATCAAAATGATGTGGATCTAAGATGCAAAACAAGGACAAAATCTACTATTTGAGTGCACAAAATGTCAATTTTTTAAAACTTACAGGAGAAAAATGTGACCCAAGAACTCATAATTAAAAAATTTCTTATTTCAAAATTTTCTCTAATCATCAAGATGAACAACGTTTCTTAGAGGTGAAATTTCTATAAATGCTTAGTTTGAGAGTTAACTGTTTTCAGTGACAATTCTAAGTCTGGAGGAATTCTAGAAATTAGAAATTGATGATTCTAGAATTTTAAAAAATTGGATGGGGGAATAAGATTTGAATTATGAAGGTGTATGTGTACTTATAGTTATATGGGATATTTTTTCCCAATATCAAAATTTTCCTAGTTCCTTATCAACTTTATTCTACAAGTCTTGGAAAGTGGTCTTTTAGAATACTTGTAGGTACAAAAATAAGTTAAAATTGGAAACAAATCGTGTTTTCAGAGAGCTATATCTCTTAATGGTTAAACTGTTATTGAACAAGGGAATATTATTTGGAAACACTATTAGTAGGATAATACTATAATGAACCTCAAAAAGAGGAAACTTCCAAAAAAATTCTTATGCATAAAATTTGTTATGAATTTTTAGAAGAAATTTGTCTAATAGTTTTTTATTATTTGGACACATTGTAGATATTGTATAGCAAGTTGATACAAGATACATGTTTAAAAATAAATTCCACACAATGCAAATTGCACAGTAAAGATGGAGGGGATATAAATTCAGGTATTCTAAGAGAAGAACCAGAGGGAAGAATATCAATGTAGGGAATGGAGAGACATAATATTATGGACACAGAGTTAAATTAGAATCAATGGAGCTAGTGAAAACTTTGAAATGTACAAGGATAGAGGTACAGAGTTGTAAATTTTATAATCAAATAAATTTGATGGATTATGAGTAACAAAATCAATTAAATACTCAACTTATGCAAGGTTTGAAGTTTTTACAAAGGAAACTACAAGTTGGATCAGTTTCATGCTCAGACAAGCAATATAGATTCAGTGCAAAGAAGAGATGTCACGAAAAATATAGACACTCTAAAAGAGTTACCAAAGGTCATGGACATCATTATTTACCACCTCACACAAACATGATATCTTATACGGTATATGATTCTATTAGTAGTCCATAAAAGTATCCAAGGAGGAATCGTGAAAGAAGACATGTGGAAGAAGTGTTGGAAGTGGATCTTATAAAGCTTAAGTCATCTACTTTTGATGGTGAGAATAAGAAAGGTAAATATTTTGAATAACGGTTATTAGGGATGAGGAAATACTTGTGTTTGCACAATTATTCGTCAAATATGGAGGTTAGAATCTCCATTTATAACATGCAAGGAAAGACTTCCATATGGAGAGATCAATTAGTGGAAGTAAAGCAAATCAACGAGAAGAGAATTTCACGGAAATAATTAAAAAATTATTTTTCATAAAAAACTTATCTAAACATTATTATCAGAAGAAAAAGGAGGAATCCTTTGAGATCATGTTGGGGTCTATGAGCATGGAAGAGTATGAAAGCAATTTCCTAGAGTTGTTGTAGTATGTGGGGTTTATTAAGGAATAGAAAGTAAAAATTCAGAGGTTCTTAAGTGGACTTCCTTCCATTTACAAAGAAAAAATCCAATATGGTGATCCCAAATTCCTTAAAGAGGCCATCCAAAAGGATGAACATATATATTTAATAAGACTAGAAGTAGAGAATCTATATAAAAATATTGGAGGGATAAGAAAAGGGATAAACAAGATTAGAGGATGAAGGATTTCAACCTCCCTTCTTAAGAAATTAGCACAACTCATTCCAACAAAGAAATCCTATCTAGACTTGATCAAAGATGATGGAACCTCCAAGAAAAAGATTAAGTACACCATTTAAATGTTGGTGATGTGAAGGTAATCATACATTTAGAAACTATCATTATAGAGGAGACCAGATGAAAACTGTACATAACATACAAGAAGCAAGTACAGTGGATGATGTGGTTAGAGATATACCCATAACTTCTACATATTTGGATAACAAACATGAAGAACATTAGTTCAATATGATTAACATTAAATGTAATATTAATGATCACCTCATTCCCATTTTAATTAATTCAGGGGGAATTCATAGTTATATTGATCCCAAATTGGTTGAAAGATTTAAGTTAAAGAAAACAAAGTGTGATAAGTCATGGTTAGTATAGTTATCTAGTGGAACCAAAAGAAGAATTAATGGGATAATAAAAAGTTGTTCCTTGGAATGGAAAAAATCTATACATTTGTAGATTTGAACATAATACCTATTGGATCGTATGATGTACTTATTAAAATGGATTGGTTAAATGCAAACCATGTTATGTTTGATTGTCATAACAAGACTCTCACTTGTCTTGATAAAGACAGAAATCATAAGATAGTGAAAGGAATCTTGAGGCCTATTTATAGAAGGAATATTTTAGTTGTGGAATTAAAAAGATGTTTTAGAAAAGGGTGTCAAATATATGTAGCCCATGTGGTGGAATGATAAAAGGTTAAGGGTACCAACCTACAACATTTTATAGTATTATAGGAATATGCAGATGTGTTTGAAAAAACACTGGGATTATGACAAAAAAGAGATATTAAGTTTTTTATTAACTTGGTTCCTTGAGATTCCCAAGCTTCCAAAATAACTTATATAATGAGTTCGTATGAATTTTAATAATTACAAATGTATCTTGAGGAATTGTTGAATAAAGGGTACATATGCCCAAGTGTTTCTCCTTTGGGATCATCCATACTCTTTGTAAAGAAGAAAGATGGAACCTTGAGACTATGTATTGAATTCAAGTAATAAAATAAGCTTATAGTGAAGAATAAATATCCTCTATCGACAGTTCATGACCTATTTGACTAGCTAAAAGGGGAAAATATTTACTCTGAAATATACTTAAGATGAGGGTATCATCAACTGAGAATAAAGGATGAAGATATCAATAAAAAAATTTCAGGACTCGATATGGTTATTATGAGTTCGTGGTATTACCATTTGGACTATCAAATGCAGCAACTACTTTTATGTGCTTAATGACTGTCATATTTAGATAATATTTGGATAAGTTTGTCACTGTATTCTTAAATGACATTCTAATCTATTCAAAAATAGTGGATGAGCATGAAGATAATTTAGGCCTTAGTTCTACAGGTTTTAAGGGAGAATCATTTATATGCCAAGTTAATAAATGTTCATTCTATCAAGAGGAAATTTAGTACTTGGGATATGTCATATCTGAGGAAGGCGTGGGAGTCGACCCAAATAATATTGAAGTTATATTGGGGTGGCATACACCCAGGAATGTAACTAAAATTATATCATTCATGGGACTAGTTAGGTATTATAGACTGTTCGAGAAAGGATTCTCAAAAGTGGAACATCCAATTCTTTCTTTGTAAAATAAGGGAGTTAATTTCGAGTGGAAAACCAAGTCTAGATAAAGCTTATATCAGTTTTATGTCTTGCTTACAAGTACACCAATCCTCAAAATTGTTGATCCAAATGAGGATTTTGTGGTGTATACAGATGAGTGTAAATAAGAAACTGGTGCTGTATTCATGCAGGACGGGGATGTGGTTTTTTATGAATATAGGAAATTGAAGGAACATGAGAAAAACTATGCGACACATGATTTGGAGTTGGATGCTATAGTGCATTCTTAAAAATTTGGATACACTACCTTCTGGGAGTAAAATTTAAATTAAGGATGGAGCACAATAACCTAAAATATATATTTGAGAAACAAAATTTAAATGGAAGGAAAATAGGATGGTTGGAATTATTATGTGATTTTTATTTTAAAATCAAACATAATAAAGGAAAAGAGAACAAAAGTGTAGATGCACTAAGAAAAAGAGCACATAAATTACATGTTACAACCATTAGCATGTGCAAATTATATTTAAGAATTAGAATTATTAAGGTTGTTAAGACATATCAACTTTATGTTCGGGTGAAATAAGGGAAGTAACAGGGAACTTGACTCCATAAATGTAAGGATACAGGATGAAAAATGATGGGATTCTTATATACAATGACAAAATTTATATTCCTAAATTTGTTGAATTGATAAATTTGGTAATGGATGAAGTACATAAAGTTCCTTATGCAAGACATATTGGATATTAAAAGACTATTGCAATAGTTAGAAATCAATACTTTTGGCTAGGTATGAAGAAGGATATCACCGAACACATATCAATATGTACAAAATGTTAGAAATAAAAGGTTGAGAAGGGGCACCCAACATTATTACTTCGACCATTGTCGATTCCAAAATGGAAATGGGATGTGGTGACAATAGAATTCATCATGAAATTACTCAGTATAGTCAAGAAACATGATTCGGTTATGGTAGTGGTAAATAAGTTGACAAAGGAAACATATTTCATTCCAATTTAATCAACCCATAAGGAATCCAACATAGAAGAAATTTATATGAAGGATATTTCAAGGTTACATGGAATACCTAAGACAATTGTTTTGTACATGAATCCAAATTCTACTTCATTTTTTTGCAAGGGGTTATTTAAAGGATTTGGAACAAATATTCATATAAGTACAATATATCACCTGCAAGAAAATATGAACCCTAAAAGGGTAAATCAAGTTATTGAATATATGCTCTAAATGTATGTGATGGATCAACCATCACAATGGGAAGAATACTTGCATTTGGTAGAGTTTTCCTATAATAATGGGTATCATGCATCTTTAAAGATGAGCACATTTGAATCTTTGTATAGATTAAAATGTGATACTCCAATCACTTGGGATAATCTAGTAGATAGAGTAGTTATTAGGAAAAAATTACTTACAGAGGTGGAAGAACATGTGGTTAAGATCAAGAAGAGTTTAAAAACAACAAAGAATATGAAGAAACATTATATACATAAAGGAAGAATGACAAGAGAATTCAGAGCTAGTGATTATGTTTATGTAAAATCCAGGCCAAAGGAAAGCTACTTAAATCTTGAGATATATCCTAAGTTAGTACTGAAATATCGTGGGCTAGTTGAAATAGAATCTAGGATGGGACTTGTTGCATATGAGATTTCATTGCCTAGACACAAAAAAATGCATAATGTGTGTCATGTATCTTTATTGAAAAAGTATGTACCTAGTCCTAACCGCATTGTCGATTGGGCCTTGATTTAGGTGGAACCATAAAGGGATATACCTATGTTACATGTACGTATCCTAGGGAAGAATTCCATGTTGCTCCAAAATAGGGCCATTGAATAGGTAAAACTAAATTGGATGCATTACAACCCTAAATAAGTAATGTGGGAGTTGGAGGATACTATGGGGGAAGCATACCCATAATTGTTTGAAAATTTGTATATGTAAATAGTGGCGACATGCACCAAGGGAGGTGCATAAATCAATGGGGAGGGGAATGCAATACCCCATTTGTTACCCAATAAGTAAAATATGTAAACATTCATGAAAGGGATACAAGCTGAATATATGGTCCAAAATGACCAAGCTATGTAAATTTATAAATTTCCCTTTTTAATATAAAATCCATGACTAGTGCAGATGAAAGGAGAAGAGATATGGGAAAATATATTTTCACAAGGAGGAAAGAGATTTTCCCAATCTTAGAATTAGAGGGAAAAATTTTCCCAACCAATACATGCCACTGATCCAACTCGCTTTGGAAAAGGAAAAGTGTTCATCTGCATGGATGGCAAGTGACTATTTCTTATCACCTTTGGTGCCACTTGGATAGCCTCAACCATGCAAATAAATAGAGAGAGATAGACATCATTTTCCTCACTTCCTTCATGCTAGAGATAGTCAACTTTGCTGCAAACCTTAACTATTGGGTGGTGAGCCTCTACCATCCATACCACCATCACTGTACCACTATCACCTTCCAGCACATGGAAAAACACTAGTAGAAAAAGTCAGATAGATTGCAAAGAAAACTACAAAAAAATGCAAACAAATGACTAATTTTACTCACGTGACTAAGAGTCATTTATTTATAGTCACTTATAACGCGACTAAATATGTGACTAAAACTTTTTAGTCATTTATTGATTGTTTTGATTGGTTAGTTTGGTCATATATTTAGTCATTGATTATTGTTAATTGGGCATTTTTTCATGAATGATTGTTGTTAATTGGTCATTCATTTAGTCATTGATTACAATTAATTGGTCATTTACTTAGTCATTGATTTACATTAAAACTGGTCTTTTATTTAGTCATTGTTTGCTATTGACTAGTCATTATTTTTTGTAGATAAAGAACAAAGGAATCAAACCACCAACCCCCTACTTGTAAGGTAGGTTCTATTCCATTGAGCTAGCATGCTTAAATAAAATTACCCGAAGGTGGGATTGAGAATTCCTTATGCCCAAGATGATACTATATTAAGATTGAAACTTTAAAAATATAAGGAAAGGATAAATTATTCATTCTTTCAATTGTTTAGTACACTAGAGTAAATGTTTATGCCCTTTCATTATTTGACCAAACTACTAACTTCCATGATGTCCATGACTCTGAAATAGACATTCTAAACAAAATACAAATAAGCATACACTAAAATAAGAATACAAGCTGTAATAACAATATCCTCATTATAGTTTTCAAATATGATCCATCCTCACATTTCAATGTATAAAAGGAATTTATTCAAGCTACGCAATCACTTTTTTTAAGTGTCCCTCAAAAATCAACCTCCAAATTTTTTAGTATTAAACATAATGTAGATGCATAATCTATTTTATTTTTTACAGAGTAAAGCACAACCTACTTTTAGGTAAAGGTAGGCCAATACTATTTTCTTTCACGACAAATTTTAAATTCTACAAAACAAAATATTAGTAAATCAAAGTTCAATGAATACATAATTGTGATGTCGGTTAATGGCCCAGCCTTTCTCCAAATGCTTCGAATGATCGCAAGTTCTCTTGGAATCGTGCACATCTCAGTTATAAAGAAAAATAATTGTAGATAACTTTTGGTTTGTATATGGGGCATGATGCTTCACTTTATGGCCCATTAAGAATTCCTTTGTATATGAAAAAGCACTTTATGGCCCATTAAGAATTCCTTTGTATATGAAAAAGTTGGAACCAAATGCAAAAAATTTAAGTCAATACCGTACAACATACCTACTTTGCACTCCTCCTCCATCACAAGAAGCATATTCTTTTTTATTTTCAGAATTTGTGAGGAGAAAACTACATATTCATTCGAGTTGCTTTAGGAGGTAAAAAACGCTTTTATAAATATGCCATAATAATACCTTTAATTTTCCTTGTTGGAGTCTGTCACTTCTCAAGATTTCAATGTTAAAGTCTTTGTCACCTACAAGGAATTTAATATTAGAGTGCTTTCCACTTCCAAGGCTTCCACTCCATGATATATGAGTAGTAAGGAACCAAAACAAGAAAATGGACTACAAAGTCAAATTTTATAGTGTTTATCCATTAAACATAACTCTCACTTGGAGGAGGAAACATACTAAATTTTTCGAGGACCTTTGTTTTGATCTATACCAAGACATAAGCATTTCACAGTTTAACACTTATATATGAAATATAACAGGAAGTTTAGCAAATACAAAGATGCAACTAATGCAAGTAAATTCACAAAGAACGAAACAAATTTTGGGACAAGTAACTAGACAAACCCGCCAATGGTTTTCTACAAAATCCGATATTTCATGGATTTTGATTTTCAACTACTTATTTGGTATGATGGGAAATGTGTTAAGAAAATACTGAACTATCTTATTCATGCCTTGGGTAGAGGATTGAATAATATGAATATGAAGAAAACATATCTAAGGAGAGATGTGGGACAAAGTACAAGTCTATGAATCCCCAATCGTAAATCCTTCTAATGGGAATGAAATACTACTCAACAATTTATGTATGTCAGATTCCGGAAGAACATAGTATATTTTTTTAGAATCCCCTTGGTCATATTTAAGGTTCACCTCTAGTGGATGCTTAGAAAAAATATCAATAAGTATTTATGGAAAGAAAATCTGAATCCACATAGCTTGTAAGAAAATTTGTTCCAGTCTATTCCTAGCACTTGTCTCTGGAGGATAGTATTAACTATTAAATTATGCATACTCATTATGTAAAAAAAAACATGGTTTAATCGAAAGGCTTGTTTTGTTGCATTTTCTAAGACTTTTTGGTGTTACTCAATTGCATGCCACTCAGACTCAGTTTCTAGCCATTAGATATTAACACCATTTTAGGACACACTATAGGAACATAAACCCTCTTACATATAATCTTCCATATATAATTCAATGTCATCTAAAGAGACATCCTATTCATGCACAACAGAGTAAATAGTTCTCATACATTGTGCAAGAAAATATAGGTGTGTAGTTTATAGTAGATATTTATAGTAGATAAAAACTAATATATATTTATATCTAAATTATCAAATGCTAGTTTATAGTAGTTTTTATTTTTTTCAGTCAATAGGGGTATTTAGTCATTTTTAGATTTGTTTTTCTAATTTAGTCATTTTTATATTTTAAACTATCATGTGACTATGTTTTTAAGTCACATAGCCATTTATCTCGCTTTTTCTAATAGTGAACCAAACAGAGAGAACAATGGAACTCCATGGTGCCATGGAAAGAAATTTGGGGTAACAAACTGAAGGCACTGCTATCTCAAATAAGGGAGCCCAATTCATTAGTTGAGGGATAGTTGTATCCATAGAAAGAAATACCATCTTGTGAATTGATAGTTTTAGCACGAGGTTGGCCTGTCAATGTAAGATTTGGATTGATAAAGCCTACAGCTGGGTGGAATGTCATTGGTATGTAGAAAGTCGGTTACATTTTCAGATAAGTACTCCTCATGTGTATAAATGTGGTGTACTTATTTCTGTTTATATGTGCAATAGAGTTATGATTATGTATTGAATGCATTGCTTGAGATAGTTGAATGGATGTGGATGCATGCATATAGATTTGCGTGTATTATTTTCGTATACGTCTATTTTGATAATAAATAATCAATGAGTTGTTTTAAATTTCATTGTAATTACTAAATTTAAACAATAGGAAAATGAAATGAAATACATGGATTATTTTTGGTGAAGAATTTGGGTGTTTCATGCCCCAATGGTTCAATTAAGGTACTGGAGTTGTGAGAGCTAAAGACAATTGTTAAATGTTTTTCACATTGGGGATGGATCATATTTAGAAAATTCATCTTATTAGGAAAACTAGTCATGGTCAACTTTTGAACCAATTCATATTATAAAATTAGGCCATTTTGATCAACTTTTCAACGTTGTCTCCTCTTACCAAATTATTTGTGAATGTTTGAGAAAAAATGAAGATGCTCGAACTTTAAAATGTTTATTGATTAAATTAAACACATATGATTCCCATAAATCAGCCACATATATATCATCCATATATAAATCTCATAAATAAATTAGGCACATAAAATAATAAACCATAAGAGATAAAATATACCGTGGAAAAACCCTCCAAACACATAGGATGAAAAAACCAACAATTGTTTGAGTATGATAGACATATTTGAAGAGAATGATTTAAAACACATAAGCACATTGCCCAATAAGAGATATCACCACAACAATAGAGAGGAGAGATCCAATGCTACCCTGCAGATGTTAGATTTTTAAGATTTAAGCTATATGGTCTTAGGATCTTATCTAAGAGAATAACAAGCACGTCAATCAATCACAAGAGACAATGAACAAAAAGATTTTCGTCGGTGAAACCATAAAGGAGAAAACCCCGCAACTTCCTCAGAGGTAGAATCAGCACCAAAAGTAAAACCCAAAGAGAGTAAGATGATCTCCCGACAGCAGTAGTCTCTCTCTCTCTCTTGTCCCAACTTCTTCTTTCTCTCTCTCAGTTATGCACTAAAACGAAGTGCGAGTGAATGTGTATGAATGTGTGTTAAATAGAGAGGCTTCCTCTCTATTTATACTAATTACTGACTTGACAATAACTCACTAGGGTCAACTTCTCTAGGAGAGTCTAATAACCCTAGGGCCCCAAAATTGTGGGAAATTTAACCCTTGATCAATAAGGAGGGTTATACTTTATGACTTTATATGACTTGTTTACATTATTGAATCTCCCGATCAGAACATCGAGGCATGACATGACTCAATTACATTACAAATACTTCCCGTAATAAACATCCGGGTACAATACATAAGATGTACAAGTGAATACATTCCGAAGTTACAAATATATCAACACTCCCTCTTAACTAGGAAGGTATTCTCTTGACACAATTTATCAGCACAAGTATTCTTCTTTGTATCATTTGGATCATCATTAAGGCATATTCATCTTCAAGTCATCTTCATCTTCAAGTCATCTTCATCGTCAAGTCATCTTCATCAAGTCTGGATCATCATTGGATCGTTATCGAGTCTGGAACATCACTTGATCTGGAGCATCACTAGATCATCATCAAGTCCAGATCATCACTTGATCTGGAGCATCAATGGATCATCATCAAGTCTGGCTCATCACTTGATCTGGACCGTCACTGGATCATCACTGGATCATCATCAAGTCTGGATCATCACTTGATTTGGATCATCATTGCTGGATCATCACTAGGTCATAATCACTGGTGCTATCTCAATTCTACTCATCACAGGAAGTTCTACATAGCCAACCATTTTTCATGTTGGTTGTAGGCCTAGCCTCCATGTAGGTCTTCATCATATTCAACACTTATATCTGACCACAGAATGAACCATGTCAGAAAGGCCCGCCTAGCACTTGCATCTGACCATGGGAGGAACACATCCAAGAACCATGTCAGAAAGGCACACACAACAATCACATCTTACCATGGGAGGAACACATCCATCCAAAACCCATGTCAGAAAGGCCCAACACTCACATTTGACCTCACCATGTCAAAAAGGCTCTACACTTACATCCAACCTCATCATGTCAAAAAGGCTCTGCACTTGCATCTGACCTCATCATGTCGAAAAGGCTCTACACTTACATTTGACCTCATAATGTCAGAAAGGCTCTACACTTACATCCGACCTCATCATGTCAGAAAGGATCTGCACTTACATCCGACCTCATCATGTCAGAAAGGATCTGCACTTATATTCGACCTCATCATGTTAAAAAGGCATTGTACTTACATCTGACCTCATCATGTCAGAAAGGCTCTGCACTTACATCCGACCTCATCATGTCAGAAAGGCACTACACTTACATCCGATCATGTGGGAACACATCCCTCAATCACATCAGAATGGATCTGCACTGATCATGTTTTTATATTTTTAACATTAAGCTAGCATTATATTAGGATATTTAACTGAGAGAATAACAAGCACACAAATCAAACACAAGAGACAATGGACATAGTGTTTTTCCTCAGGGAAACCATAAATGGAGAAAACCCCACAACTTCCTCAGAGATAGAATTAGCACCAAAAGTAAAACCCCAAAATAGTAAGATGATCTCCCGACAGCACTAGCCTCTTTCTTCCTAGCCCCAGTAGCTTCTTCTTCCTCAGCTATGTGCTACAACTATGTGTGAGTGACTGTTTGATAAATAGAGAGACTCACTCTCTATTTATAATAATTCTTGACTTGACAATAACCTACTAGGGCCAACTTCTCTAGGAGAGTCTAATAACCCTAGGGCCGACTTGACAATACATAAGAAATACAAGTGAATACATTCTGAAGTTACAATTACATCAACACTCCCTCTTAACTAGGAAGGTATTCTCTCGACACAATTTATCAGCACAAGTCTTCTTCTTTGTATCATCTGGGTCATCATCGAGTTCTCATCATCTTCAAGTCATATTCATCTTCAAGTTATATTCATATTCAAGTCATCTTCATCATTGGATCTGGTTCATCACTCAATCTGGATCATCACTGGAATATCATCACTGGATCTGGATCATCAATCGATCTAGATCATCACTGCTAGATCATCATCACTGGATCATCATGGGTGCTATCTCATGATTCTTCTCATCATAGGAAGTTCTACAGATCCAACCCTTTTTCATGCTGGTTGTAGGCCTAGCCTGCATGTAGGTCTTCTTCAGCGCTTATATATGATCCTAATTCGAAATGGCCTACCCAACACTTACATCTAACCATGAGAGGAACACATCCAACACCATGTCAGAAAGCCACGCCAAACACTCACGTCTGACCATGCAAGAACGCATCCCACAACCCTATCAGAAAGGCCTAACACTTACATTCACCAGTATGATAAGACACACCTACTATCATCTGTGAAAAGGAACAACACTCACATCCACCAGCATGATAGGACACACTTACTATCATCTGTGGAAATGCTCTACACTCACATCCACCAGTATGGTAGGACACACCTACTAGCATCTGTGGAAAGGCACAACACTTACAATCCCCATCACGGTAGGACACACCTACTACCATCTGTGAAAAGGCACAGCGCTCACATCCACCAGCATGATAGGACACACCTACTATCATCTATGGAAAGGCCAGCAATCATATCCACCAGCATGATAGGACACAACTACTATCATTGTTAGCTGGAATATTTTACCTCCTATGGACAGCAAGGTGTTCCACTGGTCTGAATGGTTCCGATCCAGAAAAAATAGAGGACAGAGGTTGAAGAATCTCCCTAGACGATGTAGATATCTGGAATACAAGGATTTGATAGTCCACATGTGTACCTGCAATCAAGCTCAACATGAAACAGATCAAAGCAACCAAAATATGATCTACTAATCTATGCTAGTGACTAAGGAATCTAGCAACATATATGCGAAATCACAACAACAACAACAACATATGTGGGACATAAATCAACTTGCATTAAAGAATATGAAGAATTTTACAACCAATCCTTAGTGCTGACATGCATCTCCATGAAACCAGACCTTCTCATCCCCAAAAGCTCCAAATCTAGCTCGCTATGCTCTCTCCAAATGATCTTGGGCCAATGGTAAATCCAACAGCATAACAATACCTCCAGTGTTCTCTCCTCAACCATGGCTATGAGCTCTTATTTATAAGGCTTTAATGAATAGAGTAGGTTGAGAAATTAGTGGGTGAGGTGGATTCTAAGATCCTAGGATGAGGGATCTTGAGCTCAACCAACACACAGCAGTAGGGATAAGGCAGGACACGAGGCTTATCATCTAGAAGCCTCAAGAAACTTCTCTTTTTCCCTTTTTACCCAGGGTACTGCGTTTCTCCATCTATGACAGAGCGGTTCTAGTAATAACCACTTATGGACCAAGGACAATAAGCGGTGGCACCGTTTATGGGTAACAGATGATGGGTGGTGTGAACAAGGGTATCACTTCTGGATAAAGGGGCATGCGCGGTGCTAGGAATTTGTATGAAATATTGATGAAAAACCATTTAGTTTCCATTCCAGAACCTGGGATTCAGGGCAAGTAGGTATGTGAAATGTCTTATCACATGATGGTGATACGATTTTGGTATAACAGGATGGCCCCCAAAGCATGAGTCTTAGAGGGATATGATAAATGAGAGATTTGAGAACAAGTCGTCACTAAGGGATGAAAATGTCAGCTCAATCGAAGCATGTTGTCAAGTAGGCATCTATAGTACATCAGTGTGTTGACTCATAGACACAAGTAACAAAACTCATAGCTGCAGACCAATAAAAGCCAGATCCATGAGAGGAATAAACAAGCATGGCTACTAGAATACAACATAGATCCATGTGATAGAGGACTCAGACTTGGACATAACTACAAGACATACAATGTAGATCTATGTCCTACAGACGCAAATTTGAGAATAGCCACAACCATACGAATGTGGATCCATGCTAGATATACAAAAATCCATCACAGCCTAGGGAAAAAGCAATGAGCGCTTTAAACAAATACCCAGGATCTTTGTCTCGTCTTCCAGAAAGTACGATTCTATCCATATGATTACAATGATCTGAATTCGAACATGGTAGAAACCACTTTCAATACCGGCCAATGATGTGAACCGTTAACAAGTGTGAGGGAGATCACCATTAATGTCAATGATTCCCAAGGTACCTTAGTACAATCTGCTGAGTGTGAATAGATGTCTTGATGTCGAACACCCAGTCGATTCTATCGATCAAAGGTCAATGATGTGAACCTATGTCAAGAGCAAGAGAAACTGTCATTAAGACATACAGATCTCAAGGTACTAAATATTGTTTCTAAGACTTTTTCTCAGATGATGAGCTGATGTCAACGAGAAAAGTCTCGTCGAAGGAGGGCCATGATGAGTCCCACATCGACGACATGAAACTCAGAACATAGTTCTGGAATGATGTGAATGTAGTAACCATATGACTGACTCAAAGATACTGACACAAAGATTGTGTAGACTACAGAGGTAAAACTTCTTCAAATTTCCCTTTGAACATTGGGTGACATGACAAAATGACTTGGCAACATGACTAGACAGGATAGACACACAATGCGATAGTGGACAATGCATTCTTTTGAAAGACTTAAAGGATTGACATGACTCATGAAAGTGGATTGTCACGGAGATCAACTGAATACCTAATTAACTGACATGATTGTGCAGACAAGTGCCATGTTCAAAGGTAACGACAAAAAACTGCCATTATTTACAAAATGATTCCCTTCCCATTTCCCCCATCATGATTGATTAGTGCCTCTTTTCAGTTTCACGAGTTCAAAGAGGGTAACAAACACTTGATATAGCTTGTTGAAAGACAAGTCCAGTCTCATATGCTTTACGAACTTGAGAGAGGAGGGGTTCATTCTCAAAACGGGCCTCTCAATGTTTAATTTAATGAGTCCACTGAAAGAAAACTCGGTATCGTTCATGTTTAGAGAGTCTGAACAAATACGAAAGAAGACTCGAAAGGGTCCTTCTTCATATGATTTAGTCTCTAAGGACCGAAAAAGTGTAAAATCATACCTTAGAGAACTCTTGCAATCATGATTGGCTGGAGTGATCCTTTTTCGTAAATAGTTCGATCCAAACCAAAAAACAGATAACCTACCGTTGTACGAATGACTCTTCAAATACTTTAATGAGCGTGAAGAAGACAAGATCGCTCGACGATATTTTCGTATTTAGGGAGCTTGAAAAGGGTTTAAAGAGAACTCCATGGGGTTTCTTTGCACAATGTCATATTTTACAAGCCTAGAAAGTATCGAAAATGGACTCGACAACTTTTTCGTGTTTAAGGAGCCTAAAAAAGAGGTGAAAAGAGGACTCCATGATGCTTCTTTACACAACATTGTATTTTATGAGCCTGGAAAGAAACTCGAAATGGACTCGAAACATTGATACTAGATTTTTAATGAGCGTGATAAAGTGTCATAATAAACACTCAATGACCTTTTCCATTTTGTGAAAGTACGAAAAATCCATAAACAAACTTTCCAAAGCTTCTTACTAAAGTTCTCTTATCCTCTAGACGACTCAGAAACAAGTGTTAAATGCATTTAAGACCAACATTAAGGGATTATGACAAATAAACTTTGACTAAAATACAATTTTATATCAAAACTATAGTAATTCGGACCCAAAAATGTCTATATAAGTCAAGTAAATAGTAAAAAATCAAAACATTTCACTATTTACCTCTAGCAGAGAGCACTTGGAGCATTTTCCAGCCAGATCTTCCATAGCTGATACCGGGAGTTTCCACCGTCCGTTTTCAGCACCGTCAGTTGCAGGTAACATCTAAGACCTTCATCTTTCATTTCATAGCTTCTATTTTGATATTTTGGGGGGGTTTGGGCCTATCTCGCAAGCCCTAAAACCCAATATGTGGGCACCGCGGGTACCTCTTACAGGATACGCGATACCACCCGAGAACCACGACAAGAACATGGCAGACACGCGGTACCACTGCTTGTCTCCAATGGGGCACACGCGGTGCCGACCGTGGAGAACTTAAACAAATGATATGGGTAGAAAAAACTCATTCTTTTGATTTCCAATGACTCAAGGATGATTCTAATGCATACCATTGTTGTTTTTGGCAGGTCTAGGTGACTCAAAACATGGTGATATGGAAGGAAAGAACACATGATAACGAGGACGCTACTACTGAAAGAAATGTGGGTTTCATTTCCGTACTACAGGACTATGGAATTTTCTTCCGGACTCCAAGCATGGTGTCCCACAAGATATTACTAGAACACATACTGCAGATGTGGAATCAAGAACATCAGTATTTCGAGGTGGGGACACATATACTTACATTGGAGGTAAAGGATATCTACTTCCTAATTGGTCTATCGAGATGGGGTGCCCCCATCTCGCTGATAAGTTCCCGTGGTAGGGACATCACCACCAAAGAGCTTATAGATCGGCACTGTGCACCAGGTACATGTACATCGGAGAAGAAGATCCCCATCAGGGCAGTGATAGATAGGGCTCTACGGATCGTTCTGTTCACCATGCAGAGGGTGGTTGGGAGCCAGGGTATGCACCAGGCTTCCAGGGCACACATGTTGTATGCCATAGAGGCCATGGCACCTACGGTGTTCAACTGGGTGGAAGCAATGCTTCCAATCTTCAAGGATCAGCTGACTAAATGTCGGTAGGGAGAGCTGAAGCAGTTTGGCTTTGGTTCCATCTTAGCATGCTTCTTCTTCGAGAGGGTCCCACAGATGAGGCCCCAGGTGACTTTCTAGATTCTAATAGCATGGGACCCCCATATGCTGAGGTGGGTCCAATTCATGGCTTGCATAGGAGCGGGTAGGGGCAGAGTAAAGTTTGGCGATCCGTTCTTCAGATGGCTCCAGGATCAGATGCTCATGGTCGAGGACTATGCCTATGCAGGCATGGACTTTACAGGAGATCCCAACCTACCTCTCCCACCTGGAGGGAAGTGGGGTGACATCGGTAAGAAGCAAGAAACCCTAAAATGGACAATGTTTTTATGTCTTTTAAAGTTTTATATTTTTTTTGATATGTGACGAGACCTATTTTTTCTCATGCAGATGTTGGAGTAGTGAGGCCTAGAGGAGCATCTCCATTGGATAGGTGATCCAGAGCTTGCTTCATACCACAGGGTGATGATATCACTGGGGAGATGGAGGAGAACCTGGAGAGGTTGACTCTGGACATCCTAGATGCTGACATAGATGACCTCTCGACTAGCTATCAGAGATCTACAGCAGGAGTACCTGGAAGATTTAGCATGCTACTACATAGGGTCGCTTGAGCAGTGATGTGTTATCATGAGCACCATTAGTGTATGAGACACGTATACTGAAAGTTGATAGCTTCAGGATTTTGTATGATGTCTTTTCCTGAAAGATTACATGCTTCAGAGGAGGTCTCGGGACCTATTTTTTGTAAAATTTTTTTGTATATATATATATACAGACTTTTACATGGTGTTTATATGTTTCAAATGGACCAATGCATTTTCTATGAGTTCTATGTGTCTTCAAATTTTTATTTACAATGTACCATGTTTGATTTAACGTTATGAATGGGCAATATGCCAATCTAGGATGTAATTAGCCAATGATTCAGCAACTACATTATGTTCCCTAGGGATATGCCTATAGTTAATGGTTCCAAATGATCTTTCTAATAAATGTACCCTCCGGAAGAGGCGAAGGAGCATCGAGTTGCTAATGGTGTAGACATGGTTCAAATGACAAACCATGAGCTATGAGTCCATCAAGACTACTAGATCACTAACATCCTGGGAGGTAGCTTCAGTCAAGAGACTGGTGACTGCTTCATACTCGACAATGTTATTAGTAGCAATACCTATGCAAACCGCTCTTGAACTGACCAAATATTCAGTTGGGGAATAGAGAACCTAAGCAGCTGAGGCGAGATACAAGGTGTGGTGGCAAGCACCATTAGTGAAGCTGTAGAAAGCCATCTGCATCACCAAAACATGGTATAAATAGATGCGGACACTAAAACTCAAAACCATCTTGAAAATACTAAAAGCACACTAAAAGTGAATCAACATACATATATACAAGATACTATCCAAGAAGACCTAGGCATAGTACCTTTTTAGGTACAACCCATTGCGAGGTTGCCCCAAAGGGATTCCATCATAATCAATGAGCTCGTAAGCTCCTTTCTCTAACACCTTAGAAATAACAAAAGGTCCATACCACATGGACTCAAACTTACCCTTCCCTAGTTTGTCATATCTCTAATCATAAGTCAATACTAGGTCACCCTCATTGAAAACACGAGGTTGGACAGATTTATTGTATTGCGCCTTCACGCATTTCTTATGTGCCTCATTAGCCAAGGCAGGATCTCTATGAGTCTCATCAAGGTTATTCAAATACATAAATCTCTCTTCCTCTACGGAAGTGTCCGAGAGAAGTTCGACGGTAAGTTGTAAAGATGGAATCTGACATTGGATCAACAAGAAAGCTTCAAGTCTATTGACAAGCTGGAATGGCGTGAAACCAGTAGCAGTTTTCACGGAATTCTGGTAAGCCCAAAGAGCGGAAAAAAGAATGAGGTGCCAATTGGATTTATGATCTCCAACTATCCGACAAAGAATAGTTTTAAGAACTTTGTTAATGGCCTCTACCTGACCATTATCTTGCGGATAATATGGTGTAGAGTTTTCATGGTGAAAACCTAGCTTGGCACTCAGTTCCTCCATCATTTGATTACGGAAATGAGATCCATGATTAGTGACGATGGACTGTGGAACTCCAAATCTAGCTATGATATGATTGAACAAGAAGAGAGCGACAATCTTGCCATGTTTTGCATATGTAGGCATGGCCTCAGCCCATTTTGTGAAATAATCCATGACTACGATGATGTAACTATGCCCCTCGACTGAGGTAGGCTTACAATGCATCAAGTCAATCCCCCATTTAGCGAACTGGCCAACGGCAATGACGGGGTGAAGCAGAGAAGGATGGGTGCACTATTTAGGATAAAAATGTAGACAGGGTGGGAATTTATTAACAGCCTCATGATAGTCTTTGAAGATAGAAGGCTAGAAATAGCCAACGTGAAGGATTTTCTGGGCTATAGCCATCCCAGATAAATGACAGCCACATGCTCAAAAGTGGCAATCATTCAACATGTGTTCAGCCTCCTCATGGGCGAGGCATTGCTGAAGAATGGATTCAATCCCACGTCTATACAAGGTATCATTCAAGATAAGATAGTACTTCGCATGGTGATGGATACGATGGCGATCATCGCGAGATAAATGCGGCTGAAAACCCTGGGTCTGGAGATGAATCAACAAATCTCCATACCAAGGATCAGTAGTGCTAATCAGGAACATGAATTCATCTAGAAATGATTCACTGGGCTTAGATTCCATTGTAGCATAGGGAAGATCACACATAATCTCTGCAAAAACCAAGGATTTATTTGATGTGGCCTTGGAAAACTCTAGATTGAACTCCTAAAGGATGACGATCCAACAGGAGTACTTTCCCTCAAGTACCTGACGAGTCAAAATGTAATGCATTAGGTTCTGGTATGCCAATATGGTGGTAGTGTAGAGAAGAATGTAGTGGCGAAACTTTTGCATAGAAATGACCGTGGCCAATGCTAACTTCTCCACATGTGAATAACAGGTTTTAGAATCAATAAGATTCTTACTAGTGTAATAAATCACATGCTCCTGATCATGGAGATTGTCCTGCACTAAAACCATGGCGATGGTAGTAGTGGAGGCAGCAATCTACAAGAGAAAGTCCTTTGAATAATCCGGGGTGTGTATCACAGGTGAATGAGTCAGAGCATGCTTAATATTATCAAAGGCATGTTGGGCCTGGTCATCCTAGAAGAATGGAGTGTTCTTCTTGAGGAGATGCATATAACCGTGCGTTTTCTCTATGAAATTGCACACGAAACGATGGAGAAATTTTGCCTTCCCTTGCAAACTTCGGAGTCCAAGGAGGTTGGTTGGGGCTGGTAGATTAATGATAGCAGAAATATTGAAAGGATCGATTCGGATGCCATCTTTGGATACCACAAAGCCAAGTAGACATCTCATCTCAACGCAAAAAACACATTTATGCAGATTGAGCCGTATATTATAATGACGAAATCTCAGGAATATGTCTCTAAGATGACCAGGGTGGTCTTCCTGTCGCTGTGAATGAGTAGGGAGGTTTTCAAGGTACAGTTCAACAACATGTTTAATGTCGTGAAACGAATAGGACATCGCATGCTAGAACGTGGCTCCATCATTTTTCAAGTTGAAAGGTAACTTCTTATACGCAAAGGTTTCCCATGGGAAAATGAATTCCGTCTTATGTTGATCGAAGGGCAATATCTCAATCTGATTGTAGCCAGAGAAGCCATCCATGAATGAAAAAATGACACTTCCAACACAACTATCAATAATCTGATCGATATGTGGGGTAGGAAAGTTGTCCTTGGGACAAGATTTATTTAAATCCCTAAAGTTGATGTAGACTCTACTGGTGCCCTGCTTTTTATTGACAGGGACAATGTTCGATACCCATTCTGTCAGAGGTACCACATAAATAAAACCAGCTTTCAGAAGTTTCTCAATCTTAGATTTAATAGCTGCGGCCTTCCGAGGATGGACTTGCCTAAGTTTCTACCTGACAGGTTTAGCCATGGGATAATTTTTAATCTGGACCATGATGGAAAGGTCAATACCCAACATATCTTCATAGGACCAGGCAAAAATATCACGAAATTTCTTAAAAAGGGCCTTATATGCTTCAGATTCATCTGCGGAGCAGTTCTTCCCAACATGAACATGCTCGATAACATTAGGCTTGGCTGATATTTCAATTGGGTTTGTCTGAGTAATGTTGCAAAGGTTTCCTTCAAAATCTGTATCTTGTAACAATATAGGACTTTGCAGAATGTTGAAAATATCAGTAGGAAATAAGGATGCAAAATCATGGCTACCCGAACTGGTGTTGGGGAGGAACATGGATCTATGGTGGTGATCCTCCCAAATTGAATCATCTGTGTTCATGATCTCTATAATGGACTCATCAGAGGGAAAAGTCTCGGAGAGATAGTCTAGAACCGAAAGAGAAGGTTCTAACCAGTACGGTAAATGGTAAGGGTCCGAAGCCACTAGATGAAGGTCATCAGTGTGATCATCGAAACAGCTTTGAATGGTGTCATACATAGCTTCATGAAGACTCAACAAGGTGGAATCAACAACATTTTTTCCCTTAGGCTCATAATCAAATTAGGCAATCATATGCACTGTCACAGTATCTGTGCTAGGAGGAGTAGATGGGAAAATCCCCATAAGGAATGAATCCTTCAACATGCCTATCCCAATCGATTGGTAAGGAGGAGGGGACTGACCTAAAATGGGGATGTTATTATCCTTGGAGGTAGTAACATCTGGCATATAGAAATCAAGCTGATCAATCGTAACAATTCTCCCTAGATGTGGGAATTGGACCATTCAAAATATTGTTGAAGCAATAGAAGTCATGGCATAGAACCAATTTCTTCCTCGAAGGAGGTTGTAATCTAAAGGGGCATCTACCAGTTCTACTTGGATGGAAACGGTTTTTCCGCCCAGCTCGACCGTGAGGGCTGATATGAGAACATGGGGTTGGAAAACCCATCCATCAAAGTCTTTAAGGGTCGTAGGTGATGTAACAAGCTCGGGAGACCCAAGAGCTTTCTAACAAGCTCAGGAGACCCAAGAGCTCCTTAATCTAGTACTGTTCGAAATACTTTCTTTCCCACTACTTTCGTAATGATCTGAAAAGAAAGATTATGCAGTAATTTAGGTTTATAATTATCAAATTTGAAATGAATCAAGTTAGTGTTATCTGGGTCTAAAGCTCCTAAAGTGGTCAACAAGTTCTTGCGCTGTGTGGGGCAACTTTGGAGTACTTCTAGGGTAGACATGGCACAAGGTGCATAAGCGAGATCTTCAATTACATTATAGAATTGAGCAGCTTGGGCATTGGGATTAAAGAAATTTTTCCAAAGAGTACTGTTAGGTGGGTGGAAAATCATGTCGAGAGTAGGCTTCTCGATAGATAAAGGGACAGTAGATGAGGATTCCAGAGAAATAGTAAAGGGAGCTTTCCCTGAAGAAGATTGATCTTCTTTCTTATCTGCGGGTTTATCATAATTCTGACTTTGAGTTTGCAAATGGACGGTATCGGAGGACATCATACAAATTTCCTTCGATGAACTAGAGTTACCTTGGTTAGACATGTGGTCTACCAGCTATTGTTGAGAGGGAAAGGGATCCATAAGTACTACGGGTGTGGTATTAGACTTCAGAAACTGGGAGATTTCGTCCCGACGGGGACACTTGTTTGAAAAATGGTCACCACCACATAACATATAGGGATATTTAGCCTTCCTTTTCCCTTTGTCGTTGTCGTTATTGGTTGGTCGTGGAGTCTCATGTTGGTTTCCAGGTTTTTTTATTTCTATTTTACCTTTCTTTTTATTACTCGAGGTTTGAGTACATTGAATGGAATTGACCTCGGTGGAAACCTTAGGAGTTGAAGGAGTAGCAGTTTGGGTTTTCTTGATAGGTTTCGATGTGGATGGGGACTTGATTGAACCAACAATCCCATCAACAGGTACTTCTGCTGGTGGCTTAGCAGGGTCAGTGTTGGGACATGGAGCTTGAGGAATTAGGTCATAAAGAGTTCCAGACTGGGAATAGACCAAGTCTAGGTACTGAGTCCGACTAATAGCCTACTATTCAGTAACGGAACCACCCATAGCCACATCTCGGGCAATAGGAGGAAATAAGGACTTAATGAACCAATCAGCTGTCAACTGATTTGGAATAGGGGCCTTAATAAGCCTTCTTCGCCTTCTCCATTCATGAATATGATTAGAAATGTGGGTGGAGGTGTTCTATAGTAGAGAAGTTAAAATATCAGTGCCCATTTCATAACGAATAGGGAGCTGAAAGTGTGTAAGGAACACAGTTGCCAACAAGCCAAAATCCAAAAATGAATGTCGTGGGAGTTTAATGTACCACTTCGCAGCTGTATCGGTCAAATTTCACTGAAAGAGTTGTAACTAGATGAAATCATCCATGAGGGAGTTTGAAGAACACCATAAATGAAAAGTCATAACATGGTTCTTCGGATCGTCTCCCTGCTTCCCATCGAATTTCGGAATATCCGATGGTAACTTTACTGGAATGGGAGGCCACGACGGATTGTGTCAAATGGGATCATTAATCAACTTGGACAGATCAGGTAAGTCCAAAGTTGCTAGGAAAGGTAATTGTCAGTTGGGTTGCACATACTGGTAATATTGATATGGCATATAATTACTAGTAGGACCATAGGTAGACTGATAAACAGGTTGCTGTGAGGAAGAACCACCGAAATATATACCCATAGGGGGTTGATTTCTGAAATTAGGATCACTAGGACCACCAGGGCCTCCAGGAGGAGGACCACCAGGGCCACCGAGACCACCAGGACCACCGGGACCACCAAGACCACCACGACTACCAGGAGGTGGACCACCAGACCCTCCAGAGCCTCTAGGAGGTGGTAAACCTCTGGAGCCACCAAAACCACTAGGTGGAGGGCCACCAAACCCTCCAGATCCAAAAGGAGGAAAGCCACCAGACCCTCCAGATCCAAAAGGAGGAAAGCCACCAGGTGCCCCAGGACCACTAGGACCACTAGGACCATAAGGAGGAAAGTTTCCAGATCCTCCGAGACCATTAGGTCCCCTAGGGGGAGGACCTTGATAAGGTGGTCCTCCCGCACCTCCAACAGTATGTATAGGTATCCCTCCCATACCTAGCATGTAAGACCAATTGGGTTGCCCCCATGGCGTAAAAGTGTTACTAGGGTATGGAATTCTAGTATAAGGCATTCCTGTGGGATTAGATGGGTGATTAATTATAGGTATTTGATAACCATAACCTCTAGAAGACTTAACGATTATAGGTTGTGCCCCCAAGGGCTGACATGAACTAGATGGGGGATTTAGCACATTAGTATGGGTGGGAGGGACAAAAACTGTAGATGATTCTATGTTAGAGGTCTACCCTTGACTAGATAAAATTCCAATATCAAATAACGTAGGTCATGCCAGGGGTTTCCCCCCGGCATTAGAAGGTATTGACAAAACATGAATTGAAGGTTGGGCCCTAGATGCAGAAGACTAGGGAAGATTTGGAACAGACATAACATGAGAGGTGAGAGGGGTGATAAATTGATTGGGGTTGTGGGTTGTTAATGGACGATCTATAATCAGTTCAATGGGTCTCATAGAATCAGCCAGTGAATGATATCCCACATGAAGATATGTGGAACGTATTGGTGTAGAGCCTAATAGGTCGTCAATCTGATTTTCTACCTCTTGTGCATGAAGAATAGCAGCACAGTATTTCCTACATTGTTCTTCATCATCAGGAGTACTTACACAGGTTCTAAATGAGGCAATGGCCTATCCTATAGGTGTCTCCCAAAAAGGAGCATTGGGACCAAAGTCCGGACGGGTTGTATCATCAACATGACCTTCTAAGGGAGAATGGAAAGATGAATTTCCCCGATAATATTTTTGGACCAAGGGAGGCGAGTGTGAAGAATATGGTACTCCACTTTCCACCACCACATTATCTCCCACTTGGGAGGTGGTAGAAGCTCCTTGGTCAATAGCTTCCATTGGATTTTCTCCTAAAACAGGAATAAAATCAGGTGGCAAGCCCCATACTCTCCTGGACTGTCTTAACTCATCCAGTTTGTACAGTTCCTATCTAACCTAGGGTCTAAAAATCTAGAAAAAACACACCAAAAGGCTTCCCTACACAAACTATAGATCAAAATAAGCATACTTAAAATGATAGGAGGAGTTCAAAAGTCAGGTCTCTCACTAGGATTGTCAAGAAGTCCCACTTGCGATATACCTTGAGGGTACATGCGTAGTAATCTCCCCGAATGTTGTTTTCGGTGTATGGCTCCAAACAAGATGGCCAAAGGGATTTTCTAAGATAGATAAGGTACCCTAGTGGGGTCTCCCGATATACTCAAGGTACGTGGGAGCTCGAATTGGTAGTAGTGTTGTCTAATGCATAACCGTACACAAGGGGCCTTCCAATATACAATCATGTACATGAAGTACCTTTCTATATACCTCAAGGGTATGTGAAAGGACATTCGATATATGGACGACACGTGGAAGAACTGCATGAGTCCCGGAATGTAATGCTGACAAATAACGACAGCTCCTATGTTTTACGACACCCGAACACATCTCTAACCTATCACTCAAGTTACTACATAAATTTTAACCTACAACTACCGTTAATTTTAACTTGTACGGCTAGGTGAATGCATGATGTTTTGACAGAAAAGTAAAACCATGCAATATGCTTGTGCAAATGTTCACTTTACCGTTCAGTATGCCTACTTACGGGAGGGAAGAGAGTGTTTTCTTTTTGTTTCAAAACCAAAAATCATTCCAATCAACAGTCATGAACATCAAATCAAATACAAGCAAACATTTTTACAAAACAATTTCTTCTTTTTGAAAGCAAATGAGAAGGGTGGGAATCTCTTTTCCTAAAAGAACAACATGAAGCACACCTATATGCCAATGCACTCTAACTTTTCAATTTTCTCAAAAACATAAGCAAATCTAACTTAAAACTACCATTTTTTTTATATTTTGATCGAGATAGTCCTAAATGCATGAGAGACGAAAGATAAAAAAGGTTCTGAAATCTTGGAAAGCCAATCAGAAAACCCAAATCCAACACTCAATGATGATGTCCTAGTCTCAGTCAAAACTTTTCTTTTTTGAAGGAAGGAAAAATAAGTTTACTATGCAAGTAAGAAATGAAACCTAGAATCTAATCTAGTGTTTTTCTTTTAGTATATGCAACGAAAAGAGATTTCAATGATCACCCTAAACTTTTCAGAAAACAAGAAATCCTTCTTAAAGCACAACCAACAAGCATAGAAGCGGATGAACAATCAAAAGACTTAAACAAACTTTTGAAATTCCACTCAAATCAATCTTAAACCATTAAATCAACAAGCCACACACATCAAATTCAGTAACACAAGCTTAATAACAGAACTGAAAGTAGTCAAAATCCAAAAAATTTCAAAGAAAAATTAGGAAAAAATGTTTTGGAATGATGCCTACCTGGCACCTCGCTTCGTAGGTGTTGACATAGCATTTCCAAGACAACACTTCTCCTTGCAAATGGGTTACAGGCGGTGGCACCGCTTACTATTCACTTTGTTCAGGTGGTGGCATCGCTCCTCATACACAACATAGGTGTGGTTCCTTGTAGATGACCAAAACAAAAAAAGAATGATGGATCAATTTATAAAAGACTAGATCAAGGAAAATACTGTTGAATTAAGTATGGAAACAAAGCATAAAAGATCGAAATGACTTAGATCTAAATAGATCTGGAAATTTCAAACCCAAATAATGCAACTCAGAAAGTAGATCTAATTGAAGAGAGTTGAAGAAAACGGAGCCTGGATTCAGACAAGAGTTGCAGACTGAGGAAGATCAGAACAACTGATACACTCTATTCCCCAGCAGAGTCGCCAGATTTGTTAGCTGGAATATTTCACCTCCTACAGATAGCAAGGTCTTCCATTGGTCTGAATGGTTCAGATCCAGAACAAATAGAGGATAGAGGTTGAAGATTCTCCCTAGATGCTATAGATATCTGGAATACAAGGCTTTGATAGTCCACCTATGTACCTGCAATCAAGCTCAACATGAAACAGATCAAAGCAACAAGAATATGATCTACTAATGTATGCTAGTGACTAAGGAATCTAGCAACATATATGTGAAATCACAACAACAACAACATATGTGGGATAGAAATCAACTTGCATTAAAGAATATGAAGAATTTTACAACCAAGCCTTAGTGTTCACATGCATCTCCATGAAACCAGACCTTCTCATCCCCAAAATCTCCGACTCTACCTCTTTATGCTCTCTCCAAATGATCTTGGGCCAATGGTCAATCCAATAGCATAACAATACCTCCAGTGTTCTCTCCTCAACCATGGCTATGAGATCTTATTTATAAGGATTTAATGGATAGAGTAGGTTGAGAAATTAGTGGGTGAGGTGCCTTCTAAGATCCTAGGATGAGGGATCTCGAGCTCAACCAACCCACAGCAGTAGGGATAAGGAAGGACACAAGGCTTATCATCTAGAAGCCTCGAGAAAATTCTCTTTTTCCCTTTTTACCCAGGGTACCACGTTTTTCCTTCTATGATAGAGCGGTTCTGGTAATAACCGCTTATGGACCAAGGACAATAAGCAATGGCACCGCTTATGGGAAACAAATGATGGGCGGTGCAAACAGGGGTACCACTCCTCGATAAAGGGGCATGCACGATGCTAGGAATTTGTATGAAAGATTGATGAAAAACCATTTAGTTTCCACTCCAGAAGCTGGGATTCAGGGCAAGTAGGTATGTCAAATGTCTTATCACATGATGGTGACAGGAGTTTGGTATAACAATCATCTATGGAAAGGATTTGCACTTACATATGATCATGCGGGAACCAATCCCCCAGTCACATTAGAATGCATCTCAGTCCGAGACTGAGGATTCCTTGTAACTGACCAGGTGCCTCCATTCTCCCAGAGAATGGAAACAACCCTTATATTTGTTTAAGTGGGAACACATCCCTTAATCACATTAGAATGGCCATGCACTCATATCTGATCATGTCAGAACACATCTCATAGTCATATCATAATGGCCCTCATTCCTAGACTGAGTCTTCCTGGTAACTAACCAGGTACCTCCATTCAAAGAATGGCAATAGCCCTTATATATGATCATGTAGGAACCAATCCTATAGTCATATCAGAATGGCTCAGTACTCATATTTGACATGGAAGGAACCAATCATCTCACCATGACAGAATGGATCAGCCCTTACATCTGACCATGGAAGGAACCAATCCTCTCACCATGTCAGAATGGCTCACAGACTCATCAATTCCCTTTGGAGGGAACCTTCATCTAGAGAACACCAAGCTTCTCCCTGAAGTATTCAAACTTCACTCTAGCCAATGGCTTTCTCAACACATCAGCTATCTGTTCATCTGTCACAACATACTAGAGCTTCACTACTCCCCTCTACACCATATCCCTAATATAGTGATACTTGATCTCGATATGCTTCGACTTGTCATGGAACAATGGGTTCCTTGACAACTTCACACAACTCCGGTTGTCACAATATATACAAGTAGCATCCAACTGGAGATCAAATAAATCAGACAGTAGCTTCCTTATCCATACTGCCTCACAACTAACTGAATAAGCTGCGACATACTCTACTTCAGCTGTACTCAGTACCACACAGGACTGCTTCTTGCTAAACCAAGAGATCACACCTGATCCCATACTGAAAAAACACCATGAAGGGCTCTTCCTATCGATGGCACTACCTACCCAATCTGAATCAACAAAACCCTCTAAGTTAATCTTCTGACTTGCCTCATACTTGAGCCCATAATAAAATGTACCCCTCAGGTACCTTAGAATATGCTTTGCAGCAATCAATTGAACATGTCTCAGATCTGTCAAGAATTGGCTCAAGGTGTTCACAGCAAAGAAAATATCTGGTCTCATGTTCGTCAGGTACATCAAGGACCCAATCATTTGATGATACATCATAGCATCAACCGCTTCTGATGAAGCATCACTCAATAGCTTCAGGTTTGATTCCATAAGTGTGGCCATGGCCTTGCAGTTCATCATCCCGAACCTCTTCAGGATCTCTACTACATACTTCCCTTATCCAAGGAATATTCCATCCACATTTTTCCACACCTCGATGCCTAGAAAATAGTGCATCGACACATAACAGGATCATCACTGGTCTTCCACCTTCAACCTTGAAGCAAAGGATGGAATCTGCTTTATTCTTGGTAAAGTCCAAACTAGATAGAAAGCTATCAATTCTATTGTACCATGTCTTGGGTGCCTGTTTCAAACCATCCAGGGCTTTCTTCAATCTACACACATGAGTCTCCTTGTCATGTGTCTCAAAACCAAGTGGCTGCTCCACATACACTTCCTCTTCCACTACACCATTCAAGAAAGCAGCCTTGAAATCCATCTGGTGTATCTTCCACTTCATCACTATAGCCAGAGCAAGTACTGATCTGATGGAAGTGTATCTGGCTACAGGTGAAAAATTTTCTTTATAATCTATTCCTTCTTTCTAGGAGAACTCGCGAGCAACAAATCTTGCTTTATATTTTTCTATGCTGCCATCTGCAGCGTGCTTGATCCTGTAGATCCATTTGGAAGTTACAACCAACTTCCCTTCTATTCTTGGGACAACATCCCAAAAATCATTCTTCATGATCGATTGATATTCTTTGATCATAGCATCCTTCCATTATTTCCTTTCTACTGTTTCTTCATAGTTGGAAGGTTCTTTACCGATGAAATCACATAATAATGCTACATACTCGGAGCAAGACCTAGTCCTCTTTACTTCTCTGTGATTCTCTTATGGATCCCCATATCTTTTCACACCTTGAATAGCTTCTCATACTAAAGAAGGTTTCTTGTTATGAGGATTCTTCTCCTAAGGTGGATCCATAGGTTCTTGAGGTTCTTCAAATTCTCGATCTTCTTCTTGAGTTTCTTCATGGTTGTATCATGAATTCTGGGTGCTTCTAATTCTTCAGGTTCTTTAGTAGGTCTCTTTCTGGATTTTTTGTAATCTAAGTCTTCGTCAAATGTTACATCCTTGCTAATTTCGATCTTCTTGAATCCTGGGAAGTATATTTTGTAAGCCTTCAAGCTTCAGAGTATCCCACAAATATACCATTCTTTCCTGAAGGCTCTAATTTTATCCTCTTTTATTTTGGAATGTGTATGTACACTGGACAGCCAAATATTCTAAGATGGCTGACTTCTGGTTTCTTGTAGAAAAATACTTCTTCAGGTGTCTTGTTCTCGAGTACTCTGTGTGGAGTATGGTTCTGTACATATACTGCTATTCTGGAAACTTTTTTCCATAGATGCATGGGAAGATCTTGATCATGAAGCATTTCTCTTACATCTTCCATGATTGTTCTATTCTTCCTTTCTGCAACCCCATTATGTTGTGGATTATATGGAGTGGATAATTCCCTCTTAATCACTGAGTCTTTGCATAACTCTTTGAATAAATTTGATGTGAATTCTCTGCCATTATCTTATCTAAAGGTCTTGATCCTCTTTTTAGTGTGGTTCTCGATCAAGGCTTTGAATTCCTTGAAATTTCTGAAAACTTCATCTTTGTTCTTCATGAAGTAAACCCATGTCTTCCTAGAAAAGTCATCAATGAAAGAAACATAGTATACATACCCGCTTAGTGAACTTGATGACATTGGACCACATACATCGTAGTGCATGATTTCCAAGATTCCATTTGCCTTGCTTTTGCTACTTGGAAATGTCTTCTTTATGTTCTTTCCTTTCACACATCCTTTGTAGACTCCATCATGTTTTGCTTGAATTTCTGGAAGACCTTCAACAACTTTTCTTGCAAGTGGTAGTTCTCTGTAATGCACATGTGCAAGCCTTCTATGCCAAAGTTCATTTTTCTCTACTATGTCGTGGACCAAGGCTTGTTTTGGATGGACCTTCAATTTGTATAGACCTCCTTGTTCCCCAATCACTATTGCATCATTAATAGTCTTTCCCTTTGGCCACATGATAACTTGGCCATCTATAAATGCAACCTTCATGTCTTTTGCATCTAATGCAAATATGGAGAGGAGGTTCTTCTTTATTCATGGTACAAACAATACTTCCTGCATTGTCATAGAATTTCCAGAGTCTAGCTTATAGGAGGATTCCCCACTACCTTTTATTGGATATTGGTAGTCATCTCCAAGTTTCACCTTGTGTGGTGATTCATGTTCTGATAGTTTCACAAAGGATTCTTTGAATCCTGTCATATGTTTGGAAGCCCCACTATCTATAATCCAATCATTGCTTCCATGTGTAATGTTTCCCATGAGAGAGGAAATCAAAACATATTCTTAATCACTTGAAGAGTCTTCACTTTCATGTTTGGTTCTCTTTGTGGAAGGTTCATCATCCTTTGTAGCATGAGCATGATGTATTCTCTTGTTTCCCTTCTTCTTGTGAGAGACATTTTTATTTCTTGGACATTCTCTAGCATGGCGTCCTTTCTCATCACATGTATAACATCTAATTCTAGAAAAATCTTTTCTAGTCTTATCTTTGTGAAAGTGCTTACCTCTGGGGTGATGAGAACTTCTTCTACTTTTCTTGGAGTGTACCATGAGAGCTTGATCTTCACTTCCCATCTTTTCTTCTCAAGCTGCTATTCAAGCTTCTTCTTGAGAGCATTCTTCCCATAGTTTGTTGAACTTGACTAACTTCTTTCTGGCATAGATTCCTTGAATAAAGGAGTCCCATGATCTAGGGAGACCATTCAAGGTGGTCATTACAATCTCTTCATTCTCCACTTATTCATCTACTGCTTCTAGTTGTTCCTCGATCTAAGAGACCCTTGTAAAGTAAGACTAGATGGTCTTTGCATTATGGATATTTACATTCTTCAGTTGGTTTCTCAGAGTCATCTTCCGGTTTATGTTTTTTCCTTCCAATAGTTTGCTTAGGGAATCAAACATAGCTTTAGGTGTATTTAGGGAGGACACCTATGGTATGAGGTGATCCTTGATTGAATCAACAATAATCCTCTTATCCATATCCAACTTCTTCTTGTGTAAGGCCTTAGCCTCATCTCCCTCTGGAACTGGAACCTCATTGATATAAGAGTCCAACTCATTTTCTTCCAGGACCAGGGGGATCCTTTACTTCCTGGCCCAGAAGTTATTAGCTCCATAAATATTTTCATCAAGCCTGGTATGATGAGACATCTCAACTGAGAACCTCAAATGGAAATACAAAATGTTTTGATCTTACCAAGTCAAGATGTCGGATCTGGATTTGGAGCTAAATTTCTATAGTGTTGGTTCAGGAGTAGCATTAGAGGAAATTTGGGGTCTAAAATAGGCCTTATAAGAAAACGCACCAACAATAAATTTTGTGAGTTGGAATTCAAGAACCAATAGAATTTCAATAAAATGAGTCAACCATAATGGTTGAATTGACATATTTGTCATAAAATAAAACTACTTTTTCTGTTCGTATTTTCAACATATCTCCCTGTGTTTTTACTCAAATTTCAAGTGGGAGAGCTCATTGGATTTAAAATTTAATTCCAAATCCAACGAGTACCCACACTACATAATTTTGACAGACCCCACTACCCCAAAAACAATAAATACCTGAAAAAATGTGATGATGATGTCATCATCATGTTTTTTCAGGTATTTCTTGTTTTGGGGGTAGTGGGGTCCATCAAAAGTATGCAGTGTGGGTACTCGTTGGATGCATAATTAAATTCCACATCCAATGAGCTCTCCCACTTAGAATTTGACTAAAAACATAGGGAGATATGTCAAAAATATGAACAAAAAAAGTAGTTTTTTTCATTCTTCCTCCAAAATTAATAACTATTATTTTATTATTTTAACTATTGTTTTATTATTTAAACTATTATTTTATTATTTTCCTTAGGAGGCCTATTTTAGACCTCAAATTTCCTCTAATGATTAGGGTTTGGCTTTTCCATAGTTCTGTCCAACCAAATGCTTTGATATTGATCTCTAAACTTCAATTTTGAGGAGGATATCAATCCAGGCCTGGGATCGCTGAAAAATTCCACTTCTGTGGAAAGCCCTAATTTTCGGTAGTAGTGTCAGGTCCAAAACTGAAAAAGCTCATAATTGAATTCTGCTTCGATAGAAAGATGCGCCTTATGGAGGAGAGTTAGTCCATCCTTCTTTTGCTAAAAATCTATGGAGAGAGATCCCAAAAGTAGGAAGCCCTAGTTCCTGCAGCTGCATAGTGTCTTCTTCTCAGGTTAGCTCTGATACCATGTATGATTTTTAACATTAAGCTAGCATTATATTAGGATATTTAACTAAGAGAATAACAAGCACATCAATCAAACACAAGAGACAATGAACACAGTGTTTTTCCTCGGGGAAACCATAAATGGAGAAAACCACGCAATTTCCTCAAAGATAGAACCAAGACCAAAAGTAAAATCCCAAAACAATAACATGATCTCTCGACAGCAGTAGGCTGTTTCTTCCTGGCCCCAGTAGCTTCTTCTTCCTCAGCTATGCGGTACAACTGATTGTGAGTGAGTGTGTGATAAATAGAGAGACTCACTCTCTATTTATACTAATTCCCAACTTGATATAACCTACTAGGGCCGAATTCTCTAGGAGATTCTAATAACCCTAGTGACCCGAAACTGTGAGGACTTTAACCCTTGACCAATAGGAGGGTTACCCAAAATGAATTGACATGACTTGTTTACATTATAGAACCTCCTGATAGGAACATCAGGGCATGACATGACTCAAGTACATTACAGACACATCCCAGAATAAACAACGAGGTACAATACATAAGAAATACAAGTGAATACATTCTGAAGTTACAATTACATCAACACATGTGAGAACACATCCCACAATCACATCAGAATATCTCTGCACTGATCATGTGGTAACACAACCCACAATCACATCAGAGCATCTCTGCACTTATATCTGATCATGTGAAGCTCAGCCTTCCACCATGTCAAAAAGGCCAGTGGAAAGATCAATTCCTTTCGCTAATGGTTTGGTCAGTACATCAGCTATCTCCTCATTCATTGTAACATACTGGATCTTCACTAGTCCTCTCTGCACCATATCCCTGATATAGTGATACTTGATATCAATATGCTTTGACTTGTCATGGAACACTGGGTTCTCCGACAGCTTCACATAGCTTTGGTTGTCACAATATATACAAGTAGCATCCATCTAGAGATCAAATAAATCACACAGTAGCTTTCTCAACTACACTGCCTCACAACTAGCTGAACAAGTTGCAACATAATCTGCTTTGGCTGTATTCAATGCCACACAGGATTGCTTTCTGATAAACTAGGAGATCACACCTGATCCCATACTGAAGCAACACCCTGAAGTTATCTTTCTATCAATGGCACTACCTTCCCAATCTAAATTCACATAACCTTCCAAGTTAATCTTTTGATTCACCTCATACGTGAGCCCATAATCAACTGTACACTTTAGGTACCTCGGAATATGCTTTGCAGCAATCAAGTGAACATGTCTTGAATCTGTCAAGAACTGGCTCGATGTGTTCACAGCAAAGCAAATATCTAGTCTCATATTCGTCAGGTACATCAAGGACCCAATCATATGACGATACATTGTAGCATCAACTGCTTCTAATGAAGCATCACTCAATAGCTTCAGGTTCGATGCCATAGGTCTGTTCAAGGCTTTGCAATCCATCATCCTGAGCCTCTTTAGGATCTCTAGTGCATACTTCCCTTGTTTTAGGAAAATTCCATTTACATTCTTCTACACCTCCATGCCTAGAAAATAGTGCATCATACCCAAGTCCTTCATTTTTAACTCAAAAGCAAGATTCCTCCTTGTATCAACAATAAACCCATCCTCACCTGTTACAAATAGATCATCTACATACAGTAGGAGTATCACTACGTTCCTTTCTTCAACCTTGTAGTAAAGGTTGGAATCCACTTTTACTCTTGGTAAAGCCCAAACTGGATAAGAAGCTGTCAATTCTACCGTACCATGTCCTGCGTGCCTATTTCAAACCATACAGGGATTTCTTTAACCTACACACATGAGTATCTTTGTCATGTGTCTCAAAACCGAGTGGTTGCTCCACATATACTTCCTCTTCTACTACACCATTCAAGAAATCTTCCTTGACATCCATCTGGTGTACTTTCCACTTCATTACTACAGCTAAAGCAAGTACTGATATGATGGAAGTATATCTGGCTATAGGAGAAAAAGTTTCTTCATAGTCTATTCCTTCTTTCTAGGAGAAACCATGAGCCACAAATCTTGCTTTATATTTCTCTATGCTACCATTTGCAGCATGCTTGATCTTTTATATCCATTTGGAAGTCACAATAGACTTCCCCTTTGGTCTTAAGAAAATATCCCAAACAACATTCTTCATGATTGATTGATAATCTTCGATCATATCATCCTTCCATTATTTCTTTTTTGTTTTTTTTTCATAGTTTGAAGGTTCTTTATCAATGAAGTCACATAATAGGGCTACATAACTAGAGCAAGAACTGGTTCTTTTCCTTTCTCTATGTATCTCTTCTGGAGCCCCATATCTTTCCATACCTTGGATATATTGTAGTACCCAAGAAGGTTTCCTCTTCTGAGGATTCTTCTCCTGAGGTGGATCTACAGGTTCTTGAGGTTCTTCTATTTCTCGATCTTCTTTTGGAATTACTTCGTTCATGGTTGTGTCATGAATTCTGGGTACTTATGTTTCTATAGGTTCTTCAACAAGTCTCTTTCTGGATTTGTTGTAATATGAGTCTTTGTCAAATGTTATGTCCCTGCTGATGTCGATATTCTTGAATCATGGGAAGTATATTCTATAAGACTTCGAGCTTTCAGAGTATCCCACAAATATACCCTTCCTTCTAGAAGGATCTAACTTTGTCCTCTTTTCATTTGGAATGTGTATAAACACTGGACAACCAAATATTCTGAGATGAATGAATTGTGGTTTCTTTCCAAAAAATACTTCTTCAGGTGTCTTGTTCTTGAGTACTCTATGTGGAGTACAGTTTTGTACATACACAACTATTCCAGCCGCTTATTCCCATAGATGCATGGGAAGATCTTGATCATGAAGAATTTCCCTTGCAGCTTCCATGATCGTTCTATTCTTCCTTTTTGAAACCCCATTCTATTGTGGATTATATTGAGTGGTAAAATCCCTCTTAATCCTTGAATTCATTTGATTTGAATTCTCTGCCATTGTCTGATCGAAAAATCTTGTTCTAGTTGGCCCTTTAATCTCTATAGTCCTCCCTCTTATTCTCCAATTACTAATGCATCATCAATAGTATTTCATTTTGTCCATGTGATGACTTGGCCATCTATAAATGTAAATCTTATACCATTTGCATCTAATGCATATATGGAGAGAAGGTTCTTCTTTAGTCCCGGTTCAAATAGGACATCCTTCATTTTCATAGAATTTCCAGAGTCTAATTTGTAGGAGGATTCTCCACTACCTTTTATTGGATATTGGTAGTCATCCCCAAGTTTCACCTTGTGGGGTGATTCATGTTCTGATAGTTTCACAAATGATTCTTTGAATCCCATCATGTTTTTGGAAGCCCCACTATCTATAATCCAATAATTGCTTCCATGTGTGATGTTTCCCCTGAGAGCAGAAATCAAAACATATTCTTCATCACTTGAAGAATCATCATTGTCTTGTTTGATTCTCTTCTTAGAAGGCTCATCATCTTCTAGATAATGAGCATGTTGTCTTTTCTTGTTTCCCTTCCTCTTGTGACATCTATCTTTGTTTCTAGGACAATCTCTTGCAAGGTGTCCTCTTTGATCACATGTAAAGCAAATGTACTTAGACAAATCTTTGTTACACTTTCTAGTGTTTTTCTTTTAACGAGAGTGCTTACCTTTGTGATGGTTTGTTCTGCTTTTCTTGAATTGTACTATGAGAGCTTGAGCTTCACTTCCCATATTTTCTTCTTAATCTAATATTTTAGCTTATTCTTGTGAGCATTGCTCCCACAATCTGCTAAACTTGACTAGCTTCTTTCTGGAACAGATCCCTTGAATGGAAGATTCCCATGCCCTAGGGAGGCCATTCAAGGTGGTCATCACAATTTATGCATTCTTTACTTCTTCATCTACTTCTTCTAGTTTTTCATTGATCTAAGGGACCCTTGTAAAGTAATACTTGATGGTCTCCACATTCTGTATCTTTACATTCTTCAATTGGTTTCTCAGATTCATCTTTTGGTTTATGTTCTTCCCTTCAAATAACTTGTTCAGGGAATCAAACATCTATTTAAGTGTCTTTAGAGAGGACACCTGTGGTATGAGGTGATCCTTGATTGAATCAACAATAATACTCTTAGCCATGACCAATTTATTCTTGTGTAAGGTCTTAGCCTCATCTCCCTCTGGAACTGGAACCTCTTCATTAATGTAAGAGTCCAACTCATTTTATTCTAGGACCAGGGAGATCCTATACTTCCAAGCTCGGAAGTTATCATCTCCCTCAAGATTTTCATAAATATTGGTATGATGAGACATCTTTAACAGAGAACCTTAAATGGAAATTCAAAATATTTAGATCTTACCAGGTTAAGATGTCAGAACTAGATCTAGAGCTGAATTTCTGGAGAGCTAGTTTTCTGGTTCAGGAGCAGATTAGTGTTTTACTTTCTTGGAGTTCTACCCAACCAAAAAATTTGAGCTTGATCTGTAAAATTCAATTTTGGGGAGGAGATCAATCCAGGCATGGGTTCACTAAAAAATTCCACTTCTATGGAAAGCCCTAATTTTCAGTAGTAGTGTTGGGTCAAAAACTGAAAATGCTCAGAATCAAATTATGCTTCAACACAAATATGCACCCTAGAGAGGAGAGTCATCCCAACCTCCTTTTGATGAAAATATGTGGAGATAGATTCAAAAAGTAAGAAACCTTAGCTTTAGCAACTGCACAGTGTCTTCTTCTCAAGTTAACTCTAATACCATGTTATATTTTTAACATTTAAGCTATATGATCTTAGGATCTTATCTGAGAGAATAAAAAGCACAACAATCAATTACAAGAGACAATGAACACAAAGATTTTCCTCGGGGAAACCATAAAAGAGAAAACTCCACAACTTCCTCAGAGATAGAATCAACACCAAAATTAAAACCCAAAGATAGTAAGATGATCTCCCGACAGCTGTAGTATCTCTCTCTCTCTTGTCCCGACTTCTTCTCTATCTCTCAGTTAAGTGCTACAATTGAGTGTGAGTGAATGTTAATGAGTGTGTGTTAAATAGAGAGGCTCCCTCTCTATTTATACTAATTCTTGACTTGACAATAAGTCACTAGGGATGACTTATACAGGAGATTCTAATAACCTTAGGGCCCAACAACTGTGGGGAATTTGACCCTTGATCAATAAGGAGGGTTATACTCCATGACTTTACATGACTTGTTTACATTATAGAATCTCTCGATCAAAACATCGAGGCATGCCATGACTCAATTACATTACATATACTTCCCGGAATAAACATCGGGGTACAATACATAAGATATACAAGCGATTACATTCTAAGGTTACAAATACATCAACAACAGAAACAATTGTAAAGAAATTTCCATATGCCTCACATAGTAATAACAATCCAAAACATCCGCCCATGCAATAATAGAGAATGGGTTTAATTTAAATTTGAATTTAAGTGGAGAAACACCAACACATGTGCATGGAATTATCGAAAGGAAAAAATTAGGGCCCTTACTACACTAGTGTCAAGTCTTGGTCTTCAGAATCTTCTCAATGCACAATCCATGCACCCTCCTTCCATAATTATCTTTTAACTGGGTTTTAACTGAACTGAACTAACTTGAACTAAATGTGAACTTATTGAATCGAATGCCAAGAGACTTGAACTAAAAGTTAACTGCTTTGAACTAAATGCTAACTGACTGAACTGAATGTTAACTTCTTGAACTAAACACAATTATTAACTGACTGTTGATCACTTAGTTAATATACTAACTTAAATATCATTAGTGCTTCACCTTTAGTGGTATTGGTGCTTCACTCTTAGCTCCATTATTCCATCACTCATAATTCCATCCATGCAAATCATTTTATTTACTATTTGTATCTTTGCATGCATCACTTAGAGATTTTTTTATTTTAACGCATATATTCTTTATTCATAATTTAGGCTTAACTCAAGGCTTTGAAAATTTGAGCTCATTTGGAGGCATGCATGGGAAATACAAATCCTTCCTTTCTCTCTTTTCTTTATGTCTTTATAATTTATCATTTACTGCATTGTCCACATGTTTATTTATTTATTCATCTTTTCATATCATACTCGAAAGAATTGTCACACATACTGATGATCATACATATTACCCTAGAACATATAGTCATATTCTATAGTAATTCACTCTAGAGGTGATCAGTATCTATAGGAGACTTAATATCTTAATCCATATCCAATGACCATGGTTAGTAATACATCACATAATATAACCACTTCACAAAGTAAAGTAGTCCACTTCAATAAATGAGTATATTGGTAGGACTTCATATTACTCACAAGTCTATTGTCTTGATATTATGCACAATCTATAAAATACAACATCACCACCTCAATCATATGAGGATACTTATGAATTGATATGACTCAAAATTCCTACTTTATATTACTCATAAGTTTGGAGAATGACTCCTGATTCTGTACAATCAATAATCCCTCTCAGTGAGGGAGACATTCTTTTCTTTACGAGAAATTTCCATCCATGACAAGATTATATCGTAAGTATCTCAAATTTGTCACCGACATCGAATTCTCCACAAAATTTCAATTTCCTCATCAGTAGTTATGTAGTGAAATTTTACTTACATGACCATGACTCCAATGAAGTGATACTTCATTTCAATGTGTTTTATCATAACACACATTGGTTTTTTTGGAAATCTTGATTCTTGACTATTAACACCTAATAGTTGTAGGCTCAAATATTTCACCCCAGTAGGTATCTTCACAAGATACACTACTCATCAATAGGTATTACTATCAACAACACACTTTAGTTAGCACTAGTTTAACTTGACACATTGCTTCTGTTATGCTAGCCTGTCTTTAGATTTTGTAGTACTAGTCACAACATACTTAACTTACCTTAGGATAAAATGATAGTTGGATAGCATAATAGGTATACCATGTATCAATCATAATAAAAATCCTATTCTAATCTACTTCAAAGGTACTCAAACATATGATTAGTGATGAGCATAAAATACAACAAGTTTGCTAAAAGACCAACCAACTACTTACACATAATAGCATCATCTGGATCCAATCCATAATATAATTTCTCTAAACTAGAAAAATGGATTCCGCATCCATCATATACAAATTTATACATTAAATGTGTAAAATCATGTAATATCAATTTTTTTCTTCTTTCAATATTCAACATTTGTTGACTTAAGGAATCTTCTTCTATGTGGAGAAGTTTCTTGTGATATTTCCATTCTCTATGATGGTCTTTGTGGCCTAATCACTTTCATAGTACTCCAGATCTCCTATTGTATGTATATATAATCTATCCAAGAAGTTTAACTATTATATGGAAATCCCAACTGTAACTCTCCATGAGTATCCAATATTCTCTAAGAATTTGACCATGTATCTACTCAAGTAGGTTCTTTCCACAAGATATCATAGCCTATGGCTTCTTGATTCATGTACCATGACTAAATGAACGAGATTTTATCCAGGTTTCCTTTGAAGAATACCTCCTCTTGAATGACATGAGTCTTCTGAAATATACCAAGCTTATCCAAGGCAAAGGTGTTAGGATTATTAATCCTCCCTTTTCCAATTTGTTCATATTTCTAAATTAGGAGTCATGTCTAAATCGGGAGTCCATATAGTCTATTTTTAGTCACTAGCACCATTGTGTCCACTTGGATTAATTGGGGCACACGTTTCAGTTACTAAAGTGTGGGGAACACTAATTGAGGCCTATTCCCATTGATTGGACTTGCATGGATCAGTTTAGGAGCCTACTAGACCAAGCCCTACAATTTAGGAGCCACTAGGAGTGTTGATACCAAACAAGGTCAGTTGGGTTGAGTTGGTGACTAGTCAAGCTGAGTTAGGAGTCAGTTACCTTCAGTTCTAGTCTTCTACATTTGGTTAGTTTTAGGTTTGCATGGCTACATGAAAGAGAGGCACATTCCTCACCTACCACAGTCAGTTAGCCTCAATTAACACTAAATTAGACACTTGAGTTGTGTTTTAGAACTTCGATGAACTCCGATAATGATTTAGACAAGGTCAGTTAACTATTGAGTCCTCCGATAATGATTTAGTAAAGGTCTTAGTTACCTACAATCAAGTAGAATCTAATCATTTCAATTATCCTCATCTGGATTCGAATTGCATGCGGCTATTTAGCCATTGTATTACATTGTAATTTATCATCTAATTACTTTTTTATTAATGAAATCATTCACAGTTGCAAGCCATTTTTGCACTGTTATATTGTTCAGTTATTGAGTAAATTGTGTGATCTATCTAGTGAGTTGTGTGTTTGTCCACAAATCTATGCGCTCAATTTAATATGGTATCAGAGCCTCGGTGGACAGGGCACTTCTCCTCCTCAGATCTCTAGATGGATCATTTTTTTTGAGCAATTTGCTCCATTCCTACTCTGCACCAAAAGCAGAGGGTTTACCACTTAATACCCCAAGTTAAGGAATTGTGACTGATCAATTATGCTGGGTGTGATGAAAACCATAAATGTGCAGGTAGTCAACCTTAGTTTGTATGTTTTATTGTGTGATTTATAGGTTATCAACTCTTCTCACTGCATTTGCTACAAGCAACTATTTCTCCTCACTGCATTCGCTATAACAAATCAGTCACATTTACTGCATACAAAATGGCCCATCCAGTAGATTTGCTCACTTCCTTCAACTACCACCAGTGGAAGGAGGACATGGAGGGACTGATTCACACCAAGAATATCTTTATAATCACATAAGGGATAGAGGTAGAGCCAATTCTTAATCATGACAAATAAAAGTACTTTAATAGGCTTGATGAAGCTTTTGGATACTTAGCTCTCTCAATCTCTTGAGATCTTCTCTTCCACATCAAATATTTGAAGAATCCCAAAGAGATTTGGGACAAGTTTGCTTCCTTATTTGATAAGCAGGACGAGATCAGGGTCCATCAGCTAGAAAATGAGCTAACCTCTCTTAATCCATAAAAATTTGAAACAATGAATGATTTTTTCACAAAATTCAAGAACCTAATATACTAGTTGAAGCAATGCAAGGTGGAGAAGGAGGATGATCAGCTCATCCTTTCCATTCTCTCAAAACTTAGTGGAGACTAGTCACTCTTTGTATCAACCTTTCAAATAGTGAATCTCACCACTCCAAATTGGAATATTCCCACTGTTGATGCTTTCATCCAATCTCTCACTTATGAGAATGACAAGTTGATCCAAATGGGGATCATTCGATCTCCCAAAGATCAAGCACTGGTCGCAAGAGGAGGTAAGGTAGCGAATGACAAAGGGAAGCAAAGAGATGAGTCTCCTATGAAGAAAGAGCAGCTAAATGAGCCTTTAGATTCAAAGATAAGCAAGAAGAATGGAAAAGGGAAGACCCTTTGTTCCTACTGTGAAAGGGGCTTTCATCCAGATAGCTCCTGCATGAGAAGAGAAATTGATGAAATGAATATTCTTCTAAAGAAACATAACAGTATTGCACCTGCTAGCACAAGGAAGGATGACAAAATAGAAGACATAGAAGACACTGAATATTTCTTTGAAAGAGGCCATGCACTGAATGCCAGCTGCTCAATAACATATGTCTTCCTCATTGATTCTGGAGCTTCTAATCATATGGTTGCTTCTAGAGAATCATTCTCTTCTTTACAGTCTTTTGATGGTCCTAGTATCTAGTTGGGAAATAACAGTAAAGTTCAAACCAAAGGGAAGGGATCTATCAAGCTTGAACATGGAAGGTTCAAAGATGTGCTCTATGTTCCCTCCCTAGCTTCAAATCTGTTATCTATGTACTAGATGACTCATACTGGCTCTCCAAAGCGAGTGATCTTTGGTCTTGACTTAGTGGATATCATATATACCTCTACTGGGAACATCATAGAAAAATTTGTTGCAAATCATGTGTCCAAGGCATATGATTTCTCACACTTCATGCCTTTTTCAGAACCAGTGCACTCTCAAAGGGAAGGTAAAAACATTCCATCTCCTTCTCTTGCAGTTTCCACTACTATTGCAGAACCAATTGTATCAGTTCATGAGATTGAGATTCATTCATATTCAGATTAAAATTAAGTCCCTACTTCCAAACATGAAGCTAGGAAGATGACGTGAAATCCATATGACATTCAGAAGAAAAAGAAGCTTGCGCTATGCCATGAAATCTTACCTCCTTTAGAGAGATGCAACAAATTGCCTGTAAGATGTCACATGGAAAGGCCTGATCAGGCACACTGCCTTTAGGAGAATAGAGTGGATGATACACCTCTTCATCCAGAAAGAGGAAAAGGTTACATTCATCCTTCCTTCCATCAACATTTTGGGACAAGAAGGAGAAGTCTACATGCCAGACCCCAGAATACCTATGCACAAAACACCATTCATGTTGCTTCGCTACATCATAGATATGAAGGTTGCAGCAACATATTTCCAAGTTTTTCAAACTTTAATCCAGATTCTATCTACTTAGATAGATGGGGGGATTTTTTCCCCTGTGGTTTTTTCCCCAGCTCCTTGTATTAAGCAGTTACTTTACTTTACTTGATGTAATGGGTGACCTATGGTATTAGTTACCTGGGCCCACATATTTTCCAAGTTAGCATTTAGGGGGGGTGTTAGGATTATTAATCCTCCCTTGCCCAATTTGGTCATATGTCTAAATCAGGAAGCATGTCTGAATCAGGAGTCCATCTAGTCTATTTTTAGTCACTAGAACCATTGGGTCTGCTTGGCCTAATTGGGGCACATGTTTCAGTTACTAAAGCATGGGGAACACTAATTGAGGCCCACTGCCACTGAGTGCACTTGCATGCATCAGTTTAGGATCCTCCTAGACCAATCCCTATAATTTAGGATAGACTGGGAGTGTCGATACCAACCAAGGTCAGCTGAGTTGAGTTGGTGACTAGTCAAGCTGAGTTAGGAGTTGGTTACATTTAGTTATAGTCCTCTACATTCAGTTAGCACTAGTTTTTCATGGCTACATGTAGGACAGGCACATTCCTCACCTACAACAGTTAGTCAGCCTCAGTTAACAATGAATTAGACACTTGGTTTGTGTTTTAGAACTCCAATGAACTCCGATAATGATTCAGACAAGGTCAGTTAACTATTGAGTCCTCTGATAATGATTTAGACAAGGTCTTAGTTACCTACAGTCAAGTAGAGTCTAATCAACTCGAATTTTCTCATGTGGATTCGAATTTCATTTGGCTATTTAGCCATTGTATTACATTGTAATTTATCATCTAATTACTTTTTTATTAATGAAAGCATTCATAGTTGCAAGCCATTTTTGCACTATTTCATTACTCAATTGTTGAGTAAATTGTGTGATCTATCTTGTGAGTTTTGTGTATGTCCACATATCTATGTGCTTAATTTAATAAAAGGATTTATTAAGAATGTTGTAAATGATTCTCATCCATGGAGACTGTCATGTCCCCACCCCTCTACCAGCAAGAGGACGCAACTATAAATCTATCATTCCGAGCACTCTAGCCCCATGAACATAAAAAAAATGCATTGAACTTAAACATACACAGATGCATAATTATTTAGCATACAATGGAAGCAAACTACATTCCATTCAATCATTTAGGATGTTCATCATTTACATTAAACAACAAATACAATTGTAGATATGAAATAGACAAGGATACTTATCTTATGAAGAAGCTTGTCCCACAACCAGCTATGTTATTGCAACGTTCCACCCAACCATAGGACCGTGTGCTCATAAATATCTCAGCAACATTGCCACCCCCGAGCTGGGCATGATTCCATAAGGAATAAGGGGAAACTAGCAGGATCACACGTAGCCAAGGATACACAACTTAGCCAAGCCAACATAGTTGGTTTTATCAGGCTAACAGGGAGATTGAAATATTGGATGCTAAGCTAGTGAGCTCAATCCAAGAGCTAGGGACACCTGCACTAGAACTATCCCTACTTCTAAAACATCCACACACACCTAACACAAGGAAGAATCCCCTTCTTTTCTACACAGTCCCTCAGGCTATGCCTTCCCTTCTAGTGCTATTCAGGGGGTGTAAAGAAGAAAGCCAACTCTCTAGCTCTATCTGTGAGGCTCTTGCACACACTAGGTTTGTCAAGAAAGCTCAGACCCCATTTACACTCCCAATTCAATTTAGGACAACGTGAAAATATGCACCCATAACACAATATGATTTCTTAGTTGGAGGAAAAGTAGTTTCAACAACAAAACGAATTTTCAGAATGGGTAAAAATGGCCCTTTACTAGCAATTCAAGTTCTAGAGAAGTTTTGGCCCTAATGTGGCCAAAATGGGCTCAGTAACACTCAAAATCATGGGTCTCCTCTCCAACTAACTTGGCATTTATAGAAAAACACTTTCCAGCTTGAAAACAATGGAGAAGAATGCAACAAAACACGGGGAAGGAAACTCAGCCACTGATAATCACCAAAAACGATTTCTTAGCCTGAGCAAAGTGAGGTAACAACCAAAAACATGAATGATTTCAGACACATCCATTTCTGGATGCCTGAGAGAGTTTTATGTGAAGGAAAAATGGGTGAGGAAAACATAAAAAACATGGAAGCATGGTAGAATGGTCTATGTTTTTGGGTTTTTGCTTCCCCAAGGAGTCAAAATGTGTTCCCCAAAAACTGATGGCTTCTCCAATTCGAATTTTTGGTTGTCATACCTTGCCCATCCCTTGCAATAACCAACCCAACCAATTTCTGGCAGTAATAAATGATTGGGTGAATTAGACAAGAAAGGTAGTTGACATTTTGATGGGTTCTACCTCTGACACTTGGATTTTCCCCATTGGCCCCAAAGATGATGCCCCTTCTCATTATTGTTGCATTGACATAGCTGGTTGTGGGTTTTTAATTAATTTGCATATTTGCATGATGATTTAAAATCATAACATGTCTGGCTAGAACAAAATACCATCGGCACCAATTTAATCGTCGAATCATAAAAAATGATAATCCATGGTGGGGATTTTTTTCCTTTAGCTCCACACAATGATTAATTACAATATATATACATCATATACATTTAATGCAAATGGGGTCAAAATCTGGGTGTTACAGAGACGTATATGAGTAACACAAGTCCCTTATGCACCATATCTCGAATATAATTGAATAGGAACCCTATAAATATTTACTATCTTACAGTATGATCCATATGGAGAAACATATTTGGTGTGATATTTCTCAATCATTGTACTAGTCTGAATCCATATGTCTGTGAAACTTACTTTGACTAACCGAGACATGTATGAATCCACATATACTTGTACCAAGTAGGTAACAAAACACATGCTTTGTTTATACATGTCTATGTAATGACTATAGAGCAAATAGATGATCATGGGACCTGTATAGGTATATCTAACATCTATGATATCCTATCATTCTAAATAAGAATCAGATTTATCTTTCATGTGTGTGGTCATGGATTTTCAATCCATTATCCTAAAATTATTCAGGCTCTTCTACTACACGTTTTCTTTAATAAGAGGTATATCAACTAGTTTCACTAATTATTAATGAGCTAGCAAATCTAGCTTCTCCCTCTCACTATTAGTACATGTGAGAATCATAATTTGGGTCCTCCATCATGGAGAATCATGCTCATATATGTCTAAATCTCTTGCTTGACACATGAATTTAGATAATATAGAATATCTTCTAAAGTCTTCACATATCTCCTAATAGTTTTAAGGAATCTATTATGTTTTCATCCTAAGAGGAATATGAACCTCCTGAACTATTTTCTTTCAGGATCAGCCATTGAAATGACTCCACATTAATGTCATTGTGTGTAGCATAGGGAATATGGATTTTCCCTATAAGACAAAATATTCTTTGAATATGATAGATAGATTTGCAGAGAATGGTTTACAACACATAAGAAGATTTCATGATAAGAGATATCACCATAGCAGTAGAGAATATAGATCTAGTAAAACCCTATAGAAACAATTGTAATGAACTTTCTTGTTAATGTATTTGTAACTTTGGAATGTATTCATCTATGTATCTTATGTCTTGTAACCTGATGTTTATTCCGGGATGTATCTATTATGTAATTCAATCATGTTGTCATGCCCTGATATTCCGATCGGGAGGATATATAATGTAAACATGTCATGTCAAGTCATAGTGGGTAACCCTCCAATTGTCTAACGGTTAAAGTCCCCGCAGTTCCAGGGCACTAGGGTTATTAGAATCTCCTAGTAGAGGTCAGCCCTGGTAGGGTTTTAGTCATGCTAGGATTAGTATAAATAGAGCGCTGGAGTCCCTATTTGATACACAACTCATACACACTCAAGTGTAGCACATAGTTGAGGAAGGAGAAGACACTGGGGCTAGACAAGAAGAAGGTTACTGCTGTTGGGAGTGCATCTTACTATTTTGGGGTTTTATCTTTTGTGTTGATTCTATCCCTAAGGAAGTTTCGGGGTTTTATCCTTTATGGTTTCCCCGAGGAAAAACACTGTGTTCATTGTCTCTTGTGTTTAATTGTTGTGCTTGTTACTCTCTCAGTTAAAGATCCTAATAATGCTAGCTTAAAGTTGAAAAACTAACATAGTATCAGATCTAACTTGAGAATAAGACACTATGCAGCTGCGGGAACTAAGGATTCCTAGTTTGTGAATCTCTCTCCATAGATTTTCAGCAAAAGTAAGGTGGAATAACTCTCCTCCTTAGGGCGCATATTTTTGAGGTTTTTTAGTTTTGGACCTGTCACTACTACCAGAAATTAGGGATTTTTACAAAAGAGGAATTTTTCAATGAGCCTAGGCCTGGATTGATCTTCCCCCCAAAATAAAAGTTAGGAACAAATTTCAAAGCATTTGGGTGGACAGAACTCCTGAAAAGCAAAACCCTAATTTGCTCCTGAACCAGCTCTGCAGGATTTCAGCTCAAATTTTAGATCCGACATCTTGACCCAGTAAGATCTAAAATATTTTGTATTTCCATTTGAGGTTCTCAATTAAGATGTCTCACCATTCCAAGGTTGATGAAAAGCTTGAGGGAGCTGATAACTTCCGAGCTTGGAAGTATAGGATCTCCCTGGTCCTAGAAGAAAATGAGCTAGACTCCTACATCCATGAGGAGGTTCCAGTTCTAGAGGGAGATGATGCTAAGGCCTTGCATAAGAATAAGTTGACTATGGAAAAGAGGATCATTACTGATTCTATCAAGGATCACCTTATCCCATAGGTGTCCTCTCTCAAGACACCTAAAGCTATGTTTGATGCCCTAACCAAATTGTTCGAAGGGAAGAACATAAACCAAAAGATGAATATGAGAAACCAACTGAAGAATGTGAAGATCCAAAATGCAGAAACAATCCAGTATTACTTCACAAGAGTTTCTAATATAAGGGAACAACTAGAAGCAGTAGATGAAGAAGTGGAAAATGTAGATATTGTGATGACTACCTTGAATGGCCTTCCTAGGTCATGGGATTCTTTCATCCAAGGAATCTGTTCTAGAAAGAAGTTGGTCAAGTTCAGAAGACTATGGGAAGAGTGCTCTCAAGAATAAGCTCGGATAGTAGCTCGAGAAGAAAACATGGGAAGTAAAGATCAAGCTCTCACGGTACACTCCAAGTCACACTCCAAGTTAACCAGAAGAAAATATCACCACTTCAGAGGTAAGCACTCTCACAAAGATAACACTAGAAAAGATTTATCTAGGATCATATGTTATACATGTGATGAAGAAGGAAATTATGGAAGGAATTGTCCTAAGAAACCAAAGCTAACAAAGAGGAGCAACAAAATAAGACATCATGCTCATGCTGGAGAGGATGATGAACCATCCAAGAAAAGAACCAGATATGAAAGTGAAGATTCTTCAAGTGAGGATGAATATGTTTTGATCTCCACTCTCATAGGTAACATTACACATGGAAGTGATGATTGGCTTATATATAGTGGGGCTTCCAAACATATGACTAGATTCAAGTAATACATTGTGAGACTGTCAGAACATGAATCATCTCACAAGGTGAAGCTAGGAGATGACTACCAATATCCAATAAAAGGTAGTGGGGAATTTTCCTATAAACTAGACTCTGGAAATTCTATAACAATGAGGGAAGTATTGTTTATGCCAAGACTCAAGAAGAATCTCCTCTCCATATCAGCATTAGATGCAAAAGGAATGTGGGTTGGATTCATAGATGGTCAAGTCATCATGTGGCCAAAAGGAAAGACTATCGATGATGCAATAGTGATTGGATAACAAGAAGGAGGATTGTACAAATTAAAGGGCCATACAAAACAAGGCTTGGTCCATGACACAATAGAGCCAAGTGAACTTTGGCATAGAAGGCTTGCACATGTGCATTACAGAGCACTACCTATTGCAAGCAAAGTTGTCGAATGTATTCCAAAAATCCAAGAAAAACATGATGGGATCTGCAAAGGATGTGCTAAAGGAAAGAATACAAAGAAGACATTTCCAAGCAGCGAAAGCAAAGCAAAAGGAATCTTGGAAATCATCCACTCCAATGTATGTGGTACTATGTCATCAAACTCACTAAGCGGGTATGCATATTATGTTTCTTTTATTGATGAATTTTCTAGGAAGACATGGGTTTACTTCATGAAGAACAAAGATGAAGTATTCAACAAGTTCAAGGAATTCAAAGCCTTGATAGAAAACCACACTAAAAAGAAGATCAAGACCCTTCGATCAGATAATGGTGGAGAATTCACTTCAAATTAATTCAAAGAGCTATGCAAAGAATCAGGGATTAAGAGGGAGTTGCCCAGTCCTTATAATCCACAACATAATGGGATTGCAAAGAGGAAGAATAGAACTATCGTGGAAGTTGCAAGAGCAATGCTTGATGATCAATACCTTCATATGCATCTTTGGGCAGAAGCTGCTAGAACAACGGTGTATGTACAGAACCGTACTCCACATAGAGTACTCGAGAACAAGACTCTTGAAGTAGTCTTCTCCAGCAAGAAACCAGAAGTCAACCATCTAAGAATATTCAGCTATCCAGTGTACATACACATCCCAAGAGAGAAGAGAACAAAATTAGATCCTTCAGTAAAGAAGGGTATATTTGTGGGATACTTTTAAAGCTCGAAGGCTTACAGAATATATTTCCCAGGATACAAGAAGATTGACATCAGTAGGGATGTGACATTTGATGAAGACACAGCTTACAACAAATCCAGAAAGAGACCTACTGAAGAACCTAAAGAAGAAAAAGCACCCAGAGTTCATGATACAACCATGAAGAAAGAAACTCAAGAAGAAGATCGAGAATTTGAAGAACCACAAAGACCTGTAGATCCACCTTTGGAGAAGAATCCTCATAAGAGGAAACCTACTTGGGTACGAGAACTTATCCAAGGTGCAGAAAGATATGGCGCTCCAGAAGAGAATCACAGAGAAAGAAAGAGGACCAGATGCTGCTTCAGGTATGTAGAATTACTATGTGATTTCATTGATAAAGAACCTTCCAGTTATCAAGAAGCGGAAGAACGGAAAGAATGGAAGGATGCTATGATCGAAGAATACCAATCGATCATGAAGAATGATGTTTGGGATGTTGTCCCAAGACTAGATGGGAATCCAGTTGTAAATTCCAAATGGATCTACAAGATCAAACATGATGCATATGGTATCATTGAAAAATATAAGTCAAGATTTGTGGCTCGGGGTTTCTCTCAGAAAGAAGGAATAGATTATGAAGAAACCTTTGCACCAGTAGCCAGATACACTTCGATCAGATCAGTACTTTCTCCGTCTATAGTAATGAAATGGAAGATACACCAGATGGATGTCAAGACTGCTTTCTTGAATGGTTGAGTGGAAGAGGAAGTGTATGTAGAACAGCCACTCAGTTTTGAGACACATGACAGGGAGTCTCATGTATGCAGATTGAAGAAAGCCCTGTACGGTTTGAAGCAGGAACCTAGGACATGGTATGGCAGAATCGATAACTTTCTATCCAGTTTGGGATTTACCAAGAGTAAAGCAGATTCCAAACTTTACTACAAGGTTGAATTTGGAAACCTAGTGATGCTTCTACTATATGTAGATGATCTGTTTGTGATAGGTATGGATGGGTTGAATGCTGATATGAAGAGAAAGCTTGCTGCTGAGTTCAGAATGAAGGACTTGGGTATGATGCATTGATTTCTAGTTATGGATGTGTGGCAGAGTGCAGATGGAATATTCCTTGGACAAGGGAAGCATAGAGTAGATATCCTAAAGAGGTTTGGGATGATTGAGTGCAAGACTATGGCCACACCTATGGCATCGAACCTGAAGCTATTGAGCGATGCTTCATTAGAGTTAGTTGATGCTACGATGTATCATTAGATGATTGGGTCATTACTGTACCTGATGAACAAAAGACCAGACATTTGCTTTATTGTGAACACCTTGAGCCAATTCTTGACAGATCCAAGAAATGTTCGCTTGATTGCTGCAAAGCATATTCCGAGGTAACTAAGGGGCACAGTCGATTATGGGCTCAAGTACGATGCGAATCAGAAGATTAACCTGGAGGGTTATGTTGATTCAGATTGGGAAAGGAGTGCCATCGATAGGAAGAGCACTTCAGGGTGTTGTTTTAGTATGGGATCAGGTCTGATCTCTTGGTTGAGCAGGAAGAAATCCTGTGTGGCACTGAGTACAGCTGAAGCAGAGTATGTCGTAGCTTGTTCAGCTAGTTGTGAGGTAGTATGGTTATGGAAGCTACTATCTGATTTATTTGATCTCCAGTTGGATGCTACTTGTATACATTGTGACAACCAGAGTTGCGTGAAGTTGTTAAAGAATCCACTGTTCCATGACAAGTCGAAGCATATCGAGATCAAGTATCACTATATCAAGGATATGGTGCAGAGCAGGGTAGTGAAGCTCCAGTATGTTGTGACGGAGGAATAGATAACTGATGTTTTGACGAAGCCATTGGCCAGGGTGAGGTTTGAATACTTTAGGGAGAAGCTTGGTGTTCTCCAGATCGAGGTTTCCTCCAAGGGAAAGTGATGGGTCCCATAGCCATTCTGACATGGTGAGAGGATTGGTTCCTTCCATGGTCATATGTAAGGGCTCAGCCATTCTATCATGGTGAGAGGATTTGGTTCCTTCCATGTTAGATATGAGTGCTCAGATCCATAGCAATTCTGACGAGTAGGTCAGATATAAGGGTTGAGCCATTTTGTCATGGTGAGAGGATTTGGTTCCTTCCATGTCAAATATGAGTGCTGAGATCCATATCCATTCTAATGAGTAGGTTATATATAAAGGCTGATCCATTTTGTCATGGTGAGAGGATTCGGTTCCTTCCATGACATATATGAGTGCTGATTTCCATTCTGGGAATAGAGGTACCTGGGAAGTTACCAGGAACACTCAGTCTAGGACTGAGAGAGAGCCATTTTGATGAGCATGTTAGATGTAAGTGCTGTACCGTTCTATAATGGCTAAAGTATTAAGTTCCTCCCATGTTAGATATGAGTGTTGGCCATTTTGACAAGTAGGTCAGATATAAGGGCAACTGCCAATCTCTAGGTGAATGGAGGCACCTGGTTCGTTACCAGGTAGCTCAGTTTGGGACTGGGGGCCATTCTAGCGAGCATGTAGGATTGAGTTCCTACCAGGTCAGATGTGAGTGCATGCCTTTCTCATGAGGGTGTAATATTTGGTTCCTACCAGGTCAGATGTAAGTGCAAAGCCCTTCCATCATTGTGAGCAGGATGTGTTCCTTCCTGTATGGATGTAAGTGCAGAGCTCTTCTATCATTGTGAGCAGGATGTGATTCCCGCCTGGATGGAAGTATGGAAATCTTCCATCATTGTGAGCAGGATGTGTTCCCACCTGGATAGAAGTGTGGAAATCTTCCATCATTGTGAGCAGGATATGATTACCTCCTGGATGAAAGTACGAAGCTCTTTCATCATTGTGAGCAGGATGTGTTCCCGCCTATATGGAAGTGAGTACGGTGCCTTTCTGAAGAGTAGGTTAGATATAAGAGCTGAAGAAGACCTACATGATGGCTAGGCCTAAAACCAACACGAAATAAGGCTGGCTCTATAGAAATTCCTGTGACGAGAAGAATCATGAGATATCACATATGATGATGACCAGAGGAGATCCATATCAAGCTATGATCCAGATCCAGTTATGATGACTCCGAGAGATCCAGATCGAGTGATGATCCAGATCCAGCAGTGATGATCTAGATCAAGTGATGATCTAGATTGAGTGATGATCCAGTGATGATGATCCAGTGATGATCCAGATCCAGTGATGATGATCCAGTGATGATTTAGATCAAGTATGATATAGTGATGTTCCAGATCGAGTATGATCTAGTGATGATCCAGATTGAGTAATGATCCAGATCTAGAAAAGAAGATGGCATGAAGATGAAGATGACTTGGAGATGTAGATGATGAGAAGATCCAGAGAAGAAGACCAGTGATGAAAATTGTGTTGAGAGAATACCTTCCTAGTTAAGAGGGAGTGTTAATGTATTTGTAATTTTGGAATGTATTCATCTATGTATCTTATGTCTTGTAACCCAATGTTTATTCCAGGATGTATCTATTATGTAATTGAGTCATGTTTTCATGCCCCGATGTTCCGATCGGGAGGATCTATAATGTAAACAAGTCATGTCAATTCATAGTGGGTAACCCTTCGATTGTCTAAGGGTTAAAGTCCCCGCAATTCTAAGGCACTAGGGTTATTAGACTCTCCTAGTAGAGGTCAGCCCTGGTAGGGTTTTAGTCATGCCGGGATTAGTATAAATAGAGAGTTGGAGTCTCTATTTGATACACAACTCATACACACTCAAGTGTAGTCCATAGTTGAGGAAGGAGAAGACACTAGGGCTAGACAAGAAGAAGGTTACTACTGTTGGGATTGCATCTTACTGTTTTGGGGTTTTACCTTTTGTGCTGATTCTATCTCTGAGGAATTTACGGGGTTTTGTCATTTATGGTTTCCCCAAGGAAAAACACTATGTTCATTGTCTCTTGTGTTTAATTGCTATGCTTGTTATTCTCTCAGTTAAAGATCCTAATAATGCTAGCTTAAAGTTGAAAAAATAACATTTCCATCTACCTCACATATTAATAACAAGACAAACATCCTCCCATGCAATAATAGAAAATGAATTCAACATAATCTCAAATTCGACTAGTGAATTCCACTAGTGAGCTCCAGTGTTGATTTTTCTCACATTGAGTTAGAACATGAGTTAGTTTGATTTGGTGAATCTGAATCCTCCCAAATTCATTCAAATTATTCCTATTACATGGCTATTGTATTACAGTTATATCGATGATAATTAATGTAATTATATTCATACCAATTCTTGTCTCATGTGTGTGAAATTTCTTCTATGGATCGATTGATCAATTTACATTGAATTGTTAATTCTTCTACAACCTTCCTTTCATATTTATTTCATTTAGGCCTAAAGATCCATGGTTCAGTAAATTTAACATGGCATTAGAGCTAAGCTCTCAGGGTCAATTCCCCAGAGATACACTGGATATGGGGTGTTAGAGTATTAGTACAACCACGTGGTATAACCACCGTACCTATGGGAATATAAAAATGTGGACTAACCGACACTCTTTATACCTAGGTTTTGGTGTAACAACAAACCTTACACGGTATCAGAGCCTATGTTCAGGCCAATAATAAACCTCACAAACTTCCATAATTGCACGAGAAGCCATTGAGTTTCCACATAATAGTGGCATTTCTCCCTCTTGATTCTATCCAGATAAGTCTATCCAAGTGTGATGTACTTAGGAAAAGTGGACATGTCGAAGTGGAGATTTTTTGAACTAACATGTTAGAAAATTGAAGGATTTTGCAGTGTTTTTGTAGGTATATTCAAATATTTATTGAAACATTATTTCTCAATATAGTTATGAAATGGATAATACAACAATTCTAACTCCTGGGATCCTTACACCCTCCAGATATCTTTATTGGAGGGAATATGTGTAGATAGTCTTGCATAAAAAGAGTTTGTATAGGTACACAATGGATAGAGAAGTCGAACCCCGGAAGTATATTGAAAAACAAAAGTATATGAATAAGCTTGATGAGGCTTTTGGCTTCATGTGCATCCACATCTCTATGGAGATATTGTTCCACCTTGAGGGACTCGAGTCTCTGAATTAAGTATACGATAAGCTCAAATCCTTATTTGGAAAAAAAGATGAGATGAGGGGCCATATCCTGAATAATGAGCTGATAGGACTACAACCTAGTATCTTTGAGACAATACACACTACAACAAATTGGAATTTTAGAGGGGGTTGTATTTTTCCTCCAAAAGTCACTTTTGGGGGCGGTTTTGGATTTTGAGGTGGTCTTTACAAAACACTCCTAATAGCACTGGTGCTAAAAATTTGGACTTTTAGGGGCAGTTTTGGAAGAGATCAAAACCGCCCCTAAAAGTGACTTTTGGAGGCAGTTCTAAACTCTCCCCCTAAAATTCACTTTTAAGGGCGGTTCTAAACCCCCCTCATAGACACCTATGGTGACGGTTTGAAACCCCTATAAAAGTCCTTATTACAAACATATGGGGGGAGTTACAAACCCCCATTGTAGGTATGTATGGGGGTGGTTTCAAACCCCCCATTTAGGTACCCATGGGGCAGTTTCAAGCACCCCCTATAGGTTCCTACAAGGGAGGCTATAATCCCCCCTCAAAAACCCCATGTTACTAACCTTTGGGGGAGGTCTTAAGAAAACTCTCTCCCCCAATAAATTGATGCTAAAATTTTGGACACTTAAGGGAGGTTATGGAAGATATCAAAAGTGAAAATAAAAGTGACTCTTGGGGGTGGTAATAAATGCCCCTCATAGGTACCTACAAAGGCAGTTCGAACCCCCCCTAAATCTCTTTACAAAATTTTGGGGGTGGTTATGAACCATCCTCATATAAACTTACAAGGGGAGTTTTGAATCCCCCTCGTTGTAACATACAAGAGAAGTTTTGAACCATGCTCGTACTTCCATATGAAGTCAGTTTAGAACCCCCTTTATGACAAAATACAAAAATGGTTTGACCCCCCCCCCCACCGTATATCCATAATAAATCACAATAAAAATATATTTTATTAAATAGATCAATATTACAATATCATTGGTGCATGGAGGAATCAAACCTTTAGCCTCCTTCTTGTAAAGAAAACACTATTTCATTGAGATATAACCATTTAAGAATTGGGGAAAGGGGTAATATTAACACCAAGATTGAATCATTTGTAATTATAAGAAAATACTAATAATCCCAACATTGTTTATGACTGGAGAGAGCTAAGGAAGTAGTCTAAATGGATCTAATCTTCTTTAGATATATGTTAACCACTTCAAATCGTATGGCTCTCACATTCTTTATATAAATGCTGACCGCTTCAAATCCTATCATGTAATCAATACAATGTAGATGTATGTTATGGAATTCACATTTAGACTCTTAGAAATAAAATTTGTGATCCACTAACGTGATTAAGATTATCAGTTTTATAGAAAAGAAAATAATATTTTGCATTGTATAATTCAGAGAATACATAGGAATTATTGGCATTGAGAATTTATAAATGGTATGGAATTTATTGACTTCCATATAAGCAACACAAAGATGATAAAATCCCATTCTTTTTTTAATCCAATACCATTGTAATTGAGTAGGGACTCTTTCTACGAGTATTAATTCGTTTTCCCAATAGTTCTATAACAAACATTTATATTTAAGTACTCTAAAAATCACAATAGAGGTAGGATAGACAAACATATGTGATTTTTTAGGGTCAAGCTCAATGATGTGTTGCATGCCTCTAGAAAGAGGTATCTCTTTGGGAATATCCTCGAAAAGAAAGTTGTATTTTTGAATTAGTTTGGTAACAACCAGAGGATAGTTCTCAACAAGATGATTTTTTATTCAATAAAGTTGATCCATAGGCCTAGGCATTCTAGAGAAATATAAGGGAACTTTTGGGAGCTGCTATGTCCTAAATAAATGGTGTGACAGTGGTGAGCCCTTTCATTTTCAGTTTTGGGCACATACGAGGAGATATGTTGGGAAGTATTGGCATAAAATGGGAAATTATGAAAAATTTGAGAGCATTTTGAAGGTTAAAAGTATTAAAACACTTCAATTATCAAATATAGGAGCTATGTGTGCATAAACAGAGGTAAGAGGGATTAATCCCCTCCAAATCAGCAGTAAGCAACCACTATTAATTGTTGTACCATGCCTATGGATGTTACTTGGAAAATATGAAGTATGACACAACATTTCAACCTTATAAGCCTCTTATTTATGCATTGGGGTACACCCCTTTGGGAATTAATTAATAGTTTGGATAAATTTTAAGGCCATCATTGTGAATTTGTCCCACTTGGAATGGATTTATTCTATTGGGAATCCACATGTTGAGGGTTTTGTTTCCATCTATGGAGGAGCTGCCCCTATTTTAGGGAATTATGTGCTGAGAGAGCATGAACAACAAGCCTAAAATATGTCATATAGGGTGTTTTATAAACTGTGATACCCTCAAGCAATGACGAGAATAGAAGAAATATTTCAAGTTAACCTTAATTCCATTCCTTAGTTTCTCCTTGGTTAGGGCTAGTTCATGCATGTTTTAATTAGATTATGATATTTATAAAAAAAATTCAGGTTGTAGTTTAAATTATATGGTAACATAAAGATATATGGTTATAAAAATAACAACTTTTACATTATAGTTGATAATAAGATACATGGTTAACAAAATTTAGAATTAGATAAAATTCAAGTCCTCATTGAAATTGAATAGCTAATATACCCCCCTAGTATTCAAGTCTTACCATTGGCATGTTCATAGATGCACACCATGTACGCAATAGTGATTGGGACCAAATACAAATTTTATCCTAGCATTTAACGCAAAAGCCACTATATTGAATGCTACTAACATTCCCCCATAATGTTAAATATGGGCTCACTGTGTGACACATACTATGGTCACTATTAAGCTAACAAGTCAGTTAATGTATGGACTAGGTATATGTCAAAGTGCTTAAATCATGCATAACTTAATGCATCCAAGATATGGTTTCATATTGTATCAATTACATGGTCAAAATGAAAGAGTACTAAAAAAGAAAATACAAATCTCAAAAGTTTGCATGGTGTACTAATAAGAAAACACCCCAATTAATTTAAGTGTATCAAAGTTCAATAAGAAAATCCCTGAATGTTAATATAATGAAATTAAATCCTTTGAATGTCTCATTAGCAGTTGTAGGAGACTTCTAAAATATGTCAGTGTACATACATTTCAATTTGGTGAGTCCAATTCAAAATATTCTAGCATCTCTACTAGAACAACATCACTCTTCAGGTTTTGGAACAATGTTTGATCAATCCTTACAATTAATTTCAATAGGTTTAATCAAAAGGAGATGCCATGAATTCTTTCTTTCTATGAATCATAATTTTCACCTATGCCTAGAATAGTATGGAAACATCATTACCAGTGACCTTTTGATAGGTCACCCATTTAAACTTTGTACAAGTTGTGAAAATCATATTAATGATGTCGACCTCCTCTTGCATAAATATTAGGTGACAATAAAGATGGATTATGAACCTCACTCATACACCAATTGTAACATCTCCTAATTTCATAAAATAAAATAAAAAAATTAAACTATTCTTAACTGTAGCTGTAACAACAATTAATCCATTTGTGCTTAACATATTTACACTAAACTTTGATTTTGTTTAGCTTTAAAACCAATGTTCATAAATGTTTCTTTACTCCAACATTATTATGTGACTTATCGTTATGACGACACCACTTACTTGACATTAAATATGAAGGAAACATCATCTTTATTTTTCCATCGATTATAGTTATCATGTCTGTTAATTATACTTTTTAGGACATTTGTTAAACTTCTCTAAGAGCTCAGAGTGTTTTGTTATGGTCATACTTATTCCTAGGGTCATCAAAAAATCCATATATTCTATTACAGGTGCTCTAAAGAGGTTTCAACCATTACTAGTGCCACTTCCAAGAGACTCCACATAAAAAGGGATCTATCTATACATATAGAGCCACAGGTATCTCCAAGACATTAAGAGCCAAACCTAACCAAAGCATCAAGCATAGAAAGGAACAAGCGATGGTATTACATTTTTTCTAAATATGTAATGTAATATTTGACAGGTCTTGGAACATTATATTTTGGGTTGATATAGATATCATAACATTAGTATTCAATGATTCCACATCCCCACCCCTCATGCTGACGATGGAGAGGACACGACTAGGCTTCTGTTGCTGTCAAATGGGAAATCTAGCCCCATGAACATGATAATTAAAAATGAACTCAATTAAAAAAATACATAGATGCATTATACATGTAAATACACAACGGAAGAAAAACACATTCATTCATTCATTCAAGCATTCAACATGTTCATATTACTTTATAAAACAATTAGTTTGTAGAGATTAAGAAAAAGAATACTTATCTTGAAAACAAGTTTACCTGCAAGTAGTTATGACACTGCAATGTTCCACCCAACCATACGCCAGTGTACTCATCAATATCTCAGCATCACTACCACCCCTAAGCTAGGCATTATTCCACAAGGCACTAGGGAACAACAATTTTACACACGACAATACCGTACATCGATCCATAGTCAACCCAACACACAATTGGGTTTCACAGACTGTTTAGACAAGCCAACGAACAAATGGATTCCATGGATATTAAGTCAACACCCGAACAACATAGGGGTTCCTTTGACGTACTCATCTAAGCGACAATTTACGTCAAACACATAGTCATCCAACTAATCAAACACATCCACACACAACTATTGGGTATGAATAGAACGTTTCTAGGCAACCAAAATGAAATGGCTGAGGGGAAAACAACCCTGCATGAGAAAACAAAATTCCACGAAATGTTCTTGGGAAACATGGGAGCAAAATCGACCACCATAAACCTTCAAATCATGAATTGAAACACAAAAAATGTATTTGGGAATAACAGGAGCAAATACGACCTCCATTCACCCACAAATCGGGAAATTGTGGCTCCCTAACTACTGAGAAACACACTAAGGAATATCTAGGTATGGAACAATGAGGAAACAACATAAATCATGAGAGGAAAATTCCCATCAATCCCAAACTACATCAGGGAGACAAATAAATCCCCAACAAACACCAAAAACGTGAATCTCTATTGCTTATGCACTCAAAATCATAGAAATGACTTCCTAGCCATGCAGAATAATGGAGAACTACAGAAAATATGAGGAAATATCCCAGCTTGCTCAAAGGGGAAAAATGACCTCTCAAAATCCCCAGATTGGGCATCACTTCTACAAATTCCATTAGCCATACCAAAAATGAAATCCACAACCATGGAGGAATTAAGAAAACAACCCATATAGTGAGGTAGAATGCCCCAACTATCTCTAGCTATGCAAGGAAGAAAACACATGGGTGAATGAATGGATTGGGCCTCCTTTCCAAGAATTTACTTGGCCCATAAGTCAAAACCACGTTTTTCTAAAATGGGTGCTCTTCCCAATTCAAAATTGACCACCATACCTTTCCCATCCCAAGGAAATAACTTCCTTCACCAACTCTAGATGAATGGGCATAAAAGACAAAAAGGGTAGTTGACCACTTTATGGGTTTTCCACTTAGACATATGGCTTTTCCCCATTGAATTAATGGTTTGATTATCCTCCCCCTCCTTATCCCTTGTGAAATCATGCCCCCATCTGTTTAACATTGCGGCAAGTATCTAGTTGTGGTATTTTTATTAATTTTCATTTTACGTGATGTCTCAAACATATTGTGCCTAGCTAGCACATAAACCATTGGCATCAATTTTAATCGTCGATACATAAGACACTAAATCCATGGTGGGGCCTTTTTCCTTGAGCTCGACACCATGATCAAATAAAAATATTTACATCATATGTAATTCAATACCATGGGGTCAAAACCGAGGTGTTACAAATGACCCATATGATGACCCTATGACCTCCAGCTGTAATGCATAAACATCGTGTCATAAACCATAAGGTTTTAACTAATTTTGATTTTGATTTTTGTGTTTTAATGTTATGCTTTGTCCTGAGGGAGTGCCTTCGACTATCAGCCTTAGTCTTGGCGTCGTTTTGTATGCTTTTAGTGTTGTCAATAGGACTTGGCCTCTCCTTCCGTATATTCATTATACCCATAAAAACAAGACCATCAACCTTGGGTCTCTATACAACTGGTTTGCTGCGGTATTTATCACCACTATCAAATTAAAAATAGTATTTGTCTCCTTTTTAATTTTTCAAGTTGGAAAAAGATAGACATGCATTTCTCATGATAATGAATTTGACCTCCATCTATTGTTATGGAGTAGCTTTCGGTTGAGTTCGTTGTATTCGGGATAAGGTCCAATATCCTCGAAAACAAGGCCTCTTCGTGGTAAGACCTCTGCCTACACTTATTGCTCATGGTGGGATTGTGGTTTCCATGGTTCTGTGTCTTGCACTTTCTGGCTTGAACTCTATTTTTGCATTTTCTTTTGTCATGAAAGTGGTAATTCTCTTTGGTATCCATGAGGCATTTAAATTTTGCAATTGTGAAGACTCTTCAAATGTGGATTCGAAGTGATTGTGCAATAGAATTTTATTGTGAATAGTGACAAGGTTTAATTTTGATTTAAGGTGTAAAGAACAATCCTACAACTGTCTCTGCAAATTTTTATTTTCCTTAAGATAAACTCGTGAAGGATATTGTTGATATATATTTATATAAACATGCTTTTTTGACATTTATGTAACTTCATTTATTTATATAAATTATTACTCTCTTGAGGCCATAGCTTCATTTCTTTTTTATTTGAGAAAGGTCGTGAGGCCACTATCATGTTGATAAAAGGGTTTTAAGTGAATACTACTGTTTATATAATAATTTTTTGTGTAAGCCGTAAGGATGTTGCGGTTTCTTCTATAAGTTTATGTTAAAATTGCAGATGATAATACTATGATGGCCTTCATCCTGCAACAAGAGTTGTGGCCTATCGATAATCTCGATTTAGTATTTTTTTAATGGAAAACAAACTTGTATTTTGGACATAAATACCTTGTAATGTAGCTCTACTTGAGTTAATCGAAATCCTTAGTAGAATTCGATTTCTACACCTAGGTATTTACTACTTTACTCTTGAGGCTTATATTGCAATAACCTTAACTAGGGTTTTTACTATATATTTTATTTTAATGGAAAACAATATTATAATGGTGTAGGATTATAAGACAAAGTGTGTCTTGCTTATAACTAGATTTAGTTTCCTCTGTTGAAGTAAATATTTATAAAGGGTTTGGAAATAGAGCACTTAGTCAATGGCCCTTGACAGGATTCGACCTAGTGACCCTAATTAATTTTAATTTTAAATGTGTTAATTTATAATAAGTTACAATTGAGGTTTTTGGGTCGTACGACCAAAGTATGTTGATATATATTTATATAAACATGCTTTTTTGACATTTATGTAACTTCATTTATTTATATAAATTATTACTCTCTTGAGGCCATAGCTTCATTTCATTTTTATTTGAGAAAGGTCGTGAGGCCTCTATCATGTTGATAAAAGGGTTTTAAGTGAATACTACTGTTTATATAATAATTTTTTGTGTAAGCTGTAAGGATGTTGTGGTTTCTTCTATAATTTTATGTTAAAATTGCAGATGATAATACTATGATGGCCTTCATCCTGCAACAAGAGTTGTGGCCTATCAATAATCTCGATTTAGTATTTTTTTAATGGAAAACAAACTTGTATTTTGGACATAAATACCTTGTAATGTAGCTCTACTTGAGTTAATCGAAATCCTTAGCAGAATTCGATTTCTACACCTGGGTATTTACTACTTTACTCTTGAGGCTTATATTGCAATAACCTTAACTAGGGTTTTTACTATATATTTTATTTTAATGGAAAACAATATTATAATGTTGTAGGATTATAAGACAAAGTGTGTCTTGCTTATAACAGCTAGATTTAGTTTCCTCTGTTGAAGTAAATATTTATAAAGGGTTTGGAAATAGAGCACTTAGTCAATGGCCCTTGACAGGATTTGACCTAGTGACCCTAATTAATTTTAATTTTAAATGCGTTAATTTATAATAAGTTACAATTGATGTTTTTGGGTCGTACGACCAAAGTATGCTAGCTCTATCATAGATTGCATTTACTATATATTTGATGCAANTATATATATATATGCCCTCTATTCTATCGAGTGTTACATATTGGAACCCTTGATTTGTTTAAATTTAGCACTGTTTATATTTTTTAAAAGAAATATATATTTAGACTACAAATCTCTCTGAGAGTTTGTCCTTATATTAATTAGTTTAGTATAGTTACTTATTCATTACAATATATAGATATATATGATAATAACCTATGTAATAAACTTCTATAGGGTTTTCTCTAGTCTTGATTTGATATATGTTTTATTATTTAAACCGAAATTAGCAGAAAGTTAACAATGATAATAACAATATAGTAGAATAAGACTAACTAAATTAAAGGTATTATAATTAATATTCAAAGAGAAGGAAAACACGTCATTTAAAGATAAATATATTCCTAACAATTAAGTTTGTTCAACAATTATTAAATGATAACTTCAAACTAAATAAATTGCAGCTTTCCTTTCTCAGAGCAATATAGAACAATTTCCATTAAACTCTGTATATGCTAAGACTACTTAAAAACAAATTACAGATATAAATTTTAGATCATAGATGAATAACAAATAGTTAGAACCTCGATAATTTGTAGAAGGGGGACAAACACCCAAAGGAGACTGTTCCACCCAACCATCTCATGAAGCAACAAAGATTACTTGCTTAGGACCCTCAAGCTTGTTTACTGAACCACTGGGACGAAGATCACTTGATAATAGCACACACAAAACTTTCCGCAATTTAACACTCAGTAGTAGATTTAAGTCGACAGTTCCACTTTAGCTATGCCATCATCAAATTCCTTGTGTACCTAACTTTTCAATTTTGCAGTAGTCACAAGGTTCATTCACTTGGAAAAATAGAATGTAGTGAGCCTCCTTCTCAATTTGATGGTATTCATAAGATTTCCTAGGTTTTTGGGTAAGTTTTGGAATTAAATCAGCCTCCTTCTCAGTTCCACCTCATAAGGAACATGACCACAATTTTAGGGATTTTGCTTCCTACAATGAGATAGAAAGTGAAATGATAGTGCTGCTACTTGTCAACCAGCATACTACAACTACTCATTCCTCCTATCAGGCCAGTGAACACTCTTTAAATAGTCTCCTTTGGATAGGTGTCTCTTCTATTTAATTATTAAAATAAATAAATATTTAATTATAGTCATCCTTAACCAACTTGGTCCTAAAAAATTTACAATAAATTTAACATAATGTTTCCTCAAATAAATAAAAATATTTATTTTTCAGTTCTAGGTGGATTACAAACACCCCCCCTTAAGTTCAACATTGTCCTCGATGTTGCTTAAGTATATTATAAGTCTTCTTGTAACAGAGATGGGTATGCCTCCCTCATATGACTGTCCAATTCCTAGGTTGGTTCATCTAAACTGAGGTGTTTCCATTGCACTTTTACCTGTCCAATGGTGTGATTCCGGAGAAAAATTTCCTTCTTGTCGAGAATACAGTCCATTTCCAGCTAAAACTCTCCTTCGGGTTCTACCTAAATAACATTCTAGTCGATCACATGAGTAGAATCATGCACATACTTATTCAATACGAAAATATAAAAGACATTATGTATTCTAAGATTAGGTGGAAACGATAACTGATATTCCACTGGCCCCACCCTTACTAATATTTTCAATGGTCCACAATACCTGGGTGCTAATTTAGCACAACTCCACAACTTAAAGGAGCTCTTTCTGGGTTTTAACTTAATAAATGCATTCTCACCTACTTGAAATTGTTTCGGAGTTATTTTAAGGTCTGCATGACTCTTTTGTTTGTCTTGAGCAATTTTATAATTGCTTTGTACCTATTTCACTATTAGTTCCAGTTATTTTAACAAGTTAGGTCCCAACATCAATATCTCAACTATATTACTCCATGTAAAGAGAGTATTACATTTCCTTCCATATAATATTTATAAAGGACTAAGTTTAGCTGAATCTTAATAATGATTATTATACGCAAATTCAACTAAGTGCAAGTGTTAGTTTTTCAACATTAAGCTAGCATTATTAGGATATTTAACTGAGAGAATAACAAGTACAACAATCAAACACAAGAGACAATGAACACAGTGTTTTTCCTCAGGGAAACCATAAAGGAGAAAATCTCGCAAATTCCTTAGAGATAGAATCAACAACAAAATAGTAAAAGCCCCAAAACAGTAAGTGATCTACCAACAACAGTAATCTTCTTCTTGTCTAGCCCCAGTGTCTTCTCCTTCCTCAACTATGAGATACACTTGAGTGTGGATGACTTGTGTGATAAATAGAGACTCCATTTCTCTATTTATACTAATCTCGACATGACTAAAACCCTACCAGGGCCGACCTCTACTAGGAGAGTCTAATAACCCTAGTTCCCCAGAACTACGGGGACTTTAACCCTTACACAATCATAGGGTTACCCACTATGACTTGACATGACTTGTTTACTGAATTGATCCTCCCGATCGAAACATCGAGGCATGACAATATGAATCAATTACATTATAGATACATCGCGGAATAAACATTGGGTTACAATACATGATATACATAGATGAATACATTATGAAGTTACAAATACATCAACACTCCCTCTTAACTAGGAAGGTATTCTTTCAACACAATTTTTATCACTGGTCTTCTTCTCTGCATCAACTGGATCATCTCATCATCTACATCTCAAGTATTTTGAGTCTTCAAGTAATCTTCACCTTCAAGTCATTGTCAATCTTCGAATCTGGATCATCTCTTGATCTGGATCATCATGGGACATCATCACTGGATCATCATTGGATCTGTATCATCACTCGATTTGGATCATTACTGGGAATCATCACTGGATATGGATCATCACTCGATATCGGTCATCACTGGTCATCATCACTGGATTTGGATAATCAGTCGATCTGGATCATCGCTGCTGGATCATCATCACTGAATCTGGATCATCATTCTTCTCGTCATAGAAAGTTTTACAGAGCTAGCCCTTTTTCATGCTGGTTGTAGGCCTAGCCTTCATGTAGGTCTTTCTTCAGTGCTTATATCTGAAACTAATTCAGAATGGCCCACCCAACACTTACATCTAACCTACTCGTCACAAAGGTACGCCTATCACTCACATCTTATCATGTAGGAACCAATCCTATAATCATATCAGAAAGGCCCAACACTCACATTCACCAGCGTTATAGGACACAAACTAGTATCATCTATGAAATGGCTCTGCACTCACATCCACCAACATACTAGGACACACCTACTACCATCTTTGGAAAGGCACTGCACTCACAACCACCAGCATGGTAGGACACGCCTACTACCATCTGTGGAAAGGCACTGCACTTACAATCACCATCACGATAGAACACACCTACTATCATTTGTGAAAAGGCACAACACTCACATCCACCAGCATGATAGGACACACCTACTATCATCTGTGGAAAGGCCACTGCACTTACATCTGATCATGTGGGAACACATCCCTCAGTCACATTAGAATGGCTCTCAGTCCTAGACTGAGGATCCCTGGTACCTCACCAAGTAGTTCCATTCAAAGAATGGAAGTAGCCCTTATATCTGACACTAAGTCAGAATGGCTTGGCACTCATATCCGGCATGGGAGGAACCTAATCCTTTAGCCATGATAGAATGGCTTCAGCCCTTGCATCTAATCAAGTGGGAACACATCCCTCTATCACATCATAATGGCCATGCCCTCATATCTGATCATGTGAAAACACATCTCATGGTCATATCAGAATGGCCCTTAGTCCTAAAACTGAGTTTTCTAGGTACCTCACCAGGAAGCTCCATTCCAGGAATGGAAATAGCCCTTATATCTGATAATGTAGGAACCAATCCTACAGTCATATCAGAATGGCTTAGTACTCATATCTGTCATGGAAGGAACCAATCCTCTCACCATGACATAATGGCTCAGCCCTTACATCAGACCTGCTCATTAGAATGGCTATGGATCTCAGCACTCATATCTATCATGGAAGGAACCAATTCTCTCACCATGACATAATGGCTCAGATCTTACATCAGACCTACTCATCAGAATGGCTATGTATCTCAGCACTCATATCTATCATGGAAGGAACCAATCCTCTCACCATGACAAAATGGATCAGCCCTTACATCTGACCATGGAAGGAACCAATCCTCTTACCATGTCAAAATGGCTATGGGACTCATCACTTTCCCTTGGACGAAATCTCGATCTGGAGAACACCAAGCTTCTCCCTGAAGTAATCGAACTTCACTCTAGCCAATAGATTCATCAATACATCAACTATTTGTTCCTCTGTCGCAACATATTGGAGCTTCACTGCTCCCTTCTGCACCACATCCCTGATATAGTGATACTTGATCTTGATATGATTTGACTTGTCATGGAACACTGGATTCTCTGACAACTTCACGCAACTTTGGTTATCACAATGTATACAAGTAGCATCCAACTGGAGATCAAATAAATCAGATAGTAGCTTCCATAGCCATACTACCTCAGAACTAGCTGAACAAGCTGCGACATACTCTGCTTCAGCTGTACTTAGTGCCACACAGGATTTCTTCCTGCTAAACCAAGAGATCACACCTGATCCCATACTGAAGCAACATCGTGAAGTGCTCTTCCTATCGATGGCCCTACCTGCCCAATGTGAATCAACATAATCCTCTAGGTTAATCTTTTCATTCACATCATACTTGAGCCCATAATCAACTGTACCCTTCAGGTACCTCAGAATATGCTTTGCAGCAATCAAGTGAACATGTCTCGAATTTGTCAAGAATTGGCTCAAGGTGTTCATAGCAAAGCAAATGTATGGTCTCGTTTTTGTCAGGTACATCAATGACCCAATCATCTAACGATACATAGTAGCATCAACCGTCTCTGATGAAGCATCACTCAATAGCTTCAATTTTGATGCCATAGGTGTGGCCATAGTCTTGTAGTCCATCATCCCAAACCTCTTCAGGATCTCTATTGCATACTCCCCTTGTCCAAGGAAGATTCCATCCGTACTCTACCACACCTCCATACCTAGAAAGTAATGCATCATACCCAAGTCCTTCATCTTGAACTCAACAGCAAGCTTTCTATTCGTATCAACAATCAACCCATCTGCACCTATCACAAATAGATCTACATATAGTAGGAGCATCACTGGGTTTCCATCTGCAACCTTGTAGTAAAGGTTGGAATCTACTTTACTCTTGGTAAAGCCCAAACTAGATAGAAAGTTGTCAATTCTTTCATATTAGGTCCTGGGTGCCGATTTCAAACCAGACAGGGCTTTCTTCAATATGCATACATGATACTCTCTGTCATGTGTCTCAAAACCGAGTGGCTGTTCTACATACACTTCCTCTTCCACTACACCATTCAAGAAAGCAGTCTTGACATCCATCTGGTGTATCTTCCATTTCATCACTGCAGCCAAAGCAAGTACTTATTTGATGGAAGTGTATCTGGCTATAGGTGCAAAGGTTTCTTCATAGTCTATTCCTTCTTTCTGAGAGAAACCCTGAGAAACAGATCTTGCTTTATACTTTTCAATGCTACCGTCTGTAGCATGCTTGATCTTATAGATCCATTTGGAAGTTACAACTGGCTTCCTTTCTGGTCTTGGGACAACATCCCAAACATCATTCTTCATGATCGATTGATATTATTTGATCATAACATCCTTCCATTCTTTCCATTCTACTACTTCTTCGTAACTGGAAGGTTCTTTATCAATGAAATCACATAGTAAAGCTACATACCTAGAGCAAGATCTAGTCCTCTTTCTTTCTCTGTGATTTTCTTCTCGAAGCCCCATATCTTTCTGCACCTTGGATAAGTTCTCACACCTAGGCAGGTTTCCTCTTATGAGGATTCTTCTCTAGAGGTGGATCTACAGGTCTTTGTTGTTCTTCAAATTCTCAATCTTCTTCTTGAGATTCTTCATTCATTGTTGAATCATGAATTATGGGTGCTTCTACTTCTGCTTCTTCAAGTTCTTTAGTAGGTATCTTTCTGGACTTGTTGTAAGCTATGTCTTCATCAAATGTCACATCCCTGCTGATGTCAATCTTCTTGTATCCTAGGAAATAGATTTTGTAGGCCTTCGAGCTTTTAGAGTATCTCACGAACATACCCTTATTTCCTGAAGGATCTAATTTTCTCCTGTTCTCCTTTGGGATGTATATGTACACAGGACAACCGAATATTCTGAGATGGCTTACTTCTTGTTTCTTATCAGAGAAGACTTCTTCAGGAGTCTTATTCTCGAGTACTCTATGTGAAGTACGATTCTATACATACACCGCTGTTCTGGCAGCTTCGGCCCAAAGATGCATAGGAAGATCTTGATCATGAAGCATTGCTCTTGTAGCTTCCATGATGGTTCTATTTTTCCTTTCTGCAACCCCATTCTGTTGTGGATTATAAGGATTGGACAACTCCCTCTTAATCCCCGAGTCTTTGCACAACCTCTTGAATTCATTTGAAGTGAATTCTCTACCATTGTCTGATAAAAAAATCTTGATCTTCTTTTCAGTATGGTTCTCGATCAAGGCTTTTAATTCCTTGAATTTGCTGAATACTTCATCTTTTTTCTTCATGAAGTAAACCCATGTCTTCCTAGAAAACTCATCAATAAAAGAAACATAATATGCATACCCGCTTAGTGAGCTTGATGACATACGAACAAATACATCGGAGTTGATGATTTCCAAGATTCCTTTTCTTTTCTTTTGCTACTTGGAAATGTCTTCTTTGTGTTCTTTCCCTTCGCACATCCTTTGTAGACCCCATCATGTTTTGCTTGGATTTCTAGAAGACCTTCAACGGATTTACTTTCAATAGGTAGTGCTCTTTAATGCACATGTGCAAGCCTTCTATGCCAAAGCTCATTTGGCTCTGCTGTGTCATGGACCAAGGCTTGTTTTGGATGGCCCTTCAATTTGTACAATCCTCCTTCTTGTTCTCCAATTACTACCACATCATCAATAGTCTTTCCTCTAGGCCACATAATGACTTAACCATCTATGAATGCAACCTGCATTTCTTTTGGATCCAATGCTGATATGGAGAGAAGGTTCTTCTTGAGTCTTGGTACAAACAATACTTCCTTCATTGTTAGAGACTTACAAGAGTCTAGTTTATATGAATATTCCCCACTACCTTTTATTGGATATTGGTAGTTATCTCCTAGTTTCACCTTGTGAGGTTATTCATGTTCTGATAGTCTTACAAAGGATTCCTTGAATCTATTCATATGTTTGGAATCCCCACTGTTTATAAGCCAATCATCACTTCCATGAGTAATGTTACCTATGAGAGCAAAAATCAAAACATATTCATACTCGGTTAAAGAATATTCACTTTCATATCTGGATATATTCCTGGATGGTTCATCATCCTCTACAGCATGAGCATGCTGTTTTATTTTGTTCTTCTTCTTCTTATGAGAGTGGTTCTTGCTCTTAGGACAGTCTTTTGCATAGTGTCCTTTTTCATCACATGTATAACATCTCACTCTATATAGGTCCTTTCTATTGTTATCCTTAGAATGAGATTTATTACCTTTGGAGTAATGAGGATTTCTTCTTCCCTTCTTGGAGTGAACTGTGAGTGCTTGATCTTCGCTTCCTATCTTCTTTTCTTGGGCTTCTATCCGAGCTTCTTCTTGAGAGCATTCTTCCCATAGTCTGCTGAACTTGACTAACTTCTTTCTTGCATAGATTACTTAGATTAAAGAATCCCATGACCTAGGGAGGCCATTCAAAGTAGTCATCACAATCTCTAAATTTTCCACTTCTTCATCAACAGCTGCTAATTGTTCCTTGATCTGGGAAATCCATGTGAAGTAGGACTAGATAGTCTCTGCATTCTGAATCTTCACATTCTTCTTTTATTCCTCAGAGTCATCTTTCGGTTTATGTTCTTCCCTTAAAACAACTTGGTTGGGGCATCAAACATAGATTTAGGTGTCTTGAGAGATGACACCTATGGGATAAGGTGATCCTTGATAGAATCAGCAATGATCCTCTTTTCCATAACCATCTTCTTCTTATGTAAGGCTTTTTCCTCATCTCCCTCTGGAACTGGAACCTCCTCATGGATGTAGGAGTCTAATTCATTCTCTTCCCACACCAGGGAGATCCTATACTTCCAGGCTTGAAAGTTATCATCTCCCTCAAGCTTTTTATCAAGATTGATATGATGAGACATCTTATCTGAGAACCTCAAATCAAAATACAAAATATTTTAGATCTTACTAGGTTCAAGATGTCGGATCTGAAACTTGACCTGAACTCCTACAAAGCTGGTTCAAGAGAAAATTAGGGTTTTGCTTTTCTGGAGTTTTGTCCAACCAAATGCTTTGAAATTTGTCCCTAAATTTTATTTTGGGGAGGAGATCAATCCATTACTGGGCTCACTAAAAAATTCCTCTTCTGTGAAAAGCCCTAATTTTCGGCAGAGGTGACAGGTCCAAAACTGAAAAAACTCAGAATTGAGTTCTGCTTCGACATAAAGATGTGCCCTAAGGAGGATATTTATTCCACCTTACTTTTGATGAAAATATGTGGAGGAAGATCCATAAACTAGGAAGCCCTAGTTCCCGCAGCTGCACAGTGTCTTCTTCTCGGGTTAGCTTTGATACCATGTTAGTTTTTCAACATTAAGCTAGCATTATTAGGATCTTTAACTGAGAGAATAATAAGTACAGAAATCAAACACAAGATACAATGAGCACAGTGTTTTTCCTTGGGGAAACCATAAAGGAGAAAACCCCGCAACTTCCTCAGAGATAGAATCAACACCAAAACAGTAAAATCCCCAAAACAGTAATTGATCTCCCAACAGCAGTAATCTTCTTCTTGTCTAGCCCTAGTGTCTTCTCCTTCCTTAACTATGCGCTACACTTGAGTGTGGATGACTTGTGTGATAAATAGAGACTCCAATTCTCTATTTATACTAATCTCGACATGACTAAAACCATACCAGGGCTGACCTCTACTAGGAGAGTCTAATAACCCTAGTGCCCCGAAACTGCAGGGACTTTAACCCTTAGACAATCGGAGGGTTACCCACTATGACTTGACATGACTTGTTTACATAATTGATCCGCCCAATCAAAACATTGGGGTATGACAATATGACTCAATTACATTATAGATACATCCCAGAATAAACATTGGGTTACAATACATAATATACATAGATGAATACATTCTGAAGTTACAAATACATCAACAACAAGTAATGTTCCCATTTCTTGGGATAGTCTCTAACACATCGTAACATGTGTTATAGTACTTTATTGACTCTTTCTGTTTTTCCATCCATTTGTGGATGATAAGCAATACTGAAATTCAATTTAGTATCTAGTCCTTTAAACAAATATTTCCAAAAATTACCAGTAAACTTAGTATCTCTGTCAGAAATTATTACCTTCGAAATTTCGTGCAACCAAAAGATTTCTTTCAGAAATATGTCAGCAATTTTAGCATCTTTATGAGTTGTTTTAATAGGTATAAAGTGTGATTCCTTGCTTAGTTTGTCCACAACTACCATTATTGAATCATTATGTTTCTGATTTTTAGGAAAACTAGTTATAAAATCAAGACTGATGACTTTCCATTTCTAATTTGGAATTGGTAATGGTTGTTAAATACCTATTGGGTGTTAATGTTCAGGCTTAACTTTTTGACATTCTATAAATCTAGCTATATATTCAGAAACTTCGTTCTTCATATTAGACCAGAAATACTCTTTTCTCAACATTGTTATCATCTTTTGATACCACTGATGTTTGGAATAAGGACTTTTGTGTACTTCATTTAAATTCAACATTTTAATTTCTGGTATATTAGGGACATAAAGTATGTCTTTATATAGCATTAATGCTTTTTCATTTAAACTCCAATCTATATTTACATTTCCAGATACATTATGAGTTACCTTTTCTCTTAGATTTTGGTATTTTGTGTCCAGTTTTATCCCTTCATCCAACTTATCATCTAATTCTGTTTTATAACTGCTAATGGCAGCTATACAACTCATTATTGTGTTTTTGCTTAAGGAATCAACCAGTTTATTTTTCTTTCCTTTGATGTGTCTGATTTCAAAATCATATTCGTTAAGTAAAGCTAACCATCTAGCTTCTCTTGCATTCATATTTTGTTGACCAAACAAATACTTCAAACTTATGTTATCAGACATTAGCAAAAATATTTTACCCATCAGATGATGACGCCACATTTTTAGATCATGGATTATGGAATCCAACTCTAATTCATAGGTTTCATAATTATTTTCATGTGCTTTTAACTTCATTGATTCATAAGCAAATACGTGACCTTATTGTGTCAGTACTCCACCCAAACCTTGATTGCATGCATCAGTGCATACAACGAAATCTTTGTATGGATCTGCTATTTTAAGTATGGGTGTAGTAGTTAACATTTCTTTTAATTTATTAAAACTTTCTTCATGCTTTTGATCCCATGCACATTTTTTTCCCTTTTTCTGTAATTATGTTATTGGATTCGCAATTTTTGAGAATCCTTCTATAAATTTCCTATAATAACCCATTATTCCCATGAATGATCATACACCAGTTCATCCTTGGGAACATGCCAATCAATTATTTCTTTTATCTTATCCGGGTAATATTGATATCTCTTCCTCGGATAGCACGTGCCCTAAATACTGTATCTTATCTTTATAAAATTCACATTTACTGAACTTAGCATACAGTTTATATTCTCTTAAAATCTGTAGTATTATGTGCAAGTTTTCATCATGTTCTTCTTTTGTTTTAGAATAAATTAATATGTCATCTATGAGTATGAATACAAGTTTATCTAAGTATTTTCTTAAGACACTATTCATTAAGAACATAAAAGTTGCTGGAGCATTTGTTAGCCCAAAGGGAATAACCACAAACTCATACTTCCCGTATCTAGTTTTGAAAGTGGTCTTAAAAATATCTTCGTCTTCAATTCTAACTTGATAATATCTAGATCTCAAGTGTATTTTTGAAAATATTGTCTCTCCATGTATCTTATCACATAGATCATCGATCGGGGGCAGATGATATCTATTTTTTATTTTCATTTTGTTCATTTGACGATAGTCTATAAATAGATGTAATGTACCATCCTTCTTTTTAATGAATAAGACAGACACTCCCCAAGGGGATACACATTGTCTTACATATTTTTTGTCTATCTGTTCTTGCAATTTTAATTTTAATTCGTTAATTTTTGAAATGTTCATTGGATAAGTATCCTTGGAATTAGGTACAATTCCTGGTGTTATTTCAGTCGTAAAATCCATATCTATTTTTGGAGGTAATCCTGGGATTTATTTTGAGAAAACATATGAGAATTCTTGCAGGATTGGAATATCATTGAATTTTAGCTTATCTTCTTTATCCATATGCTCGTTATTTATTATATGTACAGAAAATACTTTATATCCTTTCCTTACAACATTTTTCATTTGTAAGGATGAGATTTGTCTAACATAAACTTTCCTAGGTATTCCTTTGAATGTAATCATTTCTCCTTCATCATTTAAACAAGTAAATGCTTTCTGAAGGAAATTCAAATTTAATTGATGTTTTTCCAGCCAATCCATACCTATTAAAAAATCATAAGATTTTACGGTAATACATTTAACTTTACTTGAGTTTTGAAATGACTCATAAAAAAATTATAGTTTTCAACATAATTAACTACTTTCATTTTAGTCCCTGTATCTAACTGTATCAGTCAAGAATTTTCAAATTTTTTCAAATATAAATTGTATTTTTCCACTATGCTAGGTGACACAGAGATTAAACTAGCACCTAGGTCAATCAAAATAGAAACATACTGGCTTTATATCATACCTTGTACTTCCACCATGGAAGTTTGATGATCAGCATATCAATTTTCCAAGGATGCATTTATTCCGTGCATTTCATTTTCTACATCTCCAAGTGTTTCTTCTCCCTGAATGGTACGCACATTGTTGTAGCTCCTCCTTCTGTTCGGACAATCCTTCGCCTAGTGAGGTCCTGATAGTCCAAGAAATTTATAGGTTCTGTATATTCATTATTTTTAACATAATTATTAGGCATATCTATGCCCTTTGGTGTTGTAGTATTTTTCTCTGTTTTACTTCTAAAATTTGCTCCTTGATAGTTATTCTTAGATAAATTCTGAGAATTATTTCTAAAACTTTTATTAGACTTAAAACCTTATCTCTTATGATCAAAGTTACTTGTTCTCGTATTCTTCCAGTTTGGTATGATTTACCTCTTTTTACTCTGTTTGTAACAAAAGTCTGCTTTTCTCATTGCCTCTTCAAGGGTCTTTGGGTTATTAAATTCAATTCCATTCTTGAAGCTAGTGGGCAAACAACTTGAAAACCTTTGTATTCTAGGATTTTCGTCAATTATATATGGTACATGTCTTAGTAAACTTGGAAATTTTCTACTTAACTCTTTCATTGACACTAAACCAAGTATTAGTTCATAAAACTCTTTACTATTCAGATAACAATTTCCTTTTAAAGGACTTTTTAAAGACTCTCCAGGTTAATTTTTTTTCCTCAAGGTTCTTGATTCTTTTTATGGCATGCCACTAGATGTCAGGTTTTTCGGTTAGGTTGTAGATATCCATCTGAACTTTCAGTATATTGAAGTAGTTATAAATATGGAAGTACTTTTTCATTCCTGATAACCAAGCCTCAGCTTGTTCATCCTTTTCTACTTCCTCGTTGAACATGGGAGGTTTTATCTTTTTAAATTCTCTTGAAATTTCTTCATAAGGTTTATACTTCCTTTTCCTAGATTTATGGTCTCTTCACTACTTTCAGCTGTGTATTTATAAATTTCTCTATGTGACCTTACGTTAACTTCTAAAGAGGATTCACTATCATATAGTTTAATTTGTTACCCTTGTGTTTGTATGATACTATTTTAGATTCAATTTCATACACATTTCTTTTATCTTTACCTTTGTTGTGTATTTTGTCCAGTAAAATATGATTTAGTTCCAAAATTCTTTCATTATCTATTTTCAAAGTTTGGTGTTCATCCTTTAACTCTTTCATTGTTTGCAATAACTCTGAGGGTTGATTATTTAGTTCCACATAAATGTTTTTTGGATTATTTTGATGAGATCCATTTTCAGCAGATGCTTCAACACCTTTAATTTTCTTGGAAAACACAATTTTATATTTCTGTACAAAAATAGATTTAAAATATGATCATTATATTTTGTTTCCTTGTTTGTATGCAAGTGATACAATCAGGCCTAGTGTTTGGAAACTCGCTCTGATACCACATGTAACATCTCCTAATTTCGTAAAAAAAATTAAATTAAACTAGTGTTAATTGCAGCTGTAACAAAAATTAATCCATTTGTGCTTAACACAGTTACGGCTAAACTCTGATTTGGTTTATCTGTAAAACCAATGTCCATAAATGTTTCCTTACTCCAACCTTAATATGTGATTTATCATTATAAAAATGCCACTTAATTGACATTAAGTATGAAGGAAAAATCATCTTTATTTTTCCATCGGTTACATTTAGCATGCTTGTTATTTATACTTTTTAGGACATTTGTTAAACTTGTCTAAGAGTTTAGTGTGTTTGGTTATGGTTTTACTTAGAACTAGAGATAATGCAAAAACCATCTATTCTATTGCAGGTGCTCTAAAGAGATTTCAAGATACTAGTGCCACTTCTGAGAGAATATGCATAAAAAGGGATCTATCTATACCTATAGAGCAAGATATCTCCAAGACATTAAGAGCTAAACCTAACCAAAGCATCAAGCATAAAAAGGAACAAGCGATGGTATTAAAATGTTTCTAAATATGTAATGTAATATTCGGCATGCCTTGGAACATTAGACATTAGAGGAAATTTCAACTCAAAATGGGCCTCCTAAGAAAAATTAATAAAATAATAGTTAAAATAATAAAATAATAGTTAAAATAATAAAATAATATTTATTAATTTTGGAGGAAGAAAAGAAAAAACTACCTTTTTGTTTGTATTTTTGACATATCTCCCCGTGTTTTTACTCAAACTTTGATTGGGAGATCTCGTTGGATGTGGAATTAAATTTTGCATCCAACGAGTACCCACTCGACTTACTTTTGATGGGCCTTGCTACCAAAAAAACAAGAAATACCTGAAAAAATGTGATCATGATGTCATCATCATGTTTTTTCAAGTATTTCTTATTTTTTTGGGTAGAGAGGCCCATCAAAAGTATGTCGAGTGGGTACTCGTTCGATGCGGAATTTAATTCTGCATCTAATGAGCTCTCTCGATTGAAATTTAAGTAAAAACAAAAGAAGTAGTTTTTTTTATGATACCTATCCCCAAATTTATATTAAAAAATTGTTTAAGAGGTGCTTCCTTTTTGAATTTTTAATAATTTTGATTGGCTAATAGATGATGACATGGAATTTGTATTATTTTTGGAAGGCCCATTTTAAATTGAAATTTCCTCTAATGGTTTGGGTTGATATATATATCAACACATTAGTATTTAATGACCCATGTGATGGACCTATGACCTCCAGATGTAATGAATAAACATCGTGTCATAAAACCTAAGGGTTTAACTCGTTTTGATTTTTGAATTTATGTTGTAATGTTATGCTCTGTCCTGAGGGATTTCCTTCGGCTCTCATCCTTAGTGTTGGCATCATTATGTATTCTCTTGGCGTTGTCAGTAGGCTCTTGGCCTCTCCTTTAATCTATTCATTATACCCATAGAAATGAGAGAATCAACCCTCGGTATTTACACAACCGATTTCCAATGGTATTTATCGCCATTTTCAAGGTAAAAAAAATATTTTTCTCCTTCTCAAGTTTTAGAGTTGGAAAAAGATAGATATACAGTTCTCATGATAATGAATTTGACCTCCAGCTATTGTTATGCATGAGATTTTGGTTGAGTTCGTTGTATTGGGAATAAGTTCCAATCTCCTGAAAACATTGCCTCTTCCCGATAAGACCTGTACCTGCACTTCTTTCTCATGGTAGCATTGTGGTTTTAGCGGTTCAATGGCTTGCAATTTCTGGCTTTAACTCTATTTATACATTTTCTTGGCATGGGTTGGAAACCCATCTCTAGGTTGGTATTTTGGCATGAAAGTGGTAATTCTCTTTGGTAGTCATGAGGAAATTACATTTTTTCATTGTGAAGACTCTTGGATCGTGTAGTCAAAATGACTGTGCAATAGAATTTTAGTGTGAACAGTGAGAGGGTTTAAGTTTGATTTAAGGTGTAAAGAACAGTCCTACGACTGTCTCTATAAATGTTTATTTTCATTATGAATAACCCATGAGGGGTTTTATTGATATATTTGTATAAAAATATTTTTTTGATAGCTCTCTAACTTCGTTTATTTATATAAATTATTATGGTCATGAGGCCATTACTTCATTTCATTTTTCTTTGAGAAAGGTCGTGAGGCCACTGCCACATCGATAAAAGGGTTTTAAGTGAATACTATTGTTTATATAATAATTGTTTTATGTAAGCCATAAGGCTATTGTAAATTTGTTCTGTAATTTTATGTTAAAATTGCAGATGATCATGCTAAGATGGCCTTCATCCTACAACAAGAGTTGTGGCCTATCGATAATGTCTATTTGGTAATTTTTTTATTGAAAAAAAAATTGTATTTAGGAAATAAAGCCCCTGTAATGTAGCTCTTCTTCAGTTAACCGGTGTTAACCGAAATCCTTATCAGGATTTGATTTCTACACCTGGTTATTTACTACTTTACTCTTGAGGCTTATATTGCACTAACCATAACTAGGGTTTTTACTGTATATTTTATTTTATTGGAAAACAATATTAGAATGTTGTAGGATTATAACAAGAATTGTGTCCTACTTATAACTAGATTTAGTTTCTTCTGTTCAAGTAAATATTTGTAAATGGTTTGGCCATAGAGAACTTAGCTGATTTCGCTTGAAAGGTTTCGACCTTGTGACCCTAATTAATTTAAATTTAAATGCTTTAATTATAATAAGTTACAGTTGAGGTTTTTGGACCGTAAGGCCAAAGCATGCTATCTTTGTCGTAGATTGCAATTACGATATATTCAATGCAAATATGAGTCATATATAAATACATTTCTTGTTTTTTGTTTTTTGTTTAACGTTTTTGTTTTTGGATTTGTAAGACCCTTATATATATGCCCTTTGTTCTGTCGAGGGTTACAGATTAGAACCCTTGATTTGTTTAAATTTAGCAATGTTTATATTATTTAAAAGAAACATATATTTAGACTACAAATATCTTTGAGAGTTTGTCCTTATAGTAATTATGATTGATAATTTCAATATAGTTACTTATTAATTACAATATATATATATATATATATATATATATGATAATAACATCTGTAATAAACTTCTGTAGGGTTTTCGCTAGTCTTGATTCGATATATGTTTTATACTTTAAACCTAAATTAGAAGAAATTTAACAGTGATAATAACAATATAGTAGAATAAGACTAACTAAATTAAAGGTATTATAATTAATATTCAAAGAGAAGGAAAACACATCATTTAAAGTTAAATATATTCCTAACAGTTAAGTTCATTCAACAATTATTAAATGATAAATTCAAACTAAATAAATTACAACTTTCCTTTCTCATAGCAATATAGAACAATTTCCATTAAACTCTGTATATGATAATCCTACCTATAAACAAATTATAGATATACATTTTGGATCATAGATGAATAACAAATAGTTAGAACCTAGATAATTTGGAGAATGGGGACAAACACCCAAAGGAGACTATTCCACCCAAACGAGATTGTACTTCAAGGAAACTAGATTTCAAACCCTAAGGGTACAATCCCCAATATATAACAGATATGAAAAAACCTTTAAAATTGTGGATTTGTTATAGCCACAAATATTAGCTCCCAACTTTAATTAATTTTCAAACCACTTGACAAAATATATTAATTGTTATGTTCAATCAACATACGTAGCCAACATTAGGAACTACTCGATTATAATTATAACATAAGGATAACGTAAGTCACAAATTATATCTACAAGTAAAACAAGTTTGCACACCAAAATACACTTCATATTTACAAGAAATGAAGTTACAACTACATACCAACAATGTATGACAAGATGGTACAAGGTTGTCCTTAAATATTATCACAATCTAGGATTCTCTAATGCATCCATGACCTAGCTAGCTGGGAATCCACCATTGACAAAAAACCTGAACCGACAAATCAATAAGCTAGGCATCACACCAAGATTCTCCTAGAAAATCCAAAGGCTCAACAACAAGTTAGCATCAACAAAAACAAGTTCACCCTCGCTTTCTCTATAAGCTTGCCTCACACAAGCTATCCACGCAAAGTGATCCATGTTTAGAATTCTTTTGTTACAAACCCCAGATCCTTCTTAGAAAAAGACATCAACCGCTTTCATGTGCCTTAGAGGATTGAATTGACATGAGGAGACTTTCATGTATCTTCATTTATTTTCGCATTAGTAAAGAGATATTTCCTCACATATATAGTTTTACATTTACTATAGATGCAACCAAGAAGTTATAGCCAATGGAATTTTGGCTTTTGAAAGAGTCATAGATCAAATCAAAAGATAACATCTTATTGAAGTGATATCTTTTTACAAAAGAACTCAAATTTTAATTCAACTATTCAACTATAAAGTATACTTAAAGAGCTTGGCCACAATACATGGTATACCTTGCCTCTATTAGAAGTGTATGCATCACCGTTAAAAGAAGTTTAAGCTTCAAATTCTCAGAATTAGTCTAAGGGTCAACAATAATATTTTGGCTCCAGGGAAAAATATTTTAGCTGGTGGAACCAAATTTTGTGAGACCAACTTCAGAACTAGTTCAAATGAGGGTAAAAGATAGCAGTTCGGGTTCCTATTGGTGTAACGTTTTTACTAAGAGTCCAACACAACCAAACTTAGTGGGACAAGATCCATTGGGAAGTGTAGATCCACATTTTTGGTGTAGATCCAAGGGAGATATGAACTTCCAAATTTGGCGCCTCATTATTTATTTAAGCCAAATATTATTCCCATCTAGATTTGTTTTCCTAGATACTACTTCAATATAAAGTTAGAACTGGTACTAGTTTATGATGACTAGTTCTAAGTACGGAACTAATGCTTATGATGATGCAGAATAATATTTTGATTAATAAAGATAATTCAAGAGATATATTATGATTCTAATTCATAGATGTATAGGTAGAAAACACAATATTTGGAATATATTGCCCTCCTTATGCTGAAATGTTTCCCTAAAAGTGAGATGGATGATGGATCACTTGAGAAGTGTGATGACCCTGTAACTATTCCTCAATATCAAGTTATTGTTTTATAAATAATTATGTAGTATATTTCCAAGGAAGTTTTTTTGTTATATGTGCCAAATAGCCCGATTTTGAATATTCCAATAATTATTTTTATGAAAGGCTAAAACTCTTGCTATCAGAAGAAGATATGTGCATTTATTATAAGAGCTAATTCTTATGGAAATTGATTGCCATAATTCACCTATATATGCTGGTATAGACTCGGTACACCTTTACTAAGTGTCATCTTATTCATAAATGAGGGTTATATTAGTAAGGGTACAAACCTAGGATTATTAATCAACATGAAGATAAACTTCAATCATTTATCCAAAATTCAACATAATTTCTTGAGAAGGAAGATACACAAGTCACAACTTGTTATATTTTTAACATTTAAGCTATATGATCTTAGGATCTTATCTGAGAGAATAACATGCATAGAAATAATCACAATAGACAAGAGACACAAATAATTTTCCTCGGAGAAACCATAAAGGAGAAAACCCCACAACTTCCTTAGAGATAGAATGAGCACCAATGGAAGCACTAAAACCAAAATACAAAAAATATGATCTCCACAGCTAATCTCTCTCTCTCTCACTTGAGAGAAATTCTCCTCTCTCACTCATGCGCCTCAATGAGTGAGTGTGTGTGTAATATCTCAAATTTTGGACATACCATTTATAGGCATGAGACTATTGATCATGATGATTATATTGATTCTTTGTGTTGGTCGTGGACCCTGAAGCACATGATTTATGAAATGTTTTGTGTTGGGGGTGAACACTGAAGCACATGATCGATGAGATGTTTTGTGTTGAGCAAAATACTCTAGAGCATGTGAATACTTACATTTGTGTTGAGCATAAAGCTATGGAACACATGAAAATATAATTGGAAATGTTGGGCATAAGATATGGAGCATTCCATGTTGATGTTGAGAATAAGATTTGGAGCATCAGATCTTTGGCCATTATATCCCTAGGTGTATCATACAAGTACATCCTAGCATTTAGTGTTCAGCGAAAGCTCTGGAATTGCACTATGTTTGTAACTCCCTATTATAAGCATTGAGTATGGGATCTAGTAAGCACTAGGGATTATTGAAAATAATTTATTAACTTCCTAGTGAAAATGACTCGAGAAAAATATTGATCTCATCATACTTATTTATAAGTGATTAAATGAAATTTCAAATTTTTGTATTCTCGTCAAGTGTTGAAGAGATACCACGTTATATAAGGGAAATCCAACATGCAAGGATGTTTAGAGTTGCCTAACCTAGTAGACCCAAGCCATCTATCTACTTGACCTTCATAAAGAAGTGGCGTTAACTCTAGGGATCATGACACCTGATGCCTGAAGACAATTGTTAACAAGTATTTTAATACTATGTATTTTATATATAGTATGTATAAAGAATTAATCACGATTAATTATATAATTGAATAAAGAAAGAAGAGAAGCTCCACCAATTATTATTTATTATTAAAGGATTAATAAATATTGAAATATCTATGAAAGACTAACTAGGAACTAGTTAAAAGTTACTAGGTTAAGAATTGAAAATTAGCCCAGTAAATTAAAAGGGGTTAAATCAAGAAATCAAGGATTTCTTGATTTCACTACCCCTTTGACTGAAAAGTTTGTCTATAAATACTCAAGCCAAGCAAAGGCTTGGGGTTCTGAGTTTATCTTGGAGAATTATTATTCTGCCTATTTTTGGCTCTCAAGTGTTTTTCCTGGAGAAATTTCTCCTCCAAGGAAAAGAGGACCGATTCAAAACTGAATACCAATTAGGAAACCATACCTTAGGAAATCTAAGCTACTTACATGTTGGATTCCATCTCGGGGGGATCTAGATTAGAACCCGAAACGGTTTTCGGTCATGGTTGGGAGGAACGTGGTATTTACCAAGTGATTTGGTCATCAAACAGAGGTTAGATCTGCATTTAATTGTTAATGCTGGTTATTTAAGTGTGCAGGTACAACCATTGACAAATATTCACATTTAGTTATGAAACCATTGAAGGCCTATTCCATTTCTTTCCTAAAGATTCATTACTGTTTATGTTTAGTAATGGTTGCAATGTAATTTCTAAACCCTAATGGTTAATTTTTATGGTTAACAATCTTCTAGGGTTTGTATTTGCAATTTACTAATCATAGGTTGGAGAATTTTTATCATATGTTGTTTATTTTCAGGGTGGTATCTTTCATAAATGTTCCTGTATTAACTAGGTTTTGATCTTAGTATTATTTTTGTACCTTGTTCTCTATATTTAATACTCTACTGACGTATTCCATTTGTCAGCAGAGGATTTCCCTAATTTAAAATGAAACTAGTTTAGTGATATTTAATTAAAATATTAATTATGTTAACTAATACAAGTTTATATATTAAACTAGATCTACTAGGAACCGAGTTCATATAATAAACAAGCTAAACAAGTGATTAAAGACCTTCTCTGATCCACATAATCATTTAAAAACAAATTAAATAAACATAATCATAATTAAGAAAATAGAGAAGGCTTCGTGACCATCCATGTGGTCCAATATCAAAACTCTGTCTTATTATACAACCACAGCCCAAATCTCTAAGCCAATAATCGCATCCACTTACGTAAATCAAATGTTATAATCCACAGTCCTATTATTACAATCACCCTTTATAAAAATAAAGAGTGTTTTAAAGGTCCCATTTAAATCTACACACAACCGTCGCATCACATTAAACATTTAATAACTAAAACCCAATTTGCTAATAGAGGTCACAACATCAAATCCTAGGGATGTCCAGACTCAAGGAAATAACATTAATAAAACCATAAGAATTTTATACCCAAACAGTAAGCAAATTGCATAACCATCTCTATACAGCCCCTGCTATACATCTAATATATGCAAGCTACATTTTTAAGCTACGCCACAATTCTATAAACAAACAACGCATACACTAATAGTGAGGTCGTAAAAACCCTAGCTAAGGCCTCGGCCAAGTTCCAATCTAATCACAAAGTCACACTAATAAACCAAATAGATATCGTGGGTTGTGATAACCCTGGCTTTTACAACTCTATTCTTTTAAAAATAAACAATTTACATATTAAATGCCAACTAAAGCTATCACAGTCGTTGGGAGAGTAACATTCCATTCATGGCATGGCCTGCACCCATGCAGAGCCATTACAAAACTAAAAGTTGAATACTCTGTTTAAAATATAGTCTACATTTTAATGTTAACAAAGAGAATATGGTGGAAAGCCAATGGGTTACGGAACCATTGCTACAATGGCACAGCCCATGGCATAACGCCCCAAGATCTAGAAGCTTTCCCAACTTAAATTAAAAAAAAAACAAATGGAGTCTTGTGCATAATCCCAAAACCCAAGACATTATTTATACACAGAGTGATTTCAACAAGCTGAAAGCTGTGAATCAAACCCAGTAAGTCAATGTTGTAAAATGCGGCGTTTAAAATAACTACACAGTCCCAAAATATTTTACACAGTATATTCCATTAAAAATGGTAAACGAAATAGTATGCATTTCATACCCAAAATATTACATTCTTTACATAAAAGACAAACGTGGAGTGTATTTACATAGTGAGGCATGAATCATCGTTTACACCAGTCAACTATTAAAAGTGATAAATGGAAAAGACGTGACCTATGGCACCATTACAAGTACTGGTGCAAACACAGTCCAAAAAATGCCAAACCTCCCAACAAGAGCTAGAAACCCAAAACAAGCTACATTATACACTTTGAAGGCAGATTCAACAAGTGTGATATGAAATCCCAACCCATTAAAGAATCCCATCTTGGGAATGCCGACAACGAAAGGAGGCAAGTAAATCTTGCTAGCAGGCTTACCATGGATGTGAAGAAGAAATCCCAAATTGACAGTGTATCCTATGAAAACCCTGGAGCACCTTCACATTCACCTGCATACAAACTAACAATGGCATGAGAAGCATGCCCATGCTATGGAGAAGACAACGAAGCAATGCCTTTTTACACAGAGAGGGTCTAGCTTACCTGGGAATCGATGGAGGTCTCATCCCTTCTCCAACTGCACAGAGGCCACACTAAACCACAATGCCAAAACCTTAATGCACAAGCAGCGAATACCAAACCCTTTTCCAAGCATTTTCACCAACCTTGATGGCATTAATGGGACCAGCTAGTGGCCATTAACGCATCCATAAACCCTCACCATAGTTTATGGAATAAACGTTATAACTTATACCAACCAAGTCATATGTTAAAACCTCTATCCTATGGTTTCTCCACCCTTTAAATGTCAGCTCAGACTTAATACTTAGGACTATGGTATTTATACCATAAGTCTCCCATCCCTATGGTATGCGTAATCCTTAACACTATCATATAGTGTTTATTTACCCTTAGCATCAAAGTTTAAGTTGTCACATGCCCTTTATGCTAGTTCATATAGGTAGCATTCATGCATAGGTCATAGTATATGTTTTTTAGTACTTAAGAATCATGGCAAATGTAGTATGCCCTGATGCCCCCGCGAGGAAAAACAAGCGTAAAATTTCCACCTGCAAAATGGAAACAAGAGAATAGTAAATAAATTAACCAATAGATAGATAATAATAATGGTAGGGACACTAAGATAATTCATAGCATCTATTAATGTAACAAAGAAAGATAACTAACAACATAGGGCATACCTGAGTCATAAAACGAAACGGTAACAAAAGTGCAAGGAAAAATGAGAAGTATAACTAAGAACTGAATTGCATCAAGTAACCAATAATCCCAATGCCGTAAGAGTAACCCGTGAATCAATAAATAAGGCACCTTAGTTCGTACGAACTAAGTAAGCCTACATAATGAAGAAGGACCTTACCTCTCAGGTCGTCATGGGAGAACGATTCCTACCACTCCATCACTTTGTTCCCATCAACAAAGTTAAGTTAGTTTTTATTAAATAAACAAAGTACACATGTGCAGGAGAAAAGCAATGATCTATACAACTCCTTAATTCACTGACCGTAATAACTAAGATATATCAATAGTTTAAATAATAGAATTAAGACATAATAAGTAAACATACTAATAGTCACTGAATGGATAATAGATTAACAAGACAATCGGAAGATTTCGAAGAGATTAAAGTGTAAGTAGCACCTGTGTTTCCGCATGCGTAATAATGATCCCTTTTGGGTAGTTTTCACTAGCCTATAGATTTTTTAATTTTTAATTTTGGGGACATTACAAGTGGTATTAGATCCCAGTTTCACTATTGAGATACTTATGGGTGCACCGGGCATTGACATAGAGAAAATAAAGCATGATAAGTAAATTTTGTTAGTAACAAAATTTTTTGCTGCTGTTAAATTTTTTTGTGTTTCAGGAAATTGTTACAACGTTGTTTAGTTTATGAATACTGAGGAATAAAACAACCGATAGGAAGAAATGAACACCCCACTCCAGAAGTGAACTTGGTGGTTGAGCTAAACTCTAATGTGCTGAAAACCTTGCATAGTCTTCAAGCTGAAATGAAAAGTTTCAGAGAAGACAGTCTAAATGAAAGAAAAGAACAACAAGTGATAAATGAAGCATTATTACGTAACATGACGAGAGGGAGCCCACAAGGTAAACCTACCTAGTCCACCAACATATCCAAAAGATAACCATGCCATGAGCGGGCCAATGGCCGAAGAGAAGCAGAAAAAGAATGTACACCTAAAGCAACTAAAGGATATCATCACAGTCATGCTAGTGATGACTCACTTTCTCCATGGAAAAAAAGGCAAAGAAATGATGACAGACTTCAGGGGGAGTTTCGAAAAATAAGAGCCCCAAAATATGAAGGTGAAGTAAATACGAGAGAAAAGGCTGAAGAATGGTTTCTCGGAATGAGTAAGTATTCCCAGGTTCATAACTATTCAAGTGTGATGCAAGCTAGGCTTGCCATCTAAAACCTGAATGGTAAGGCAACAAGATGATGGCGAGATTTAAAGCACAAAATGAAAGATGAGCTACGAGAAATAAGCTAGGAAAAATTATGAAATATTTTCCAAGAAAAATACATGTCAAAAAGGTTCTTTGACCACAAGGTAAAGGATTTCCATGAACTACACATGTGGTCGATGACTATGGATGCATTTATAAATAGATTTCTAGATTTTCTACATTATGTACCGTATATAAAAGAAGAGAAGGTGAAGATCCAGCGGTTCCTAGGATGTATTCCTACCAGTTTTCAAGACATAATTGAATTTGACATGCCAAAGAAACTGGATACTTCACTACACAAGGACTGCCTATGCTATGAGCAAGGGCAGTTATGGCAAGAAAACCAGAACCAAAACCGAGAAAAGTCTAGAAACTTTTCTGATAATAGCAAGCCTAGGTCAAACACATAGCCTTATAGAAAGCAAAATAACAGCTTTCAAGCAGACAATAACTTCAACAAAACTAGTACAAAGCCTTATGTACTAGCTCGTAATGGGAATCAACAAGTGGTGAGCGGAGCCAATGCTACCCCTTTAGCGATCAAGTGCTAGAAGTGCAATGGGCCATGTTATGCTCGAGATTGTAAGAACACAAAGAATGGAGTCTTGCATAACCTGCAAGAAGAACCTACCGTTAACGATATAGCGGGAACCCCACAAATCTATGTAGCATTAGATGGACGATAGGCATACCATCAAGCTATAATGGTCAAGATCGAAGGTAAGATCTTGAACACCTATGTTTCAATACGTATTGTTTCCGATGCTTTCTGAAGCTATGTTGCACCTAAGATTGTTGATTTACGCAAGTTAGGCAAAGTAAAGCATGTTAAACCTTGGATGGTACAGTTAGTCACCGGTACGAAATGGAAGGTTTAAGAAATTGTTAAAGAATGCGAAGTAAACCTGAATGGTTTCCTTACTAAGGTAAACCTGAACATCCTACCTTTAGGATCGTACGATATTCTTATCGGCATGGACTGGTTGGAATAGAACCATGTCTTGCTCGATTGTCTACACAAGTATATCTTGTCTACTGATATCCAATGAAACCAAGTGAAGGTTCAAGGCATACCAAAGAAAGTTTCTGTAAGACAAATATCTGCCTTACAAGTAAAGAAGTGTGTTAGGAATGGCTGGAAGTTATTTTCGATGAACATCTGAGATGTAGAGTTTGATAAAGAACAACACATAGAAGAATTTTCCATTCTTGAAGAATTCAAGGATGTGTTTCCTTAGGAAATCCCCAGATTACCTCTAAAACGAGACCTATACTTTTTCATTGAACTGACCCCAGGATCAGTTCCGACCTCCAAAGACCCTTACCGCATGAGTGCACCTAAATTGGTGGAACTCAAACTACGGTTGCAAGAGTTGATAGAGAAAGGGTACATCTGACCCAGTGTGTCCCCTTGGGGAGCACCAATTTTGTTCGTAAAGAAGAAGGATGGTACAAAGCAGATGTGCATTGATTGCTGTCAGTTGAACAAAATGACTATAAAGAACCATTACCAGCTCCTTAGAATCGACGATTTGTTTGACCAAGTGGGAGTGTTACGGAGAGAAATTCCTATGGCTTGGGGTACCACAATAGATAGCTAGACTCCAGAAATCAATCTTTCCCAATATGCAATAGAAATGAAAACATCTAACACTAAAGGATTGAACCTCGTACCTTATTCCAGACGGTTGAAGTAGATCCCCGTTGAGCTTTCCAATCTTTAGCTTGAATTGTTATAGCACGTCCTCAACAACAAGTAAACAATACAAGCATACTATATTTCATGGTGTTAGATCTATTCTAGCATATATAATCAATAATGTAAAAGCATTTGAGATATTCCAATGGATACAATATTCATTCAAATACACATTACTGGACAGGAAAATATATTTCTATTAATATGAACCAGAGATTACAAGTGACAACCTCCGACGGCATGTTTGCGAACCGGAGAAACTAAATCCCCCACTTGGGCCTCCACCACCTCAATCCTCCATCACTCCGATAGCAAGCTTACTAGAAAAATGCAAGCTTGGGAAGAACACAACAATGCTCCAAGGGACAAAGGGATGCAGACTCAAGCATAAGTTCTGGTAACAATGGACTATAGTTTCGGTACTCTCAATTCTCTCTTCTTGCTTTCAATGTCTCAAGGGTTCCTTATATAGCTTTTCAAAGTGATACTGAAAGGTCGAATCTGTGTGATCTCAAGGCATATGGAAGGCCAGGAGTCATATGAGTCGGATCCAAGTCAAGGAACGCTCCAAAGGATTTTGGATTATGTACACATCCCGATGTACGCGACTATAGAGGGAATATCCGCTTATGTACGTGGTTATCGGGGAAAAGGCCACGTATATCATTTTTCTAATGTTTTTAGGGATGGTCAATGATACATCAAAAGATAAAAAGTGGTCCATAGGGGTTAATGAGTCTGCAGCA
>LPNX010124195.1:249556-260795 GCA_001517045.1 Pseudotsuga menziesii | reverse complement strand
ACACTGGCACGATCAAGGAGGTAGCATATAGTGGATGCCACCAATCTGGAAGGTCTTCTACACACACCGCTATGAGTACATGTCCTACTATGCGAATAGAAGTGTCGAGGTCGAACATAGTAGTCCATCATCTGATTACCGGTCATTGATGTATACCGTTAACAGAGGCGAGATCACCCACCAATAATGAAAATGGGAATCAAGGTACTAGAGTGCAAACTAACAAGTGTGAATAAATGTGTTGAGGTCAAACACTTGAGAGAATCCATCGATCAGGGGACATTGATGTATTCCCAAAAACTGTCGATGGCGAGAGAACCTACCACTGATGACTGCAAGTCTCAAGGAACTCAAAATGACTCTAGATTCCAATCCCATAATAAATGATCTGAAGTCGATGGGATGAAATCCGTTGGAAGGAGGGCATTAGGGCATCCCCCATCATCCAACATGAGGTACTCAGCAAAGCTACATAATGTGGAAGGACTCAATCATAAGGTGCACGAACCAGTAACTGTACCGGGAATGGCCAACATGCAAAGTCAAGATAACTGAGGAATGGCCGACTCAGGTTTCAACTTCCTTCGAACAAGAGCATAATGGCGTATGGTGACTGAATGAAGGCAGCATAGACTCGATATACAAACTGGGACATCTCTATGATGCAGGAGGAATCAATAGAGGCTCCATAGGGACTGGAAGCTTAACTAGTCGATGGAGATAAAACTCAGATAACGAGTACAGCTCCTAAGTCAAACTATAACCCAACCAATGGATGTGATATACAGTGCTCTGTTCGAAGGCGACACGACTCGACAGCTGCCAAAGATAATATCTTTTCTTGTCCTGATTTTTGGTTTTTTTATTTTTTTTGGTCTTTTTCAGTTATTTGAAAAGCTTGAAAAAAGAATAAACTAGCTTTATAGTTACAAACTAGGAGGAGACGAGTGTCCTTTAGGGAAAACAAACTAGTTCCAAGCAGTGGAACATACCTATGCTCAATGCAAGGATACGTGTGTAGGATATCGACACTCGGGGGAAAATCCCCTCCCGGTAAAAGGGAATCAAGCTGCGAAAGATATAATTAAAGATCTGCATGGCTAGACATGGGACAAGCTCGGGCTATATGGATGAAACGCAATGTCAGGGGAGCCGGCATAAATCTCAATAAGACAGCAAAGCTCATCATAATGCATCCATAACTTGATACAAGAGGAGTTCGAGGGGTCATGGCCAGCATAAGATCAAGAGGAGGATGAGGCTCTTGCTAAATGTCATGGAAATACTATACAACGGACTCCCACACCCTAAAGGGGAAACATAGGCATGGGCACCAAATGCAAATAAGGCGCTAACTAGGGTACCCATGTAAGGTGAGGCTCTACCACTCATATCATGCCACTTCTATAGCAGCAAGAAGGTTCCGTGACATAATAGAGTGGGTTCGTACCTAAGGAAGTAATGACATGGTCATAAGGTCATGCAAAATGAAAACGGTGGTGAACCTAACCTATATGCCAGTGTAGACATTATACCTGAGATTAGTATGAACGGGTCAATCCAAAGGCCGAAACGGCGCTGAAAATGGTCTTCTACATCACAGATTAGGTAAAAAACGGTCCAAAATGATTAGAAACGGTCAAAACTATAGGAAAGGGGGTAAAAATTTTCAAATATTTACAATTTTTTCTATAAATAGTAAAAAATAGAAATCATTTGAAACTTTTACCTATTGGAGCTCTGATTTTCAACTGCAAATTCCAGGAGATCCAGCCGACGGAATTCACAACCGATTATTCCAGGTATTTACTCATGTTCTCTGCTTGCATTTCAATATAATTTTTATAATTTTTCATGGTCAAATGATTTTTTAAAGGCCAAACTTACATGAGCGCTACGGCCCACGCGGGTATCGAGGCTTTTTCTCCGTATAGGGCTATCTATACGTGGAAAAGGGACCAGAAACTGCGTACATATGCGGCTGTTTGAAAAATAGCTGCATATGACGCCGCACACTAATATTTACATGAATCTAATGGACATTTTGGTCACTTTCTCATGCAGGATGGTGCTAGAGTGGCGAGAATGCGAGCACGGTGATGTAGAGGAAGCAGTAAGGGCTGACAGAATGGATCAAGAAGCTCTAAGAAGATGTAGACTCTACAAGTTTTGGTGCCTAGGCAGCTTGAGGGCCAAACTAGGACTACTACAGATGCTTGTAGACTATTGGGATCCGGACTCAGAGTCCTTCCAGCTAGACGGTATGTCCCTCACCATTGAGGTGGAGGATATCTACTTTATCACAGGTCTATCACGGCAAGGTGAGATGGTGAACCTTTGTGCCCGAGGAAGGCCAGGTCATGGGATGACTATCGAGGAGTACATAGTTGTGTACTGCTACCCAGAGACGGAGAAGGTGGGGAGCCAAGTTCCCACCAATGCTATACAGGTGCTGGGCCTAAAGGCCATAGTACTGAAGCTGGGTAGGATAGCAGGCTTAGCATCACTCCATCAGGCCTCTCGGCCACTGATGTTATATGCAGTGGAGTGCATGACATCGACCATCTATGACTGGAGCACTTCACTACTGAGCAATATGAAACATCAGCTCATCGAGTGCAAGGCAGGTAGGATACGAAAATTCGGGTTCAGCAGTATCTTGAGCATGTTTTTCTTCGAGCGTGTTCCAGGATTGAGCCCTAGAGTGGATGTTCCTCTCCACGGGGTTCGAGATCCGGCCCAACGACGTTGGGCAAACGCGATGCGCAGACTGGGGGGCGGTAGGGTGGCCAACCCTTATCTAGCAGACTTTTTTCCGTGGTGGCAATGATAGATTGTTTCCATAGAGGACTACCCTTATGCAGGGATAGACTTCCGGGGAGACCCAGACATGCCAATACCACCAGGATCATCATATGGAGACATAGGTAACGAATCTTGACCCTTACTCTTTTTAAAATTTTTGAAGTATTTAATTTTTATTTATTTTTTTTGTGTGCTTTCTTGATTATATGGAATCAAAAAGACATGTTTTTGGGTGACAATACATAGTGACATCTACCATTCATGTGCAAATGTGCGACCACGGTGACCAGAGGGCTTCCCATGTCATAGACGGAGGGGAAGAGGAGACGATATCACCGGTGTGGATGCGGAGCAAACGCTCCAAAGCATCCATACCAACTTCGTGCGACTGACTCACAGGATTCCCATGGCGCAAGTCGAGGACTTGCCTGAGGCTATGCAGAGACAGGTGGTGGGTGTACCACGCGCATGGGTGCATTTATTCCGGCGGCTAGCTAGAGCCGTGGTGACATATCATGATCACAACCCTCATCCACCTCCACAGGACTAGACACGTGGGAGTGTATATATTTTGTACTACCGTGTATATGATGGTGGCTTTCAAAGCCCCAATTTTGTATTATGACACTATGTATTACCACATTTTTTATGTATATAAAAAAGTTTTATGGTGATCGGTTTATTTATTTACATGTGTAAAAATTGTGTTTATGATTAATTTATGATGAATGAAACAAATGCCAATCTAACACATAGTCAACATATGAGTCAGCAATTTGATTATAATTTCTTGGAATGTGTATATATGTTATGTTCTCAAACTGCCATTCTAACAATCTCACACGTAAGAATCTTCTCAATAACGTCGGATCTATAACATGGTACAAACCATTGAGCTGTGAAACTACTAACTCTGAATCAATACGTACCTCAAGAGAGAGAACACCATGTGAAATGGCATCCCGTAGAATCTCGATAACGACACTATATTCAGCAACATTGTTGGAAGATGGCCATAGACATACACCTCCTGAAGACAGTACATGACCCATAGGAGTATAAATCACCCAAGCAGCTGAGGCTGAGTGTTGAGTGTGACAGCTTGCACCATCCGCGAATCCTATGTAGGTGGAAGATTCCATCGACATCTGCCACAAGAAATGGAAACTAATCACAAAACCGATCACGATAAACAAGACCTAACTATGCAAAAAAGCTGTACAATAATATACAACAAACAACCTTGGCTAAAGATCATGCATAGTTTTTTTTGAGATAGAGCCCATTTCTAGGCTTCGCCAAGACTATCCCTTCATAATCCACTAACTCGTGGGCACCCTTGTCTAACACACGCTCGACCACTTAAGGACCATGCCACATAGGATTGAACTTCCCTGCCCCCAAGGGTTCTTTCGATTGATCCCACAAAAGGACCGAGTCTCCCTCACTAAAAACTCTTCAACAGACATACTTATCGTATTGGGCCTTCACGCGACGCTTATTAACCTCTAGAGTCACCAAGGCATCTCTACGCTGCTTATCGAGTTGCTCAAGGTGAACCAAACGCTCCTCGAAAGGTGAAGTGTCTGGTAAGAGTTCCATGGCTAACTTCAACGAAGGAATCTCGCATTCAACCGCCAATATTGACTCCACTCCATGAACAAGCTGATATGGAGAAAAACCAGTGGCAGTCTTTACCGCGGTTCGATATGCCCACAAAGCAGGGTACAACATAATATGCCAATTCGTCTTGCTTTGTGCAATGGTTCGTTGGAGAATGGAATTAAGTGATTTATTCACTGCTTCAACCTATCCATTTTCTTGAGGATAGTAAGAAGAGGAGTTCTCTTTCTTATACCCTAACTTGGATGCCAACTCTTCTATCATATGGTTCTGAAAGTGCGAGCCATGGTCAGTGACAAGCTCTCTCGGAATCCCGAACCTAGAGATGATTTGGTTGAATACAAATTGAGCGGCTGTCTCACCGTCGAATTTTACTGTAGGCATTGCCTCAGCCCATTTCGTGAAGTAATCAACAGCCACTATAATATGATGGTGCCCCCCAGCCGAAGCTGGGTTGCAATCCATAAAATCGAGCCCCCACTTGGTTAAGGGACCGACGGTGATAATAGGGTGTAACGGGGCAGGCTTTGAGTGCATATTACGTGCGAACACCTGGAAAGGGTGGCACCTCTTGACCGCTTCAATACAATCCTTGAAGATCGACAGCCATAAATAACCTGCTCTCAAAATATTTTGAGCTGTAGAAATCCCAGATAAATGACCACCACACACCCCTTCGTGGCAATCATTAAGCACTACCTCAGCCTCCTCATGAGTTAAACAACGTCGTAAAAGGGAATCTACTCCACGGCGGTACAAAGTATTGTCCACTATGAAGTGGTTCTTGGAAACGTGACGTAATCGACGTCGTTCATCTCGCGAGAGGTGAGTAGGGGTCCTCTGCGTTTGCAAATATACTATGATATCACCGTACCATGGGTCAGCCGTTGAGATTAAGAAAATGTGTTCATCAACAAACGTATCTTCACATACTGACTCCTCGGCCTCGCTTGGAAAATCCGATATGAGCTCTGCAAAGATTAAATATTTCTTCGATTTTGCCGAAACAAATTCGAGATCAAACTCTTGCAGGATGACAATCCATTTATTATACTTTCCCCCAATCATCCTACGTGTGAGGATGAATTGAAATGGATTGACATGGGCAATGACCAAGGTTTGGCGAAGGAGAATATAATGTCTCAAACGCTGCACCGCATGTACGATAGCTAAGGCAAGCTTCTCAACATGAGAATACCGAATCTCTGCGTCAATAAGGTTTCGGATCAGATAATATATGACATGCTCCTGGAGCTCCTCATCCTCCTAAACCAAAACCATCCCAATCGTCTCTAAAGACACGGCCACATATAATAGGAAATCACGGCTATAATCCGGAGGACTAATCACCGGGGCCGATGCTAGGGCTCACTTAAGTGCATCAAAGGACTCCTGGGCTCGCTCATCCGATTCAAAGGGAGTATCCTTCTTCAGGAGACGCATGAAACCTCTAGTCAAATTGGAAAAATTGACCACAAATATTCGTAGGAAGTTTGCCATGCCTTGCAAACACTGAAGATGACGAATATTTCACGGGGGAGACAACTAAAGTATTTCCTCCACCTTCAAAGGGTCGACTCTTATACCCTCTTTCGAAACGATAAATCCTAACAAACGACCTGATTTCACGCGAAAGATGCACTTATGAGGGTTTAATCTAACAGCATAGTGCCAGCATCTTTCAAAAACCAATCTCAAGTGATAAGAATGACGCATCCTCATGCGAGAATGAGCTACAAGGTCATCCAAAAATACTTCAATAATGGACTTGAGATTGTGGAAAATCAAGGTCATTGCCTGCTGAAACGTAGCTCCAACGTTTTTAAGGCTGAAAGGCATTTTTGATACGCAAATGTTCCCCAAGGACAAATAAATACGGTCTTGTGTTGGTCCTCGGCTTTAATTTGAATCTGATTATACCCAGAAAATCCGTCCATAAAGGAGAACACCTCGCTACCCGCACACTCATCCAAAATATGATCTATAAACGGTGTGGGGAAGTTATCCTTAGGACAGGCACAATTTAAATCATGGAAATCAGTGCATATACATATCTCTCCCTGCTTCTTATCCACTGGAATGAGGTTTGAAGCCCACTCCGTCAAGGGAACGGGATAGATGAAACCAGCTTTCAATAGCTTCTCTATCTCTGCCTTTATGGCGGGTGCTTTCCTAGGATTTACCGCGCGTAAACGCTGTCGAACAGGCTTAGCATTGGCGTAAGTCTTAATATCATGTTCGACAATCTGAGGGTCAATCCCTGGCATCTCATCGTAAGACCAAGCAAAAATATCATGGAATTCCTTGAATAGCTCGGTATACTCTCGAAGCTCATCTTGGGAACAATCCGCCCCAATGTAGACATTCTCAATTGTACCAGGATTGCGAGAAATGTTGATAGGCATAGTTGATGATATGTTTTCCATGTTTCCATCGGGCATCTGACCAGGAGAGCTTAATGGAACCATGGGTCTACCAACTTTCTGACTAAGAATCTCCTTATAATCCTCATGCTCCAAAAGATCAAGCTCTGGAAGGAAATATGATCTATGATGAAGTTCCTCCCATGGTGGCTCAACTCCCGACATAGCCTCAATAATCGCTTCATCTGAAGGGAAAACCGTATCAAGGCAATCATGGGCATGAGAAGACTGTACTGCCCATGTCGGTAGCACATAGGGGTCTTCCTCCTCCGTCCGCGAAGAGGAAGAACAAGGCTCTACAGCAGACTGGAGATTAGCTTGGTAAGCTATCATGACTGCAGGCAACGACACGCTCATTTCAATGGGCTCACTCGAAGGAATCGGTGAAGGAAGAATCCAAAGATATCCCATATGACTTGTGCGAAAAGGCACCGATCTCGTAGACGTCTAAGCACCATTGAAACTAGATCCTATCATGAGGACAGGTGTAGGACAACTAAAGGTTCCCATGAGGGACGGATACATGCCTACACCCACACTCCCAGTTGCTTGCTGGGAATGTTCAAATTTCGGAACCGAAGCTTCCGAAGATGCACTAACAGGAAGATTCTTGAATGCCATTTGATCAATCATTACAATCTTCCCATTATGAGGAAAGCATACAACATGAAATACGGAAGACGCAACGGCTTGCATACTATACATCCAGTTCCTTCCCAGTAAGAGATTGTAGTCAAGGGGCGCATCAACCACCTCGACCTCTATTGCAATGGTATTCCCTCCCAAACGGACTTTAAGAGAAGGAAGAATGCCATGTGGCCTAAACGATCTCCCATAAAAAGCAGTTAACATGGTAGATTTTGACAGCTCAGGAGAACGAAGACCCTTCCAACAAGACAAAGACATCACAGAAGCAGCAGCACCCTCGTCAATCACAGTGTGCTTGACGATCATATTAAGACATTCTACATGCACCAAAAGGTACACATAGTAGGGCAAGCGAGGCTGATGTCCTGCGGTTTCAAATTTGATCACTGAGGAAGAATCATCACCATTCACACAAAGAGTGGAAAGCAAATCCTTCCTTTGTGACAGACAACTCTGAAGCACTTCCAATGCAGACATTGCACAAGGAGTATGACCCAAATCCTCGACAACTGAATAGTTCTAGGCGGCTCGGGCATTTGGATTATGCCCCGAACGCTTAAGTACCACCTTAGGAATGCGAGGTGCAACCTCAGGTTTATCCGCAGGTTTCTCAATGCGCAAAGGAGTTCCTGGTGGATCAGGTTCTTTTCCTAGGTTGGGTTGTGACGAAGTATAATCTTTCGCACGTGTCACAACTTTAGCGGCATGGACCATATTAATGCACCCACGACCACTAGTTTCAGGTGGATCTTCATCACTAGATTGATCATGGGACTTCGAGTTCATATTCTGGTTATGCGGTAAAGGGTTCGTTAACACAGCTGGGCCCTGTGCTATGAACTTCGAAGCTTCATCCATCCTAGGGCACAAGTAAGTGAGGTGATCATCCTTACATAGCTTGCAAGGAAACTTAACCTTACGTTTATTCTGCTTGTCCCCCCCAACATTTTTATTGTTCTTGTCATTATTGTTGGCATTCTCATTCTTATTCCCACCCTTTTTATTATTATTTTTACCCTTTTTTCTATTCCGTCCGGGTTGCTGGTTACCCTTCTGGTCGGACGATTGCACAGCAAGTACATTCGCCATTTGGGCAGGCTGAGACAAAGCCGTAGCTTGTCCCAAGGCAGATTGGTTGATTGAGAACTGAGCAACTTGTTTCACAACCGAACCTATAGGTTTCTTACTTGCACTACCCACAATGCCATCGGCATGTGGTGCAGGTTTGACCTTGGGATCGTAACTAGAACGAGGAGCATTGGGTATAATCTCATATAACAAACCAGACTGAGCTTAGATCAAGTCTAGTTCTTGCGCTCTAAAGATTGCTTCTTCCTCATTCTGCACTCCGGATGTGGAAACATCCTTCGCGATATATGGAAATAAAGATTTGAGGAACCACTCAAGGAGGAATTCTGGCAATATAAAGGCTTTAATTAATCTCTTCCGTCTATGCCACTCCTGAATATGATCAGAAATATGGGTGGCTTTATCTTGCCGAAATGTTGACAAGAGTTCAGTACCAACATCATAGCACACTGGTAGCTGGAAGTGATTAAGGAAAGTCATCACAAGGTCGTTGAACAAAGTAAAGGCACCCCTAGGTAACTCTATATACCATTTCACCACAGGCCCTGTAAGGGTGCATTGAAATAGTCTCAAACGGACTGAGTCCTGATGCAATGAATTGGAAGAGCACCATAGGTGGAATGTCATAACGTGTTCACTCGGATCCTCTCTTGGTTTTCCTTTGAACTTAGGGATGTCCGAAGGAAGCTTGGTAGGGACAGCTGGCCAAGCCGGGTCATGAGCCACAGGGTCGTTCGTAAGTCTCGATAAGTTAGGTAAATTGAGTGTCGCGAGGAAAGGGAGCCTAGGATGATGAGGTCTAGGGGCTACTCCCTGGTTCATATAGGATTGATTACCACCATGACCTTGGCCATAGTGACCTCCTCCTGTATGACCCGTATAGGGTGGCGTGGAAGTAGCATAATGAGGTGGACCTTGACTAGTAGGAGCTACAAAGCCATAGTTAGGAGAATAAGCAGGTTGTGAATACCCACCTCCATAAGGTGGAGAGACTTGTCCATACTGCGTCCCATAGTAGGGTCCATAGGTCATCGCTTGCGATGCCCCATGAGACACTCCATAGGTAGGAAGATACGTTCCGGAAGTAGGAATATACATATCGGAAGTAGGGATATATGTCGTGGAAGTAGCAATCTGACCTCTAGAAACATGAACATAACCTCCCGAAACCACGGGTGGTATGTAGGCTTGAGACACAACTGGTCTAGTAACCACAGTACGGATCTAACTCGTAGCTACGTGTCGACTCGAAGGACCATGTGAGTAAGGTGGAGGGTTTACATTTGAAGAACTTGGAAGCGAGGATGAATGAATCTCTATAAGAAGAAATGTACTAGTGCCTATCGTCACTTGTCTGGAACCTGGTATCCCTATCGGATCACTAACTCTAGAACTAGGAGGTATATAAGATGGAGCTTCCACCGCTGGGATGGAAGGTGCAATGTGACTAGTACTCCCAAAACTCTCCGCAAGGTAAGGTATGGGATTTCCCCCAGGCATAGTGCCAGGATCATAATCGGATTCAACATGAAATGTCAAATCGTGCATAGGAAAACCAGTCGTAACATAACTACCGTAGCTAGTGCTAGGAGGGTCAAAGTGAGTCTCGGCATCATCCGGCATTCCATACCGGTAACGGGTCAATGGGGAATATGCCCTAGTATGAGTAGGTCTATCATGAAAATATCCTATCTGGGAAATCACAGGACCGATCTCAGCTAGGTCAGGTGAGGGATCGTATGTAGGAGTAAGTTCCCCATCGTCAATATGAATAGGAGGAGGTGGCTCAGGAATAGTCTCTGAATGATCCTCCATGGTGTGTGAATCAGTGTGTGACATAGTCTTCCTAGACAATCTAGGCCCCTCTCCCAAAGGAGGAGGAGAAGAGGAAGGCGGAAGTCTTGTTAACCAACGAGAACGGCATGGAACCGCACCCGACTCCACAATGACTCAACAAAAAGCAAAGACTCTCTATTTACGTCAACCCTAGGACAACTAGCGTGCACAGAGAAATCACTATAAAAATATAAAGCCAAAAGCAAGCAAACAAGGGCTGGATAAGTGAGTTCCCGAATGTGGAAGGTATGTCTCGCTTAGGAGAGGCTTGAGAGGCCCTTGTCACCACAAGCGAAGGTTTGAAATCAATTATTGTGGCCCTCAGCTTCAATGCGTAAAGCGACTGTGCTGTCTGACCCCAACCTGGCCGGGACACATGCAAAATAACCTCTACACGTACCCCCTCGATATCCTAGGTAAGGTCACTAAGGTCACCTCGATATAATCAATGCTCAGGCGGACAGTCGCAGGAAGGATTGACCGTATGGGCAAGGTAGCAAAGCCTGAAACTCCCGAAAGAGCCCCCAGATACGAATACAATCTTGGCTATATCGCCGGTGCTACACAGTTACCAACTAGGGGTTATCCCGATCAACAACTGCTCACACTGCCTAGTGCTTGACTCCCTTTTGAGAGGAGCTTCCTGAGAATGCTGGTTATATAATGGATTTCACACACTCCCTGGACAGACACCTAGTTGTTGTTGTTTAGTGATCTTGGAGAATTAACTTTCAATGAACTATTCCAAGATCCTAAAACCTAAGCTTGTTGGTGCACCCTAGAAAAGAAAAGAGTGTAATTAATTTTAATTAGTG
>LPNX010124195.1:228424-249547 GCA_001517045.1 Pseudotsuga menziesii | reverse complement strand
AAAAATTTAGGCTAAAAAAAACGTTTCTGGTTAGAAACAGAGGTATTAACAGACTCAGGCAGTGCCAAAGGAGACTCAGCAACTAACAGAATTCACCCAGTAATCCAATATCTTCCACAAAAAGGTAAAAACCAGGGTATACACGACTGTGCGCAGTGAACCCGCGTGTATATGTGACAATCCCAGGAGAAACCGCATGTATATGCGACTGTAATTGACAAACCCGTGTACAGGAAGAAAAAGATGCACAAATTCAAGGCAAACAGACAGGCTGAGACTAAATTCACACCAATCAGGCTCTACCAAGCATACATGCCCCCATACCCGACACAGAAACAAGAGAGAGAGAGCAATTCAAATACATTGAATGCCAAGAAATCAACCCCCAAAGGACAATTACTAGGAACTCCCCAGCGGAGTCGCCAATTATGTTATGGAGAGAAATTCCTATGGCTTGGGGTACCACAACAGAAAGCTAGACTCCAGAAATCAATCTTTCCCAATATGCAATAGAAATAAAAACATCTAACACTAAAGGATCGAACCTCGTACCTTATTCCGGACGGTTGAAGTAGATCCTTGTTGAGATTTCCAATCTTCAGCTTGAATTGTTAGAGCACGTCCTCAACAACAAGTAAACAATACAAGCATACTATATTTCATGGTGTTAGATCTATTCTAGCATATATAATCAATAATGTAAAAGCATTTGACATATTCCAATGGATACAATATTCAATCAAATACAAATTATTGGACAGGAAAAGATATTTCTATTAATTTGAATCAAAGATTACAAGTGACAACCTTCGACGGCACATCTGTGAACCGGAGAAAATGAATCCCCCACTTGGGCCTCCACCACCTCAATCCTCCATCACTCCGATAGCAAGCTTACTAGCAAAAGGCAAGCTTGGGAAGAACACAACAGTGCTCCAAGGGACAAAGGGATGCAGACTCAAGCATAAGTTCTGGCAACAATGGACTATAGTTTCGGTACTCTCAATTCTCTCTTCTTGCTTTCAATGTCTCAAGGGTTCCTTATATATCTTTTCAAAGTGATACTAAAAGGTCGAATCCGTGCGATCTCAAGGCATATGGAAGGCCAAGATTCATATGAGTCAGATCCAAGTCAAGGAACGCTCCAAAGGATTTTGGATTATGTACACATTCCGATGTACGCGACTATATAGGGAATATCCGCGTATGTACGCGGTTATCGGGGAAAAGGCCGCGTATATCATTTTTGTAATGTTTTTAGGGATGGTCAATGATACATCAAAAGACAAAAAGTGGTCCATAGGGGTTAATGAGTCTGCAGCGGGATAGGGGAAGGCCATACAATGTGTGATTCACCTAGTGTGGTGAAATCCGCTATAACAGGGAGGAGCCAAAATATTTTTGAATATTGACTTTTGATTTGGGTACCATCGAGTACGGATCCGAGACGAAGATATTCCCAAGATTGCCTTTGGTACAAGGTACGGGCACTACGATTATGTAGTGATTCCGTTTGGGTTGACCAATGCACACGCAAACTTTATGTGTATGATGAAAAACATATTCAGTAAATATCTAGATAAGTTCATACTAGTCTTTATTCAATGACATTCTGGTTTATTCCAAGAATAAAGAGGAACATGAAGAACACCTTCGCAGAGTACTTTGGGTGTTGAAAGAACACCAACTCTACGCTAACTTTAGTAAATGTTATTTTTACCAACCACAAATACAGTACCTCGGTCACATCATATCCAAGGCAAGAATAGCTGTGGACTCAAAAACGCTTTGAGATATAAAGGATTTCCCTACCCCGACTAGTGTCACTGACATTAGGTCCTTTTTGGGTTTAGTTGGGTATTATCAAAAGTTCATTGAGAACTTCTTGAGAATCGCTTGCCCCATGATGGTTTTGTAGAAGAAAGTGAACAAGTTCTTATGGACTAACAAGTGTGAGGAAATTTTTCAAAATCTTAAGCATCTTTTGATGACCGCACCAGTGTTGTGGATTAAGGATCCCGATGGGAATTTCATTGTATGTACGGATGCAAGCAAGGAAGGAATTGGAGGAGTCCTCTTGCAAAATGATCATGCGATCTATTATGAATCGCGGAAATTAAAAGAGCATGAGAAGAATTATCCCACGCATGATCTTGAGCAAGCAACCATTATCCACGCTCTAAAGATGTGGAGACACTACCTCATTGGAAGGAAGTTCCTTCTAAAGACTAACAATATGAGTCTAAAGTATTTCTTCGATCAACCTCATCTGAATGTGAGACAACGTCAAAATCCCAAATTTTCAAAAAATCTAAAATTTTGAAAATACAAATAAAATTCAACAATGCAGTCAGCTAATTGTTTTAATTAGTTATATGTTAATGATTTCATAATCTAAATTATCTACTTGATTATGTTTATGTTGTAGAATATTTTTTTTTCGTTTAATGACTTGTTTTTCTTTGCGACCACAAGGTGGAACTGTCTTGGTATTCTGGGCTTACTTAGATTTTGAGCTAACGCAGAAAGTTTACCTGCTCTTACAGATTTACAGGTAAGAAAGATCTAGTGCTTCTTGTCAATAATCGTAAAGCATACAGATATATGTTCGTTGCAAAAATAATAGCTCAATGAAAGAATATAAATGCTATTCAATTTCAAATGCTTTATGAGGTAAAACCATTAAATCATTATTCTTTTTAAAGACTCCATGGAAACGAGATTCAGTCCTATCAGTAATGGTGACAGTTGCTTCCTCTCTCTAGTTGTAATTTATAGTTTTTATAGCATACTAATCTCTTTGATGTTTATCAATGTTTACCATAGTCGTCGTGTGTAAACGCCTTAAATCTTTCTTTACATGCAGACTAAAGATGGTAGGATTTTTACGTTAAGGGTCTATCTTAAATTGTGAACATATACCTTTTACGTCATGATAAATTTTGGTTAATTCTTGTGATAAGAATGTAATGTACAATAGTTAATGGGTTTTTATACTATCATCCTATCTTCTAAAGCTTTGAGGCTTAAAAAGGAATTATAGCATTATTACCTACTACTATCAACTGGATTAAGTTAGTGTTGATGTACTGAGTTCTTTTATACATAACTTTCCTAAAAAAATTCATCCAGTTATTGTTATTAAATGATCAACATTCCAATGACAAGCCCTATAGGGATTTAACATCTCATTTGCAACCCTAAAGAAGTTTAAATAAATAATTACTCAAAGGTAAACTAGAAATAAGCTAGCAAAAGGGTATCTTAACATAGGTCTTAAGAACTTCTTTTGTTATATGTTAAGGGGCATAAACCTTGCTATAGTTATAATAGTTTTTTTGAAAGAATACTTTGCAATGCATAAATGAAAGGGTCATAAAATAGACCGCGCCATAATGAGTCTATGGTTTAACTTTGATCTAAGTTTTATAATCTTTTATTATATGCCTCCTTTACTTGCATAATGTGCTAGGTCACGCTTTTGTTTATATCCTCGCTATGTTATAATCCTACCCTTTGTTCTAAGGTTCTTTTGCTTTAATATTTCAGTGTGAAGGATGGGTTGACATTCATGATTAATCAACCTTGTAGAATATTCACCCATCATATGATTTGAATGAGAAATCATTTGCATGATTATTCGTCGGAACTATACAGTGTTTACCCACTGCATGCAAATAAATTGGATTGTATACGTGGACTCGTTGTAGCCATGTGTTGTGAGGTTAAAAAGGCAGTATCGAACCCTAGCTTTGACATTTCCTCCATCGCTTTTGGGCCTCAATCCACTTTGCTAGTGTGTTCTTGTCTGCACTTTCGCTCTGCAACTCGTTGTTGGTAGTCTCCTTGCTCGCTTCTGCACCTCGTGAGCTCGCACCGAACGCTCAATAGAGAAGTGTTGTAACAATTTTGTTTGCTTCTTGGGATAGGTTAGTGGTTTTTCTCTGGGGTTTCACCATCGCGGCTAGCTCAATCAATAATATTCAGACTGTAAAAAGTCTCTTTCCTCTTTGGCCTGGTAGTGAGAGTCATGGCTTTACCTCTTAAGAGTGGTTGGGTCTTAGGGTTTCGCAGCAAGGTGGAATCAAGTTGGGGATAGTTGTGACCCAAGCATTTATACTAGCTTGTCTTGTTGCTTCATCTCCTGGCCGTCTTTGGTCATTGCTGCGTTAGTAATCTTCAACTTCCCTATGGCAGATGAAGGTTTTGCTCCTCCTCGCATTGGTAGCTACACTGCTGTTTTGTGGGTGGTTACGTTTCAGTGAAGTTTTGAGGTAAGAACTGATATTATCATCTTTGTTATCTTTACACTCTATTTTTTTACATGTTTACTTAAATAAAAGAAAGGTATTGACAATATCATGTTTGATGTTACACAGGTATCAGCTTGTCCTACCACGTGGTTAGTGCGAGGCTGTGACAACCGCTTGCTCATGGGTAAGCCTTGAATAACCCATGGCAGTTCATCCTTGTTCAGTCCCTTACGGGAAATTTGATGGTTGGTCGCCATGGCTTGCAAAACCCTCATGGTTTTGGTTTACTTGGGTTAACTTGGTTCGTTGTTTTTGTTGATGCTAAATCCCTTGATTTATGCAACGTTTCCGGCTTAGGCCGTGGCCTGTAAATTTTGATTTTTGTTCGTGTTTTTATGTTTAAATTGTATAAATGAGGGAATGCTGATAAGACATACTCTGTTGACTTTTAGAAGCTGAGAGGAATTTAGAAAGGAGCTTAAACTCTTTGGTTTGGTATCTCTATTGTAAATTTTGATATAATAGGGTTTTTACCCTAACTCCGTGATGTAAAGATGTATATACCGTCTCTTTTTGAAATATCTTTTGTTTACAATGTAATACTGTAATTTATTTGGTTATTACCTATATTGTATAAATGGTTATTAAGCTCGGTGAATCGAGCATGTTTATGTTCTGTTAATTTAATTCCTACAACTTATTATATTTAAATTTACCCTGTAAATTATTTAGGATAACTGTATATTGTTTTTATATGAACCTACCCTAACTCTCTCTGTTCTAATAAGGTTATAAATATTGTTTTGTATTTGTTAACGTTCAGAAATTTTGTAATTTAATGTTCTTAGAGTTGTACTTATGTAACTGATAGTTACATCGTTTAAGTACAAAATTTATATTTACTTGATATTTATTATAATGGGATAAGAATGTTATTTTACTTACAAACAAATGCTATTCCTATACTTGTATACATTATCTTTGTACTTAGTCTATTTATAGGTGTATAATGAGAAAGTATTTTATTGTTTTAATCGTATGCTTTCTATATTAAATAATTTATAAAGAAGTTCCTTCTGTATTCTATTTTACCCTATTTATATTATAATATTAATATTTATAAAATAAGAGAAATAACAAACTAACTATGTTCTTTCCTCTAAAATATATTGTAGTGTTTGTTTAAATTCTATAAAACACAGGTTTGTAGCTGTACAACTTGTTTAAGTTCAGCTAGATAAAAATGAAAGGATTATTTACATTACCAGCCATAAATAAAATCTTAAACCAACTAGTTTTATCTTTAGAAATAAATCCAGGTTTATCTATCCTTACTCACAATTTGGTTGCTATAAATACAGTAGTTATTTACCCTAAACAAGAAAAGAAATAAACTGTAGAGCTGGAAAACATTTTTATTTAACCTAACACTACACATTTTAACTATTATATTATTTTCCTTTGATTTCAAAATAGATATAAATATTACTGAAATGAATGCTATATAGAGAAATGTTTCATCTACCAAAACATACTACTGTTAGTGTAATGATATAGCTTCCTTTCCTTTTCTAATAATCTGACATTCACAGTCTAGGTCTAACACTACTCCATGTACAAAATAATATTTCTTCTAATAACAACTAAAAGACAACATTCTCATAATCAAGCTAACATCTTATTTTATATTTACATCATATTTTCTTCATATAAATACACCACCTGTGCTAGAGTACGATCTAGATTACTCCAGATGGGGAAAAACGTAGGCAGGATTTATTTTTCATCAAGAATCAATTACTAAACAAACTAAGATATTCTAACCTCTAAATTTACATTGTAACCTACAATTGCATCATTCATTCACACACAGATAATAACATAGAAATTAATAAATAGCAGAACCTGTTCCTAAAGCTTGGTTGACAACAGCAATGGGAGTTCGTTCCTCCCTAGCAACTCCTGGAGAGTGCTCAAACAACGACTCCTCAGGACCCTCGAGCCTTCTCTGGTCTCCCTGAATGGAACTAGGTGAATCAAATAACCAAGTACTAGTCCTGAGACTCAATACCAATCCTGAACTCGTCAGTCAAATCTCTCAGCTAGAAAGCTGTAATAGATCAAGTTCCTACAGTTTCTCCCTCAAACACCTTCCTTACAGTTTCCCTTTTCCCAATGAATTCCTTGAAGTGCATTCCTCCTGAATTATTCTTCTCTTGTAAAATATATGAGCAGCCTCAGCTCTCTACATTGGGCACTTTTAAAAGATTTCCTAGGTCTTTTTGGGTTAGTTGTCATTAATTGAGCCACCTGCTCTGATCCCACTTTCTTCAGGGATCATGACCCCAAATGTAGGGAAGTTGCCACCTGCAAAATATGAAGTGTTTGAGGATTCTTCCACTTGTCCTTTTGCTCTCCACCTAGTCCCTTCCTCTAGTTTGACCAGTAACACTCTTATTAACAGCTCTCCCAAGCTGTTGTCTCCACTTTTTATTTATTAAAAATAAAATATTCAGAATTACATTCCACATCTTTTGACTCTGCTGAGTAATTAGTTTCAACTTAGCATTAAATTTAACATAATGTCTTAGGAATCAATTTAAAACAAATAACATTATTTTACAAAATTGGGGTATGTGACATACACACCCCCTTAAAATATAACATTGTCCTCGATGTTATTTATTCTTCCTCCTCTTAATTCCCCTGGAACAGAATTGGTTATGCTTCTCACATCTTACTTTCCAATTCCTAGGTGGCTTCTTCAGAGCTAAGGTTCTTCCATTGCACATTCACCTATCCAATGGTGCAGTTCCGAAGTGTAATTTCTCTCCTCCCGAGGATACATTTCGGTTCCACCAGAAATTCTCCTTCTGGTTCCACCTGTACAACATTCCAATCAACCACATGAGTAGCATCATGAACATATTTTTTTAAAACAGAAATGTGAAAAAACATTATGTACTCTTAAGTTAGGTGGCAATGCTAGTTGGTAAGCTACTTGACCAATCCTAGACAAAATTTTAAATGGACCACAGTAACGTGGTGCCAACTTTGCACAACACCCCAGTCTTAGAGAGCTTTTCTTGGGCCTTACCTTGATGAACACATGTTCACCTACCTGGAACTCCTTGGAAGTTTTTTTCAAGTCTGCTTGACTTTTCTGCCGATCCTGTGCCGCCTTCATATTTCCCTACACTTGCTTCACAAAATCCTCCATTTCTTTCAACAATTATGGACCTAACACTAATCTATCTACTAGATTATTCCAAGAGATAGGAGTGTTGCATTTTCGTCCATATAAAATTTCAAATGGACTAAATTTAGCTAATGACTGATAGTTATTGTTATATGCAAACTCTACTAGATGTAAATAGTCCTCCCACTTACCTGGCTGATCTTTCACATACATTCTCAATAAATCTTCCAGTACCTGGTTTACTCTTTCAGTTTGTCCATTTGTTTGAGGATGGAAGGAAGTATTGAAATTCAATGTTCTATTTAATCCTTTAAACAAGGACTTCCAAAAGTTTCTTGTAAACTTAGGATCTCTGTCTAAGATTATAACTTTCGGTACTCCATGTAATCGAAAAATCTGCTTTAGAAAGATATCAGCTATATTGGCAGCCTTGTAAGTAGTTTTAGCAGGTATAAAATGAGCTTCCTTGCTTAACTTATCAACAACTACCATAATAGAGTCATTCTTATTTTGATTTCTAGGTAGTCCAGTAATAAAATCTAAGCTAATCACTTCCCATTTCCAGCTAGGAATAGGTAAAGGTTGTAGCAAACCAGCTGGGTGTTGGTGTTCAGTTTTTACCTGTTGACATTCTAAACACCTTGCAATGTATTCAGCTACTTCAGTTTTCATATTCAGCCAAAAATATTCTTTTCTTAGCATGGTTATAGTCTTTTGATAACCTGGGTGACCTGAATATGGTGTTTTATGGACTTCATCCAGAATTAACAGCTTAACCTTAGGTACATTTGGTACATACAGTTTATCTTTATATAGTAAAAATTCATTTTCATTTAAACTATAACCTTTTATTAAGCTTTCTGTAGGTTCTTCCTTAGCTGTAATTTGCAATTTCTGATAAATTTCATCTTGTTTTACCTCTTCTTTAAGCTATTCATTTAAATCTGAAACATAAGTACTGATTGCTGCTGTAAAGTTCAGCTTTGCATTTTTGCTTAATGCATCAACCACCTTAATTTCCTTACCCTTTATATGATGGATTTCAAAATCATATTTGCTTAAGAAAGCTAACCACCTAGCTTTTCTAGCATTTAAATTAGGCTGATCTAGAAGATATTTCAATCCTTTATTATCAGTCATTAAAATAAATTTTCTGTCGATTAGGTGATGTCACCACATTTTTAAGGCGTGTATTATAGCTGCTAGTTCCAGATCATAAGTTTCATAATTCTTTTCATGAATTTTTAACTTTCTAGACTCATAGGCAATGACATGCCCTTCTTGAGTCAGAACACCACCTAAGCCATCATTACAGGAATCAGTACACACTACAAATTCTTTATTAGGATCTGTTATTCTTAGAATAGGTGCACTAGTCAATAGAGTTTTTAACTTCTTAAAGCTTTCTTCACATTTTGGGTTCTAGTAAAATTTATTTCCTTTCTTTTGCAAGGAAGTTATCAAATTTGATATCCTTGAAAAGCCTTCAATGAACCTTCAACAATAATCGGTAATTCCCATGAATGACCTAACATCCATTACATCTTTAGGAACCGGCCAATCTTCGATTTGATGTATCTTTTCAGGATCTACAGAAATTCCTTCCTTGGTCACTACGTGACCTAGATACTGAATTTTATCCTTAAAGAAATCACACTTACTAAACTTTGCGAAGAGTTGATGTTCTCGCAACTCTTGCAAAAAAAAATTTAGGTGTTCTTTATGTTCTTCTTCCATTTTTGAGTAAATTAGGATGTCGTCGATAAACACGACCACAAACTTAAACAAATACTTATGCATTATATTTTTCATTAAACACATAAAGACAACTGGGGCATTAGTAAGCCCGAATGGCATTACGAAAAATTCGTAGTGTCCATATCTTGTTCTAAAGGCTGTCTTAAAGATATCTTCATCTTTAATTCTTACTTGATGATATCCTGACGTCAAATCTATCTTTGAAAACACCGTGGCTCCACGTAGTTGATCAAACAGATCATCTATGCGGGGCAACGAATATCTATTTTTAATAGTCATCTTTTTTAGCTGACGGTAGTCTATGCATAATCGCATAGTTCCATCTTTATTTTTAACAAAGACGACGGGTGCCCCCTAGTGATACACACTAGGTCGAATGTACTTTTTATCAATTAACTCTTTTAATTGTGATTTTAACTCATTAAGTTCCAATATGTTCATTCGATAAGGAGCCTTTGAACTAGGTACCGCACCTAGTACCAGTTCAATGGTGAAATCCAATTCCCTCTTTGGAGGTAATCCTGGAATTTATTTTGGCAATACGTCAGTATATTCTTTTAAAACAGGAATATTTTCTATTTTTAACTTATATGTTTTAGTTTTACCTTCCTCATCTGTAATAGTTACTGCATAGGCTTTACATCCTTTTCTAATAGCTCTTTTAAGTTGTAAAGCAGAAATTTGCCTTACTATAGTTTTTCTAGGAATACCCTTAACCTTTACTGGTTGTTCATCACTATTTAAGCATGTAAACGTTTTATCGTAACAGTTTAAAATTACTTTATGTTGTTCTAACCAATCCATACCAATCAGCAAATCATATGAGCCAACTGGAAAAATATTAAGCTTAACTACAGTTTCAAATTCATCCATAAGTAAAGCACATTCTTTCACAAAACAAGTTACTTTTATTTTTTCCCCAGTGGCTAATTGAACTAAACAAGAATTCTCAAACTTATCGATAGACAACTTATATTTTTCCACTATCTAAGGTGCAATATAACTGAGACTAGCTATTGGATCGATTAAAATGGTTACAGGGGTCTGATTAATGATACCTTCTACTTCCACCATGGAAGTTTGATATTCAACTTGGCGTTTCTCCAAAGCCGCATTAATTCTGGGCATGCTCCTTTCTAGTTCCCCAATAGTCATCGCCTCCTGTACAGTATGAATATTGCTAACAGTCTTGTTTTGGTTTGGATAGACCGAGGCATAGTGCGGGCCATTACATTCCCAGCACTTAATGGGCTCTTTACGTTCAAAACTCTTGGTAAAATTTCCATGGTTATTTGCAATCTCCTTGCCCTTAAAATTATTCGAATTGTTGGAAGTATTATCCCTATTTCCCTGGAAATTCTTGTTGTTAGAATAATTTTTGGTCTTATTATTCTTGAAATTTCTGTGAGGTACAAATTCCTTCTTCTTAAATTTAGACTGAGTGTTATTTTTATTAGCCTTCCAATTGGCCAAGCCTTCTTTCTTCCAATTTTGCTCAAAACAAAAGTTAGCCTTCCTCATAGCTTCCTCCAAAGTCTTTGTGTGATCATATTCAATTCTATCTTTAATATGATACGGTAGACAGCTAAGAAATCGCTGTACTTTTGGTTTCTCGTCTACTAGGTAGGGTACATATGTAAGTAAACTTAAGAATTTGCTGTTCATATCCTTCATTGTCATTGAAACTAACTTCAATTCATAAAACTCTTTAGCTCTTTCCTCGCAATACTGCTCAGACAGGAATTTCTTTTTGAAATACCTTTTAAAGGTAATCCAATTAACTTCTTTTTCTCTTATACCCTTGACTCTCTTCAAGTCTTGCCACCATATGTCAGCCTTTCTTGAGAGGTTATATATAGCCATCCTTGCCTTTAACTGGTTAGAGTAATTATATATATGGAAGTACTTCTTCATCCCGGACAACCAGGACTCTACTTCCTCCCCTTCTCAGTCTCTCCACTAAAATTTGGTGGCTTTATCTTTTTGAACTCCCCTGAAATTTCCTCATATGGTTTGTATTTCTTCTTCTTGTCATACAAATCATCTGCACTACTATGACTAGTAGTATGGTAGCTTTGTCATTCACCAAACCCTTCAGATGACGAACTACTTTCAGTTTTTGCAAGCTTCATCCTTTTGGATTTTCTTTGATGACTGACATATTTAGATTCTAACCTTCTACTCCTTCCTTCAGTTTGAAATTTTTCTATTAAAATTTGGTTCAATTCTTCCTGAGCCTTCAGGATCCTTTCATTCTCCCTCTTTATAGACTCCATTTCAGTTTTTAAATCTTTTACAGTCTGTAACAGCTCTGAGGAGTTGGCAGTCACTTCTTCTAACATAGGTTCTCTAGGAAAATTTCTTGTTTCTATATCTGGAGACTCCTCCTGTGCATACTCTCCCAGCTTTTCCATACCTTCCTGTTAAACTTCAGAAAAAGGAAATTTTCTATTCTTAACATAAAACAAAATATATGTTAGCATATTATTTTAATTTACTGTTCTATGAAAGCTAGTTGGGCTGCATCAAGGCCTAGTGTTTGAACCGTGCTCTGATACCACATGTCAAAATCCCAAAATTTCCAAAAAATTTAAAAATTTGAAAATACAAATAAAATTCAACAATGCAGTCAACTAATTGTTTTAATTAGTTATATGTTAATGATTTCATAATCTGAATTATCTACTTGATTATGTTTATCTTATAGAATAATTCTTTTTCAGTTTAATGACTTGTTTTTCTTTGTGACCACAAGGTGGAACTATCTTGGTATTCTAGGCTTACTTAGATTTTGAGCTAACGCAGAAAGTTTACCTGCTCTTACAGATTTACAGGTAAGAAAGATTTGGTGCTGCTTGTTAATAATCGTAAAGCATACAGATATATGTTCGTTGCAAAAATAATAGCTCAGTAAAATAATATAAATGCTATTCAATTTCAAATGCTTTATGATGTAAAACCATTAAATCGTTATTCTTTTCAAAGACACCATGGAAACGTGATTTAGTCCTATCAGTAATGGTGACAGTTGCTTCCTCTCTCTAGTTGTAATTTATAGTTTTTATAGCATACTAATCTCTTTGATGTTTATCAATGTTTACCATAGTCGTCGTGTGTAAATGCCTTAAATCTTTCTTTACGTGCAGACTAAAGATGGCATGATTTTTATGTTAAGGGTCTATCTTAAATTGTGAACATATACCTTTTATGTCATGATAAATTTTGGTTAATTCTTGTGATAATAATGTAATGTACAATAGTTAATGGGTTTTATACTATCATCCTATTTTCTAAAGCTTTGAGGCTTAGAAAGGAATTATAGCATTATTACCTACTACTATCAACTGGATTAAGTTAGTGTTGATGCACTGAGTTCTTTTATACATAAATTTCCTAAAAAATTTCATCCAGTTATTGTTATTAAATGATCAACATTCCAATGACAAGCCCTATAAGGCTTTAACATCTCATTTTCAACCCTAAAGAAGTTTAAATAAATAATTACTCAAAGGTAAACTAGAAATAAGCTAGCAAAAGGGTATGTTAACATAGGTTTTAAGAACTTCTTTTGTTATATGTTAAGGGGCATAACCCTTGCTATAGTTATAATAGTTTTGTTGAAAGAATACTTTGCAATGCATAAATGAAAGGGTCATAAAATAGACGGTGCCATAATGAGTCTATGGTTTAACTTTGATCTAAGTTTTATAATATTTTATTATATGCCTCCTTTACTTGCATAATGTGCTAGGTCGTGCATTTGTTTATATCCTCGCTATGTTATAATCCTACCCTTTGTTCTAAGGTTCTTTTGGTTTAATCTTTCAACATGAAGGCTGGGTTGACATTCGGGATTAACTAACCTTGTAGAATGTTCACCCATCATATGATTTGAATGAGAAATCATTTGGATGATTGTTCACCGGAACTATACAGTTTTTACCCACTGCATGCAAATAAATTGGATTGTATACATGGACTCATCGTAGCCATGTGTTGTGAGGTTAGAAAGGCAGTATCGAATCCTAACTTTGACATTCCCTCCATCGCTTTTGGGCCTCTGACCACTCTGCTACTATGTTCTTTTCTGCACTGTCACTCTGCAACTCAGTGCTGGTAGTCTCCCTGCTTGCTTCTACACCTCATGAGCTTGCCCCAAACGCTCAATAGAGAAGTGCTGTAATAATTTTTTTTGCTGCTTGGGCTAGGTTAGTGGTTTTCCTCTGGGGTTTCACCATTGCGGCTAGCTCAATCAATAATCTTCAGACTGTAAAAAGTCTCTTTCCTCTTTGGCCCGGTAGTGAGAGTCGTGGCTTTACCTCTTAAGAGTGGTTGGGTCTTAGGGTTTCGCAGCAAGGTGGACTCAGGTTTGGGATAGTTGCGACTCAAGTGTTTATACTAGCTTGGCTTGTAGCTTCATCTCCTATCCATCGCTGGTCATTTCCGTGTTAGTAATCTCCAACTTCCCTGTGGCAGATGAAGGTTTTGCTCCTCCTCGCATTGGTAGTTGCACTGCTGTTTTGTGGGTGGTTATGTTTCAGTGAAGTTTTCAGGTAAGAACTGATATTATCATCTTCATTATCTTTACATATCTATTTTGTTACATTTCTGCTTAAATAAAAGCAAGGTATTGACAATATCATGTTTGATGTTACATAGGTATCGGCTTGTCCTACCGCGTGGTTGGTGCGAGGCTGTGACAATCGCTTGCTCACGGGTAAGCTTTGGATATCCCATGGCAGTTCATCCTTGTCTAGTCCCTTATGGGACATTTGATGGTTGGTCACCATAGCCTGCAAAAACCTCGTGGATTTGGTTTACCTGGGTTAACTTGGTTCACAATTTTTGTTGATGCTAAAAACCCTTTCTTTATGCAGGGTTTCCGGCTTAGGTTGTGACCTATAAATTTTGATTTTTGTTCTAGTTTTTATGTTTAAACTGTATAAATGAGGCAAGGCTGATAAGCCATACTCTGTTGACTTTTAGAAGCCAAGAGGCATTTAGAAAGGATCTTAAACTCTTTGGTTTGATATCTCTGTTGTAAATTTTGATATAATAGGGTTTTTACCCTAACTTTCTGATGTAAAGATGTATATACTGTCCCTTTTTGAAATATCTTTTGTTTACAATGTAATACTGCAATTTATTTGGTTATTACCTATATTGTATAAATGGTTATTAAGCTCGATGAATCGAACATGTTTATGTTCTGTTAATTTAATTCCTGCAAGTTATTATATTTAAATTTACCCTGTAAATTATTTAGGATAACTGTATATTGTTTTTATATGAACCTACCTTAACTCTCTCTATTCTAATAAGGTTATAAATATTGTTTTGTATTTGTTAACCTTCCGAAATTTTGTAATTTAATGTTCTTAGAGTTGTACTTATGTAACTGATAGTTACATCTTTTAAGTACAAAATTTATATTTACTTGATATTTATTATAATGGGATAAGAATGTTATTTTACTTACAAACAAATGCTATTCCTATACTTGTATACATTATCTTTGTACTTAGTCTATTTATAGGTGTATAATGAGAAAGTATTTTATTATTTTAATCTTATGCTTTCTATATTAAATAATTTATAAAGAAGTTCCTTCTGTATTCTATTTTATCCTATTTATATTATAATAGTAATATTTATAAAATAAGAGAAATAACAAACTAACTATATTCTTTCCTCTAAAATATATTGTAGTGTTTGTTTAAATTCTATAAAAGACAGGTTAGTAGCTGTACAACTTGTTTAAGTTCAGCTATATAAAAATTAAAGGATTATTTACATTACCAGCCATAAATAAAATCTTAAACCAACTAGTTTTATCTTTAGAAATAAATCCAGGTTTATCTATCCTTACTCACAGTTTGGTTGCTATAAATACAGTAGTTATTTACCCTAAACAGGAAAAGAAATAAACTGTAGAGCTGGAAGACATTTTTATTTAACCTAACACTACACATTTTAGCTATTATATTCTTTTCCTTTGATTTCAAAATAGATATAAAGATTACTGAAATGAATGCTATATAGAGAACTATTTCATCTACCAATACATACTACTGTTAGTGTAATGATATAGCTTCGTTTCCTTTTCTAATAATCTAACATTCACAGTCTAGGTCTAACACTACTCCATGTACATAATAATATTTCTTCTGATAACAACTAAAAGAAAACATTCTCATAATCAAGCTAACATCTTATTTTATATTTACATCATACTTTCTTCATATAAATACACCACCTGTGCTACAGTATGATCTGGATTACTCCAGATGGGGGAAAACGTAGGCAGGATTTATTTTTCATCAAGAATCAATTACTAAACAAACTAAGATATTATAACCTCTAAATTTACATTGTAACCTGCAATTGCATCATTCATTCACACACAGATAATAACACAGAAATTAATAAATAGCAGAACATGTTCTTAAAGCTTGGTCGACAACAGCAATGGGAGGCCGTTCCTCCCTACCAACTCCTGAAGAGTGCTCAAACAGCGACTTCTCAGGACCCCCAAGCCTGCTCTAGTCTCCTTGGCTGGAACTAGGTGAAGCAAATAACCAAGTACTAGTCCTGAGACTTAATACCAATCCTGAACTCGTCAGTCAAATATCTCAGCTAGAAAGCTGTAACAGATCAAGTTCCTGCAGTTTATCCCTCAAACACCTTCCTTACAGTTTCCCTTTTCCCAATGAATTCCTTGAAGTTCATTCCTCCTGAATGATTCTTCTCTTGGAAAATATCTGAGCAGCTTCAGCTCTCTACGTTGGGCACTTTCAAAAGATTGCCTAGGTATTTTTGGGTTAGTTGTCATTAATTGAGCCACCTGCTCTGATCCCACTTTCTTGTGGGATCGTGACCCCAAATGTAGGGAAGTTGCCACCTACAACATAGGAAGTGTTTGAGGATGCTGCCACTTGTCCTTTTGCTCTCCACCTAGTTCCTTCCACTAGTTTGACCAGTAACACTCTTATTAATAACTCTCCCAAGTTGTTGTCTCCACTTTTTATTTATTAAAAATAAAATATTCAAAATTACATTCCACATCTTTTGACTCTGTTGAGTCATCAGTTTCAACTTAGCATTAAATTTAACATAATGTCTTAGGAATCAATTTAAAACAAATAACATTATTTTACAAAACTGGGGTATGTGACAGACAATCCATATGGTTGGCTTTCCTAAGTAAGTGTCACTTGGAACTAAAGCATATTAAGGGCAAAGAGAACAATATTATTGATGCTTTGAGTCGTCCAACTCATATGATATATGAGGTCACCTTGAGTCAAATTGATGCAGATTTGCATGAGAATATTAGAACAGCCAACAAGGTTGACCCGTTCTTTGTGGAAATCCTCAACAAGGTCTAAGAGGAAAAGTTGTTTCAACAGTAGAAGGAATACAAGGTGGACGACTCCAGATTACTATGGTCCAAGGATATATTGTATGTTCTAGATGGAGGAAACATTTGGTCCAACATCCTCACAGAATTTCATAGGGCACCCGAGATATCAGAAGATGATATCTTCCATTAAGAGATGCTTTTTCTGGCCTAATTTAAAGTTCGACATAGCAATGTTTATTGTGAAATGTCAGGAATTCCAGCTAGTTAAAGATCAGCACCAGCATCCGTTAGGATTGCTACAGCCATTTCCCATTCCAGAATGGAAGTGGGAGCTTATCAGTATGGATTTTATTACTGGCTTACCGAAAAGCAAGAAGAAAAATGATTCCATCTTCGTAGTCATTGACAAGATGTCAAAGGCAGCACACTTCATCCCTATGAAATTGACCTACAAGGCCATGAATATTACCGATATCTTCCTGAAAGAGATATTTAGATTGCATGGGATACCCAAAGTGATTATCTCAGATCGAGATGTTAAGTTTACAGGAAAATTTTGGATATTTTTTTCTCTGGATTAGAGACGCAGCTGAACATTAGCACTACTTATCACTTGCAAACAAATGGGAAGACTAAAAGAGTAAACCAAATTGTTGAAGACATGATTCGAATGTATGTCATGAACAACCCCACCAAGTGGAAGGATTATCTGCACCTTGCAGAGTTCACATATAACAACGGGTATCGGGCTTCCACCAAGATGAGTCCTTTCGAGGTACTCTATGGATGGAAGTGTAGGTCCCTAGTTACTTGGGATAGTCTGGTGGATCGGTTCATGTTAGGTCCTGACCTGTTATTGGAATTGGAACAGTTAGTTACCAAGGTCGAGGGAAACCTTAAAGAGGCACAAGACCATCAGAAAAGTTATGTGGATAAGAAAAGAAAAGATAAAGACTATCAAGTAGGTGAGCATGTCTACTTGAAATTTAAAGCAAAATGGAGCTTGTTGAGCTTGGGTAGGTGTGGTAAGTTAGCACCTAGGTTTTGTGGACCTTTTGAAATTTTAGCCAAGAAAGGACCGGTGGCTTATGAACTAGCATTACTTGTGCATGTAAGAGTTCATAATGTTTTCTATGCAACTTTGTTAAATAAATATGTTTATGACACTAAGCATGTCATTGATTGGTAATTACTACAGGTGGAACCTGAGGGGGAATTTTCCCCTGAGCCTTTGCATATATTGGACAAGAGAGAAGTGTAGCTTCAGAAGCGTACTATATTCCAATTGAAAGTGCATTGGAAGTACTTTGAGGTAGATGAGGCTACCTGGGAGAATGAGGCCACCATGTGAAAGGCTTACCCCGTCTTGTTTCATGATATCATTCAGAGTCCCTAGAACACCAGGGACGGTGTTGTACTAAGCAGGGAGGGATGTAATATCCTGAATTTTGGACCTACCATTTAGAGGCATGAGCCTATTGATCATGATGATTATATTGATGTTTTGCGTTGGGCATGGACCTTGAAGCACATGATTTATGAAATGTTTTGTGTTGGGCGTGGACCCTAACGCATGTGATCAATGAGATGTTTTGTGTTGAGTGAAAGACTCTGGAGCACATGAATAATTACATTTGTGTTGAGAATAAAGCTCTACAACACATGAAAATATAATTGGAAATGTTGGGCATAAACTCTGGAGCATTCCATGTTAATGTTGACCATAATATCTCAAGCATCGCATCTTTGGCATTGTATCCTTAGGTGTATTGTACAAGTACATCCTAGCATTTAGTGTTGAGAGAGAGCTCTACAATTGCACTATGTTTGTACCTCCCTATTATAAGCGTTGAGTATGGGCTCTGGTAAGCGGTAGGGATTACTGAAAAGAATTTATTAACTTCCAAGTGAAAATGAATTGAGAAAAATATTGATCTCATCATACTTATTTATAAGTGATTAAATGAAATTTCAAATTTTTGTGTTCTCATCAAGTACTGAAGAGCTACCACATTATATGAGGGAAATCCAACATGCAAGGATGTTTAGAGTTTCCTATCCTAGTAGACCCAAGCAATCTATCTACTTGACCTTCATAAAGAAGTGTCGTTAACTCTAGGGATCATGACACCTGATGCCCGAAGACCATTGTTAACAAGTATTTTAATACTATGTATTTTATACATAGTATGTATAAAGAATTAATTACTATTAATTATATAATTGAATAAAGAAAGAAGAGAAGCTCCATAAATTATTATTTATTATTAAAGGATTAATAAATAGTGAAATATCTATGAAAGACTAACTAGGAACTAGTTAAAAGTTCCTAGGTTAAGAATTGAAAATTACCCCAGTAAATTAAAAAGGGTTAAATCAAGAAATCGAGGATTTCTTAATTTAACTGCCCCTTTTCCTGAAAAGTATGTCTATAAAGAATCAAGCCAAGCAAAGGCTTGGAGTTCTGATTTTATCTTGGAGAATTATTATTCTTCCTGTTTTTGGCTCTCAAGTGTTTTTCCTGGAGAAATTTCTCTTGCAAGGAAAAGAGAAATGATTCAGAACTGAATACCGGTTTGAAAACCCTACTTTAGGAGCTCTAAGCTACTTGCATGTTGGAGTCCAGCTCGGGGGGATCTGGATTAGAACCAGGAACAGTTTCAGGTTAAGGTTGGGAGGAACGTCGTAGTTCCCAAGTGATTTGGTCATCAAACAAAGGTCAAATCTGCATTTAATTGTTAATGCTGGTTATTTAAGTGTGCAGGTGCAACCATTGACAAAGATTCACATTCAGGTATGAAACCCTTGAAGGCCTATTCCATTTCTTTCCTAAAGATTCATTACTGTTTATGTTAAGTAATGGCTGCAATGTAATTTCTAAACCCTAATGGTTAATTTTTATGGTTAACAATTTGCTAGGGTTTGTATTTGCAATTTACTAATCATAGGCTCGAGAATTTTTATCATATGCTTTTTATGTTCAGGGTGGTATCTTTCATAAATGTTCCTGTATTAACTAGGTTTTGATCTTAGTATTATGTTTATACCTTGTTCTTTGTATTTAATACTCTGATGACATATTCCATTTGTCAGCAGAGGCTTTTTCCCTAATTTTAAACGTAACTAGTTCAGTAGTATTTAATTAAAATATTAATTATGTTAACTAAAACTACTTTGTATTTTAAACTAGATCTACTAGGAACAGATTTCATATGATAAACAAGATAAACAAATTATTAAATGTTAGATTTTTAACATTAATCTAGCATTATATTAGGATATTTTAACTAGAAGAATAACAAGCACAAAAATCAAACACAAGAGACAATGAACGCAGTTTTTTTCCTTGTGGAAACCATAAATGGAGAACCTTGCAACTTCCTCAGAGATTGAATCAACACCAAAAGTAAAACCCCAAAATAGTAAGATTATTTCTTGAGAGCAGTAGCCTCTTTCTTCCTAGCCCCAATGTCTTCTTCTTCCTTAGCTATGCGCTACAACTAAGTGTGGATGAGTATGTTATAAATAGATAGGATAGCTCTTTATTTATACTAATTCCTGACTTGAAAAAACCCTACTAGGGCCGACTTCACTAGGTGGGTCTAGCAACCTTAGTTCCCCAGAACTGCAAGGACTTTAACACTTGACCAATAGGAGGGTTACCCACATTGACTTGACATGACTTGTTTACATTATAGAAACTCCTGATCAGAACATCAGCATGACTCAATTACATTACAGACACATCATGGAATAAACATCGGGGTACAATACATAATATACATAAGTGAATACATTCTGAAGTTACAATTACATCAACACTTTGTTATAGCTGATTTTACCACTCTAGGTAAATCACACTTGTATGGCCTTCTCCTGTCCCTCTGTAGACTCCTTAGACCCCTTGGACCATTTTTTGTCCTTTGATGTTTCCTTGACCATCCCTAAAAACATATGTAAATTTCTATATGCGACTTTTAAACCCCTTATCGCATATATACGTGGGTTTGACCCCTAAAACCGTGTATATCAAGATGTGTGCATAATCCAAATCCTTTTGGAGTTTTCCTTGACATGGATTCGACTCACTTGACTCCTAGCCTTCCATATGCCTTGAGATCACTTGGATTCGACCTCTCATTACCCCTTTGAAAAGATATATAAGGAACTCTTTGGTACATTGGAGGCATCCCTTTGTCCCTTGGAGCACTTTTGTGTTCTTCCCAAGCTTGCCTTTTTCTTGTTAGCTTGCTATTGAGAGATGGAGGATTGAGTTGGTGGAGGCCCAAGTGGGGGATTCAGTTTCTTCGATTCGCAGACGTGCTGACAGAGGTTGTATCCATTGTAATCTCTGATTTTATATTAATAGAAATATCTTTTCCTGTCCAATAATGTATGTCTTCGATTCGCAGACGTGCTTGAGTCTGCATCCCTTTGTCCCTTGGAGCACTTTTGTGTTCTTCCCAAGCTTGCCTTTTTCTTGTTAGCTTTCTATTGAGAGATGGAGGATTGAGGTGGTGGAGGCCCAAGTGGGGGATTCAGTTTCTTCT
>LPNX010124195.1:166668-228339 GCA_001517045.1 Pseudotsuga menziesii | reverse complement strand
CTGATTTTATATTAATAGAAATATCTTTTCCTGTCCAATAATGTATGTTTGAATGAATATTTTATCCATGGGATGTTTTCAAATGTTTATACATTGTTGATTATATATGATAGAATAGATCTAACACCAATATATATAGTATTCTTGTATTGTTTACTTGTTGTTGAGGAAATAATTTATCAATTCAAGCTGAAGTTGGAAAACTGAACGGGGATCTACTTCAACTGTCCGGAATAAGGTATGAGGTATGATCTTTTAGTGTTAGATATTTAATTTCTATTGCATATTGGAAAGGATTTATTTCTGGAGTCAAGCTGTCTGTTGTGGTACCCCAAGCCATAGGAATTTATCTCCGTAACAGAATTGGCGTCTCCACTGGGGTTCACCAACAAGATTAGGTTTTAGGGTCTTGGAATAGTTCACTTTGAGTAAATTCTTTAATACCACTAAACAAAAAAATGTATGTGTCTGTTCCAGGTGAGTGTGTGAAATTCCTTGGTATAAACAGTGTTTCTCAGGATCCTCCTCTCAAAAGGGATTTAAGCACGAGGCAGTGTGAGCGGTTATTGATTGGGATAACCGCTATTCATAACTGAGTAGCACCAAATATATTTCTATGATTGTATTCGTACCTGGGGGCTCTTTAGAGAGTTTCAAGCTTTGCTACCCTACCCATATGGTCAATCCTGCCTGCGACTGTCTGCCTAAGCATTGATTATATTGAGGTGACCTTAGTGGCCTTACCTAGGATATCGAGGGGGTACTTTGAAGGGGTTATTCTGCAGGTGTCCCGACCAGGTTGGGGTTGGACAACACAGTCACTTTACGCGTTGAAGCTAAGGGACAGAATAATTGGTTACGTACCTTCGCTTGTTATGTATGGCAGTCTCAAGCCTCTCCTAGGCAAGACATACTTGCTTCATTCGAGAGCTCACTTATCCAACCATTGATTGCTTGTATTTGGGTTTATATTTTATTGGTGATTGCTATATGCATGTTGGCTTGCCTAGGTTTTGCATAGATAGAGAGTCTTTTGTATTTTTTGAGTCATTGTGGATTCGGGTACAGCTCCTCTCCGTTCTCGCCGTTTAGCAGGACTTTCGCCTTCTACATCTCCTCCTCCTTTTGGGGTGAGAAATAGACAGTCTAGGAGGACTACTTCACACATTGATTCACAAACCATGGGAGACCATATAGAAGGTATTCCTGAACCATCTTCTCCCATTCATGTGGAAGATGGGGAGTTTACTCCTAACTATGATCCTTCACCCGACTTGACTGAGTTAGGTCCTGTGATTTTTGAGATAGGAACCTTTCATGATAGACCTAATTACTCCAGGGTTGATTCCCCATTGATGCATCGTCGGTATGGAATGTCGGAGGATGATGAGACTCATTTTGAACCCGTGAGCACTAGTTATGGTAGTTATGGTATGTCTGGTTTTCCCACACATGATTTGGAATTTCATGTCAAATCTGATTTTGAGCCTAACACTATGCCTGGGGGCACTCTCATTCCTTACCATGCAGAGAGGTTTGGGAGCACTAGTCACATTGCACTTTCCATCCTGGTGGTGGAAGCTACATCACACATTCCTCCTAAGTCTAGGGTTAGTGATCCTATTAGGATACCAGATCCGAGATGAGTGACCATAGGGAATAGTACATACATAATTACATAGATCCCTTCATCCTCTGTCCCTATTTATTTGAATGTTCACCCTCTACCTCATTCACGTGGTCCTTCAGGCTGGAACATTGCTACGAGTTATGTACGTACTGCAGTTACTATACCAGTTGTGTCTCAGCTTCATGTATCGCCCGTTGTTTTGGGAGGTCATGTTCATACTTCTAGAGGTCACATTCCTACTTCCGGAATGTATATTCCTACTCCTGGAGCGTATGTTCCTACTTACGGAGTGTCTCATGGGACATCTCATGCGATGACTTATGGCCCCTATTATGGGACGCATTATGGACAGGGTTCTTCACCTTATGGGTGCAGGTATCAACAACCTACTTACTCTCTAAATTATGAATTTGTAGCTCTGAATAGTCAAGGTACACCACACTATGGTGCTTCCATGCCACCCTATATGGGTCAAATGGGAGGAGGGCACTATGGCCAAGGCCATGTTGGTAATCAAACCTATGTGAATCAAAACTATCAGGGAGCGGTCCATCGTACTCATCATCCTTGGCTCCCTTTCCTTGCAATGCTGAATCTTCCTGACTTGTCAATATTGATGAACGATCCGGTAGATCATGACCCGGATTGCTCAGTTGTCCCTACTAATCATCCCTCGGACATACCCAAATTCGAGGGCAAACCGGGAGAGGATCCGAGCAAACATGTTACTACCTTTCACCTATGGTGCTCTTTGAATTCCTTACACCAGGACTCAATCCGTTTAAGGTTGTTTCAATGCACCCTTACAGGGCCTGCCTTGAAATGGTATATAGAGCTACCTAGGGGGGCATTCGCTTTGTTCAATGACCTAGTGATGAATTTTCTTAACCATTTCCAGCTACCAGTGTGGTATGACGTTGGTACTAAACTCTTGTCAATGTTTTGGTAGGATAAAGCCACACATATCTCAAATCATATCCAAGAGTGGCATAGATGGAAGAGGTTAATTAAAGGATTTATACTGCCAAAATTCCTCCTCGAATGGTTCCTTAAGTATTTATTGCCGTATATAGCGAAGGATGTTTCTACATTTGGAGTGAAAAATGAGGAACAAGCGATTTTTAGGGCACAGGAGCTGGACTTGATTTATGCTCAGTTCAGTTTGTTATATGATATCATTCCCAATGCTCTACATTCTAGTTTCAACCCCAAAGTTAAGCCTGGACCACATGCTGATGGCATTGTTGGTTGTGCAAGTGCTAAATCTATGGATTCGATTGCAAAACAAGTTAGTCAATTGTCAGTCAACCAATCTGCTTCAGGACAAGCCAAGGCTTTGTCTCAACCCACCCAAACAGCGAGTGTGCTTTCAGTACAATTGTCGGACTAGAAGGGTAACCAGTAGCCCGGACGGAATAAAAATAAGGGTGAGAATAATCATAAGGGTGGGAATAGGAATGAGAATGCTAATAATGACAAGAATGCCTATAATGCTTGGGGGGACAAGCAAGCTAAACATAAGGTTAAATTCCCCTGCAAGTTGTGTAAGGATGATCACCTCACTTACTTGTGCCCTCGTATCGATGAAGCCTCGAGATTCTTGGCACAGGGCCTAGCTATGTTGACTAACCATTTACCTCACAATCAAAATATCAACTCGAGGACCCAAGATCAATCTGGTGGTGATCAAGATCCGTCAGAGGGTAGTGGTCATGATTGCATTAACATGGTATGTGCTGCGAAAGTTGTGACCCATGCGAAGGACTATGGTTTGTCACAACCCAACCCAGGAAAGGAACCTGATCCACTAGGGTCTCCTTTGCATATTGAGAAACCTGTGGATAAACTTGAAGCTGCACCTCACATTCCTAAGGGATTCGTTAAGCATTCGGGGCACAATCCTAATGCCCAAGCCGCCCAGAACTATTCAGCTATCGAGGATTTGGGCCATACTCCTTGTGCAATGTCTACATTGGAAGTGCTTCAGAGTTGTCCTTCGCAAAGGAAGGCTTTGGTTTCTTCCCTTGGTGTGAATGATGATGATTCTTCCTCCATGATTAAATTTGAAACCACAGGAATTCAGCCTAGCTTGCCTTACTATGTGTCTCTTTTGATTCACGTAGAATGTCTTAACATGACCGTCAAGTGCATTGTGATTGACGAAGGTGCTGCCACTTCTATGATGTCTTTATCATGTTGGAAGGGTTTAGGTTCCCCTGAGCTATCTAAATCAGAAACCATGTTAACTACATTCAATGGGAGGTCATTTAGGCCACAAGGGATCCTTCCTTCCCTTAAGGTCCGTTTGGGAGGGAATACTATTGCGATAGAGGTCAAGGTGGTTGATGCGCCCCTTGACTACAATCTCTTGCTGGGTAGGAATTGGATGTACAGTATGCAAGCCATAACTTCTTCCCTATTTCATGTTGTATGCTTTCCATTTAATGAGAATATAGTCACGATTGATCAAACTTCATTCAAGAATCCGTCGGTTACTGCATCTTCGGGAGCTTCGATCCTAATCATTGAACACTCTCAGCCGGCAACTAGGAGTGTGGGTGTAGGCATGTATCCATCCCTCATGGGAAGCTTTAGTTGTTCTGCACCGATCCTTATGACAGGGTCTTGTTCCGGTGAGGCTTGGACATCTATGAGATCGGTGTATTTTTGCATAAGTCATATGGAATATCCTTGGATTCTTCCTACACTGAGTACTCCGAGTGAGCCCATTGTGATGGACGTGTCGTTGCCTGCAATGATGGTAGCTTATCAAGATAATCTTGAGTGTTTTGTAGAGCCCATTCCTTCCTCTTCACGAATGGAGGAGGAGGACCCTTATGTACTGTCGGCATGGGTAGTACAGTGTTCTCACGTGCACGGCTTCCTTGATAATGTTTTCCCTTCAGATGAAGCGATTATTGAGGCCACATTGGGAGTTGAGCCACCATGGAAGGAACTCCATCATAGATATTACTTTCTTCCCGAACTTGACCCCTTGGAGCATGAGGAATTTAGGGTTGTTCTTAGTGAGAGAATTGGTAGTCCTATGGTTCCATTAATCTTTTCTGGTCTGATGGCTGATGGAAACATGGCAAACATATCTTCAACGATTCCTATCAATATCTCTCATGATATTGGAAGGATAGAGAATGTCTATATTGGGGCAGAATGTTCCCATGCTGAGATTCAAGAATACATCGAGTTGTTTAAATCATTTCGTGATATCTTTGCTTGGTCTTATGATGAAATGCCAATTATCAACCCTCGCATTGTCGAACACAATATTAATACTTATCCCAACACCAATCCTATTCGACAATGCTTGCGTGTGGTTAATCCTAGGAGAGCACCCGCAATTAAGGCAGAGATAGAGAAACTATTGAAAGCTGGTTTTATCTATCTCGTTCCCTTGACGGAGAGGGTTTCAAACCTTGTTCTGGTGGATAAGAAGCAAGGAGCGATCTGCATATGTATTGATTTCCATGATTTGAATCGTGCCTGTCCTAAGGACAATTTCCCCACACCATTTATTGATCAGATTTTGGATGAGTGTGCGAGTAGCGAGGTTTTTTCCTTTATGGACATATTTTTCGGATATAATTAGATACAAATTAAACCTGAGGACCAACATAAGACTGCATTTATTTGTCCTTGGGGAACTTTTGCATGTCAAAAAATTCCTTTTGGCCTTAAGAATGTCGGAGCTACTTTTCAGCAAGCAATGACCTTGATCTTCCACGATCTCAAGTCAATTACTGACGTATTTTTGGATGACCTTACTGCTCATTCTTGTATGAGAATGCGTCATTCCTATCACTTGATATTGGTATTCAAAAAATGCCACCATTATTTGGTTAGGTTAAATCTGCATAAGTGCATCTTTTGTGTGAATTCAAGCCGCTTGTTAGGATTCATCGTTTCTAAAGAGGGTATAAGAGTCGACCCTTTGAAGGTTGAGGCAATACTTCAGTTGTCTCCCCCAAAAAAAATTCGTCATCCTCAATGTTTGCAAGGCATGGCAAACTTCTTACAGAGAGTTGTTGTCAATTTTGACAATTTGACTAGAGGCTTCATGCTTCTTTTGAATAAGGAAACCACCTTTTGTTGGGATGAGCGAGCCCAAGAGTCCTTTGATGCGCTCAAGCGAGCCCTAGCATCGGCCTCGGTGATTATTCCCACAGACTATAGTTGTGATTTTCTACTTTATATGGCCGTGTCCATGGAGACGATTGGTATGGTTTTGGTTCAAGAGGATGAGGAGCTCCAAGAGCATGCCATATACTATCTAAGCTGGAACCTTATTGATGCAGAGATTCGTTATTCTCATGTTGAGAAGCTTGCTTTGGCTACTGTACATGCAGTTCAATGGTTGAGACATTATATTCTCCTTCGCCAGACCTTGGTTGTAGCCCATGTCAATCCATTTCAATTCGTCCTCACTCGAAGGATGATCAGGGGAAAATATAATAAATGGATTGTCATCCTACAAGATTTCGATCTCGAGTTTGTTTCAGTAAAGTCGAAGAAATTGTTAATTTTTGCAGACCTTATATCAAATTTCCCAAGCGAGGCAGAGGAGTTGATTTGTGAAGATACGTTTGTCAATGAACACATATTCTTAATCTCAACTTTAGACCCATGGTATGGGGATATCATTATATATTTACAAACGTTGAAGGTCCCTACTCACCTCTCACGGGATGAACGATGACGATTACGTCACGTGTCTAAGAATTACCTCGTAGTGGATAACACTTTGTACCTCAGTGGGGTAGATTCCATTTTACGACGTTGTTTAACTCATGAAGAGGCTGACGTAGTGCTGAATGATTGCCATGGAGGGGCATGTGGTGGTCATTTATCTGGGCTTTCTACAGCCCAAAAAATATTAAGGGCGGGTCATTTATGGCTGTTGATATTTAAGGATTGTATAGATGTGGTCAAGAGGTGCCACCCTTGCTAGGTGTTTGCATGTAATATGCACTCGAAACCTACCCCATTACATTCCATCATCACCGCCGGTCCCTTCACTAAGTGGGGGCTTGATTTTATGGATTGCAACCTAGCTTCAAATGGGGGGCATCATCATATCATAGTGGCTATTGATTACTTCATGAAATGGGCCGAGGCTATGCCTACAGTTAAATCTGATGGTGAGACAGTCGCACACTTCGTATTCAACCAGATTATTCCTCGGTTTGGAAATCCGAAAGAGATTGTCACTGACCATGGCTCTCACTTTCAAAATCGTATGATGGAAGAGTTGGTATCAAAATTAGGGTACAAACAAGAGCATTCCTCCTCTTACTACCCTTAAGTGAATGGACAGGTAGAAGTAGTGAATAAATCACTCAAATCCATTCTCCAACAAACCATCGCACAGAGCAAGAATAATTGGCACATCATGTTATATCCTACTTTGTGGGTGTATAGAACCACTGTTAAGACTGCCATGGGTTTTTATCCATATCAACTTGTACATAGAGTGGATTCAATATTCCCGGTTGAATGCGATATTCCTTCTTTGAAGCTAGCAGTAGAACTCTTACCAGACACTTCACCATTGGAGGAGCATTTGGTCCACCTTGAGCAACTTGATGAGTAGTGTCGAGATGCCTTGGTGGCTCTAGAAGTAAATAAACATTGCGTAAAGGTATAGTATGATAATTCTATCCGTCCAAGGAGGTTTAGTGAGGGAGACATGGTCCTTTTGTGGGATCAACTGAAAGAACCCTTGGGGGTAGGAAAGTTTAACCCCATGTGGCATGCTCCTTACGTCGTCAAACAAGTGTTAGAGAACGATGCTTATGAGTTAGTGGATTATGAGGGAATGGCCTTGGTGGAGCCTCGAAATGGGCTCTATCTCAAGAAGTACTATGCATCATTTTCAAACAAGGCTGGTTATTGTATATTATTGTACAGTTTTGCATAGTTAGGTCTTTTTCTTATAGTGATTGGGTTTGTGATTAGTTTCCATTTCTTTTGGCAGATGTTAATGCAATCTTCCACCTACATAGGATTCACGGATGGTGCGAGCTGTCACACTCAACACTTAGCCTCTACTTCTTGGGTGATTTATACACCTATGGGTCAGGTATTGTCTTCATGAGACGTATGTCTATGGCCATCTTCAAACAATGTTGCTGAATATAGTGTCGTTATTAAGCTTCTACGGGATGTCATTTCACATGGTGTTCTCTCTCTTGAGGTATGTCTTGATTTAGAGTTAGTAGTGTCACAGCTTAATGGTTTGTACCATGTTAGAGATCCAACGTTATTAAGAATATTCTTATGTGTGAGATTATTAGAATGACAATTTGACAATATAACATACATACACATTCCAAGAATTAATAATCAAGTTGCGGACTCATATGCTAACTACGTGTTAGATTGGAATTTGTTTCATACACAATAAATTCATCACAAACACAAATTTGTACACATGTAAATAAATAAACCGATCACCATAAAAAAAAAATTAAACATCCAAAATGTGGTAATACATAGTGTCATGATACAAAAATGGGGCTCTCGAGCCACCAAAGTATAATACACAGTAATACAAAATGTGTCACTCCTAGGTCTCTAAGCCTGTGGAGGAGGAGGGGTGTTGTGATCATGGAAGGTGACTATGGCTTTATCTATTTGTCAAAATAATCGCACCCATGCTTGTGGTACACCCACCACCTGGCACTGCATAGCCTCAGGCAATTCCTCAACTTGCGCCATGGGAACTCTTTGTGTCAGCCTAACAAACTTGGTATGAATGCTCTAGAGCATCCGCTCCGCATCCACACCCGTGATATCGTCTCCTCTTTCCCTCCGTTTGTGACGAGGAAAGCCTTCAGGATTCCATGGTCCCACATCTGCATGCAAATGGTAGATGTCACTATGTATCGTCACCCAAAAAATATGTCTTTTGATTCCATATAATCAGAAAACACAAAAAATTAAATAACTCAAAATTTAAAGAGAGGGTTGAGATTCATTACCTATGTCACCAAATGCCGATCCTGGTGGTAGCGGCATGTCCCTGTCCCCCCAGAAATCAATCCTCGCATAGGGGTAGTCATCAATGGAAACTATCTGTCATCACCACCACGGAAAGAAATCAGCTGGATAGGGATTGGCCACCCTACCTCCCCCCAGTCTGCACATCGCATCTACCCAACGCCGTTGGGCTAGATCTCGAACCCCGTGTAGAGGAATGTCAACTCTGGGGCTCAATCCTAGAACACGCTTGAAGAAAAATGTGCTCGGTATGCTACTGAACCTGAAGTTCTGCACTCTGCCCATCTTACACTCATTGAGCTGATGTTTCATGTTGCTCAGTAGTGTAGTGCTACAGTCATAGACCGTGGGTCTCATGCACTCCACTGCATAGAACATCAGAGGCCGTGAGGCCTGGTGGAGTGAATCCAAGCCTGCTATCCTGCCCAATGTTAGTAGGATGGCCTTTAGGCCCAGCACCTGTATAGAGTTGGTTGGGATCTTACTCCCTACCTTCTCTGTGTCTAGATAGCAGTACATCGCAATGTACTCATTGATAGTCATGCCACCTCCGAGCATACCATGAAAATGAAGGTTTACTACTTCCCCCCGTCGGGAAAGTCTAGTAATAAAGTATATGTCCTCCACCTCTATGGTGAGGTACATCCCATCTATCTATAAGGACTCATATTCTGGATCCCAGTGATCCACCAGCATCTGCAATAGTCTTGGTTTGGCCCTCAAACCACCAAGACACCAAAATTTGTAGAGCCCACATGCACGTAGCGCTTGTTGAGCCATTAGATCATCCCTTACAGCCTCCTCTACATCACCATTTTCACGTTCTCTCCATTCTAGGACCATCCTACACAAAAAATTGCAAGTTTTCCCATTGGATTACTTAAAAAACCTCATGCGTGACCGCATACACGACTGTTTTCCAAATAGCTGCGTATGTACGCGACTGTGAGGGAATTTTCTGCATATATCCAACCCTATACATGGAAAAACCCTCAATTTCTGCATGGGCCACAACACCCTTTTTAGATTGTCCTAGAAACCTCAAATGACCATGGAATTTGATAAAAATTGCATTGAAATGGAAGAGAAGAGCATGGGTAAGTACCTAGAAGAAATGGTAGTGGATTCCACTGACTGGATCTCCTGGAATTCGCTGTTGAAAATCTGAGCTCAATTGGGTAAAAATTTCAAATGTTTTATAATGTTTTGAATTTTTTACTATTTATAGAAAATTTTCAAATTTTTGAAAAATTTTACCCCCTTTCCTATAGTTTGGACCATTTCTAATCATTTTGGACTGTTTTTTACCTAATACATGATGTAGGAGACCTTTTTGAGTGTCATTTCAGCCATTGGATTGACCTGTTTGTGCTGATCTCAGGTATCATGTCTAAACTGGCATATAGGTTAGGCTTCATCACCATTTGCATTTTGCATGACCTTGTGACCGTTTCATCATAGCCTTAGGTACGAACCCACTCTGTTATGTCATGGAACCTTCTTGATTTTTTAGAAGTGGCATGGTATGAGTGGTAGAGCTTGACCTTACATGGGTACCCTAGTTAGCTCCGTATCTTCATTTGGTGCCCATGCTGACGTTTTGTCCTTTACGGTGTGAGAGTCCATTGTATAGTATTGCCATGACATTTCGCAAGAGCCTCATGCTCCTCTTGATCTTTTGCTGGCCTATTTCCCTTAGGACTCCCGTATGTCAAGTTGTAATTACATTATCAGGAGCTTTTCCTGCCTTATTGATCTTTATGTCGGCTTCCCTGACATTGCGTTTCAGCCATATATCCTGAACTTGTCTCATGTCTAGCCATGCAGAGCCATTTTATATATCCTTTGCAGCTTGATTCCCTTTTTACCAGGAGGGGATTTTCCCCCAAGTGTCGATATCCTACACATGTGTCCTTGCATTGAGCATAGGTATGTTCCACTGCTTGGAACTAGTTTGCTTTCCCCTATGACACTCGTCTCCTCCTAATCTGTAACTATAAAGTAGTTTTATTCTTTTTCAAGCTTTTTAAATATTTGAAAAAGTAAAAAAAAAAATCAAAAAACCAAAAAGCCGGACAAGGAAAGATGTTATCTTTGGCAGCTGTCGAGTCTTGTTGCCTTCGAACAAGGCACTATATATCACATGCATTGGTTGGGTTTATAGTTTGACTTTAGGAGATGTACTCGTTTATCTGAGTTTATCTCCACTGACTGGTTAAGCTTCCAGTCCCCATGGAGCCTCTGTCATTGCCTCCTATGTCGCAGAGATGTCCCAGTTTGTATATTGAGTCTATGCTACCTTTATTTAGTCACCATATGTCGTTATGCTCTTATTCGAAGAAATTTGAAACCTGATTCAGCTTTTCCTCGGTTATCTTGACTTTGCATGTAGGCCATTCCCGGTACAGTTACTGGTTCACGCACCTTATGATCGAGTCCTTCCACATTATACATCTTTGCTGAGTACCTCATGTTGGATGATGGGGGATGCCTTAATGCTCTCCTTCCAGCATATTTCATCCCATTGAATTCATATCATTTATTCTGGGATTGGAATCTAGAGTCATTTTGAGTGCATTAAGACTTCCAGTCTTCAGTGGCAAGTTCTCTCGCCATCGACGGTCTTTGGGAATACATCAATGTCCCCTGATCGATGGATCCTCTCAAGTGTTAGACCTCAACACATTTATTCACACTTTTTAGTTTGCACTCTAGTACCTTGATTCCCTTTTTCATTATCGGTGGGTTATATCGCGTCTGTTAATGGTATACATCAATGACTGGTAACTAGACAATGGACTACTATGTTCTACCTCGACACCTCTATTCACATAGTAGGACGTACTCATAGTGGTTTGTGTATAATACCTTCTAGATTGGTGGCATCTCTTATATGCTACCTCCTTGATCATGCCAATGTACATGAGATTTCAGCTCTCGCGACTTCATTCCAGTATATGTCAGACATTTCCACGCATTATGGAGATCTTGATCCATTATATATATTCATCCATTATGGAGATCATGGTCCTTTGCATATCTTCATCATGGATATTCAGATCTATGTATATTATACGTGGCGATGACCACTTATATGATATCTTGTATCATGCTTATTCATGGCCATTGTACTCTTATGTATCTAGGACTACTATATGTATTTGCAGTTATGTGCAGATTTGTATCATTGTACTATGCTGATTGGGTGGCTAGTATTCCATTTGGGATCCTTCATCACTCCACTTTTGGGATGGACTTATGATGTATTTCAGCTATCGTATGACCCCTCTGACCTCACACATTAGGGGGCATCTGTTATAGCTGATTTTACCACTCTAGGTAAATCACACTTGTATGGCCTTCCCCTATCCCTCTGCAGACTCCTTAGACCCCTTGGACCATTTTTTGTCTTTTGATGTTTCCTTGACCATCCCTAAAAACATGTGTAAATTGCTATACGCGACTTTTAAACCCCTTATCGTGTATATACGCGGGTTTGACCCCTAAAACCGCATACATCGGGATGTGTGCATAATCCAAATCCTTTTCGAGTTTTCCTTGACATGGATCCAACTCACTTGACTCCTGGCCTTCCATATGCCTTGAGATCGATCGGATTTGACCTTTCATTACCCCTTTGAAAAGCTATATAAGGAACTCTTTGGTACATTCAAGACATATGAGAGAATTGAGAGCAAAGAAACTATAGTCCATTGTTTCCGGAACTTGTGCTTGAGTCTACATCCCTTTGTCCCTTGAGGCACTTTTGTGTTCTTCCCAAGCTTTCCTTTTTCTTGTGAGCTTGCTATCGAGAGATGGAGGATTGAGGTGGTGGAGGCCCAAGTGGGGGATTCAGTTTCTTCAATTCACAGACGTGCCGACAGAGGTTGTATCCATTGTAATCTCTGATTTTATATTAATATAAATATATTTTCCTGTCGAATAATGTATGTTTGAATGAATATTTTATCCATGGGATGTTTTCAAATGTTTATACATTGTTGATTATATATGCAAGAATATATCTAACACCAATATATATAGTATGCTTGTATTGTTTACTTGTTTTTGAGGAAGTAATCTATCAATTCAAGCTGAAGTTGGAAAGCTCAACGGGGATCTACTTCAACCGTCTGGAATAAGGTATGGGGTCCGATCCTTTAGTGTTAGATATTTAATTTTTATTGCATATTGGAAAGGATTGATTTCTGGAGTCAAGCTGTCTATTGTGGTACCCCAAGCCAACATCATCACTGGATCTGGATCATCACTACTGGATCATCATCACTAGATCATCACAGGTTCTATCTCATGATTCTTCTCATCACAGGAAGTTCTACAGAGCCAACCCCTTTTCATGCTGGGTGTAGGCCTAACCTCCATGTAGGTCTTCTTCAGTGCTTATATCTGACCCTAAGTCAAAATGTCCCATACAACACTTACATATAACCTTGACTCGTTAGAAAGGCATGCCTAGCACTCACATCTGACCATGAGAGGAACTTAATCCCCTCACCATGTCAAAATGTCCCAACCATTATATCTGACCATGGAAGGAAACTCATCCTCTCACCATGTCAGAATGGCCCAACCCTTACATCTTACCTTGACTCATCAGAATGGCCCAACCCTTACATATGACCATTACTCGTCAGAATGGCCTATCCCTTACATCTGAGCTTGACTCGTTAGAATGGCCTAGCCCTTACATCTGACGTTGACTCATAAGAATGGCCCATCCCTTACATCTAACGTTGACTCATCAGAATGGCCTAACCCTTACATCTAACCTTGACTCATCAGAATGGACCTACACTCACATCTAATCATGTGAGAACACATATCAAAATGGCCTCTAGTCCCAGAATGAGCTCTCCTGGTAACTGACCAAGTGCCTCCATTCTCCCAAAGAATGGCATCAGCCCTTATATCTGATCAAGTTGGAAACATTCCCTCAATCACATCAGAATGGCCATGCACTCACATTTGATCATGTAAGACTACATCTTACAATCATATCAGAAATACCCTCAGTCCCAGACCGAGTATTCCTGTTAATTGACCAGGAAACCCCATTCCAAGAATGGAAATGGCCCTTATATATGATCATGTAGGAACCAATCCTACAGTCATATCAGAATTGCTTAGCACTCATATCCGACATGGAAGAAACCAATCCTCTCACCATGACAGAATGGCTCAATCCTTACATTTGACCGTGGAAGAAACCAATCCTCTCACCATGTTAGAATGGCTCATGGACTCATTACTTCCCGTTGGAAGGAACCTCGATCTGGAGAACACCAAGCTTCTCCCTGAAGTACTCAAACTTCACTATGGCTAATGGATTTATCACACATCAGCTATCTGTTTGTGCATCACAACATACTGGAGCTTCAATGCTCCCCTCTGCACCATATCCCTGATATAGTAATACTTGATCTCGATATGCTTTGACTTGTCATCGAACACAAGGCTCTCTGACAACTTCACACAACTCTAGTTGTCAGAATATATACAAGTAGCATCCAACTGGAGATCAAATAAATCAGACATTAGCTTCCTTAGCCATATTGCCTCACAACTAGCTGAACAAGATACGACATACTCTACTTCAACTATACTCAGTGCCACACAGGATTGCTTCCTGCTAAACCAAGAGATCACACCTGATCCCATACTAAAGCAACACCCTAAAGTGCTCTTCCTATCGATGGCACTTCCTGCCCAATCTGAATCAACATAACCCTCTAGGTTAATATTCTAACTCGCCTCATACTTGAGCGCATAATCAACTGTACCCCTTAGGTACCTCAGAATATGCTTTGCAGCAATCAAATGAACATGTATCGGATCTGTCAAGAACTGGCTCAAGGTGTTCATATCAAAGCAAATATATGGTCTTGTGTTAGTCAAGTACATCAAGGACCCAATCATCTGACGATACATCATAGCATCAACCAATTCTAATGAAGCATCACTCAATAGATTCAGGTTTGATTCAATAGGTGTGGTCATGTCCTTGCAGTCCATCATCCCAAACCTCTTCAGGAACTCTACTACATACTTCCCTTGTCAAGCGAGATTCCATCCGCATTCTGCCACACCTCCATGCCTAGAAAATAATGCAACATACCCAAGTCCTTCATTTCGAACTCGGAAGAAAGCTTTCTCTTCGTATCAGCAATCAACCCATCCATACCTATTACAAACAGATCATCTACATATAGTAGGAGCATCATTGGTTTGCCATCTTCAACCTTGTAGTAAGGGTTGGAATCTTCTTTACTCTTGGTAAAGCCAAAACTGGATAGAAAGTTTTCAATTCTGTCGTACCATGTCCTGGGTGCCTGTTTCAAACCGTACATGGGTTTCTTCAATCTACACACATGAGACTCCCTATCATGTGTCTCAAAACCAAGTGGCTGCTCCACATACACTTCCTCTTCTACTACACCATTCAAGAAAGCATTCTTGACATCCATCTGGTGTATCTTCCATTTCATCATTACAGCCAGAGCAAGTAATGATCTGATGGAAGTGTATATGGCTACAGGTGCAAAATTTTATTCATAATCTATTCCTTCTTTCTGGGATAAACCACGAGCAACAAATATTGCTTTTAATTTCTCTATGCTACCGTCTACAGCATGCTTGATCTTGTAGATCCATTTAGAAGTTACAACCGACTTCCTTTCTGGTCTTGGGACAATATCCCAAACATCATTATTCATGATTGATTGATACTCTTTGATCATAGCATCCTTCCATTCTTTTCGTTCTGCCGCTTCTTCATAGCTAGAAGGTTCTTTATCGATAAAATCACATAATAATGCTACATACCCTGAGCAGGTTCTGGTCCTTTTTCTTTCTCTGTGATTTTCTTCTGGAGCCCCGTATCTTTTCGCACCTTGGATAGATTCTTGTACCCAAGCAGGTTTCCTATTATGAGAATTGTTATCCTCAGGTGGATCTACAGGTTCTTGAGGTTCTTCAAATTCTTGATCTTCTTCTTGAGTTTCTTTGTTCATGGTTGTATCATGAATTCTGGGTGCTTCTGCTTCTTCAGGTTCTTCAGCAGGTCTTTTTCTAGACTTGTTGTAAGATGAGTCTTCATCAAATTTCACATCCCTGCTGATGTTGATCTTCTTAAATAATGGGAAGTATATTTTGTAAGCCTTCGATCTTTCAGAGTATCCCACAAATATACCCTTCTTTCTTGAAGGATCTAATTTTGTCTTCTCTTTTGGAATGTGTACACTAGACAGCCGAATATTCTGAGATGGCTAACTTCTGGTTTCTTGCCAAAAAAGACATCTTTAGGTGTCTTACTCTTGAGTACTCTATGTGGAGTATGGTTTTGCACATACACCATTGTTCTAGCAGCCTCTGCCCATAAATACATGGGAAGATCTTGATCATGAACCATAGCTCTTGCATCTTCCATGATAGTTTTGTTCTTCCTTTCTGCAATCCAATTTTGTTGTGGATTATATGGAGTGGACAACTCCCTCTTAATCCCTGAGTCTTTGCATAAATATTTGAATTCATTTGATGTGAATTCTCCACCATTATCTGAATGAAAGGTCTTGATCTTATTTTCTGTGTGGTTTTCAATCAAGGATTTGAATTCCTTGAACTTGCTGAAAACTTCATCTTTGTTCTTCATGAAGTAAATCCATGCCTTCCTAGAAAAGTCATCAATGAAAGAAACATAGTGTACATACCCACTTAGTGAACTTGATGGCATTGGTCCGCATACATCGTAGTGGATGATTTCTAAGATTCCTTTTGCTTTGCTCTCGCTACTTGGAAATGTCTTCTTTATATTCTTTCCTTTTGCACATTCTTTGCAAACTCCATCATGTTTTGCTTCAATTTCTGGAAGACCTTCAACAACTTTGCTTCAAAGTGGTAGTTCTCTATAATGTACATGTGCAAGCCTTCTATGCCAAATTTCATTTGGCTCTACTCTGTCATGGATCAAGGCTTTTTCTGGATGGCCCTTCAATTTGTACAGACCTCCCTCTTGTTCCCCAATTACTACTGCATCATCGAAGATCTTTCCTTTTGGCCACATGAGAACTTGGCCATATACAAATGCAACCCTCATGCCTTTTGCATCTAATGCAGATATGGAGAGGATGTTTTTCTTGAGTCTTGGTATAAACAATACATCCTTCATTTTCATGGACTTTCCAGAGTCTAGCTTATAGGAGGATTCACAACTACCTTTTATTGGATACTTGTAGTCATCTCCGAGCTTCACCTTGTGAGGTGATTCATGTTCTAATAGTTTCACAAAAGATTATTTGAATCCCTTCATATGTTTGGAAGCCCCATTGTCTATAAGCCAATCATTTCTTCCATGTGTGATGTTTCCCGTGAGAGCGATCAAAACATATTCTTCATCACTTGAAGAATCATCACTTTCTTGCTTATTTCTCTTTGAGGAAGGTTCATCATCTTCTGCAGAATGAGCATGATTTCTTCTCTTGTTGTTTTTTCTTATTGTGAGGGTTTCTTTTGCTTCTAGGACAATCTCTAGCAAAGTTTCCTATTTCATCACAACTATAACATCTGAGTTGAGATTTCTTGTAGGAAGAGTGCTTACCTTTAGAATGATGATGATGATGGTGGTCCCTTCTGGGTTTCGTGGATTGAACTATGAGAGCTTGATCTTCACTTCCCATCTTTTCTTCTCAAGCTACTATCTGAGCTTCTTCTTGTGAGCATTCTTCCCAAAGTCTGCTAAACTTGACTAACTTCTTTCTGGCACAGATCCCTTGAATGAAATAATCCCATGTCCTAGGGAGACCATTCAAGGTGGTAATTACAATATCTACATTTTCCACTTCTTCATCAACTACTTCTACTTGTTAATTGATCTGAGAGAATCTTGTGAAGTAAGACTAGATGGTCTCTGCATTCTAAATCTTCACATTCTTCAACTGGTTCCTCAAAGTCATTTTCTTGTTTATGTTCTTTCCTTCAAACAATTTGGTTAGGGAATCAAACATAGCTTTAGGTGTCTTTAGGGTGGACACATGTGGTATGAGGTGATCCTTGATTGAATTAGCAAGAATCCTCTTTTCCATAGCCAAATTCTTCTTGTGAAAGGCCTTAACCTCATCTCCCTCTGTAACTAGAACCTCCTCATTGATGTAGGAATCCAACTCATTTTCTTCCAAGACCGGGGAGATCCTATACTTCCAGGCTCGAAAGTTATCAGCTCCCTCAAAATTTTCATCAAGCTTGGTATGATGAGACATCTTAACTAAGAACCTCAAATGGAAATACAAAATATTTAGATCTTACTAGGTCAAGATGTCGGATCTGAATTTCGAGCTGAGATTCTGTAGTGTTGGTTCAAGAGCACATTAGGGTTTGGGTTTTCCGGAGTTCTATCCAACCAAATGATTTGATATTGATCTCTAAAATTCAATTTTGAGGAGGATATCAATCCAGGCCTGGGCTCACTAAAAAATTCCACTTCTGTGGAAATCCCTAATTTTTGGCAGTAATATCAGGTCTAGAACTAAAAAACCTCAAAATTGGATTATGCTTCGACAGAAAGATGCGCCCTAGGGAGGAGAATTAATCCAACCTTCTTTTGCTGAAAATATATGGAGAGAGATCCACAAAGTAGGAAGCCCTAGTTTTCGCATCTACATAGTGTCCTCTTCTTAGGTTAGCTCTAATACCATGTTAGATTTTTAACATTAAGCTAGAATTATATTATGATCTTTTAACTGGGAGAATAACAAGCACAACAATCAAACACAAGAGACAATGAACACAATGTTTTTCCTCGGGGAAACCATAGATGGATAAAACCCCGCAACTTCCTCAGAGATAGAATCAACACCAAAAGTAAAAACCCAAAACAGTAAGATGATCTCCCGACAGCAGTAGCCTCTTTCTTCCTAGCCCCAGTGTCTTCTTCTTCCTCAGATATGCACTACAACTGAGTGTGAGTGAGTGTGTTATAAATAGAGAGGCTAGCTCTCTATTTATATGTTGATGTATTTGTAACTTCAAAATGTATTCATCTATGTATCTTATGTATTGTAACCCGATGTTTATTACGGGATGTATCTATAATGTAATTGAGTCATATTGTCATGCCCCGATGTTCCGATCAGGAGGATCAATTATGTAAACAAGTCATGTCAAGTCATAGTGGGTAACCCTCTGATTGTCTAAGGGTTAAAGTCCCCGCAATTCCGAGGCACTAGGGTTATTAGACTCTCCTAGTAGAGGTTGGCCCTGGTAGAGTTTTAGTCATGTCGGGATTAGTATAAATAGAGAGCTGGAGTCTCTATCTATCACACAAGTCATCCACACTCAAGTGTAGTGCATAGTTGATGAAGGAGAAGACACTGGGGATAGACAAGAAGAAGATTACTGTTGTTGGTGTTGAATATTGTAAATTCGAAGAATATTCTATATGTATATTTTTGTGGCCCTCGATGGTCCTACCGAGAGAACCACTTGTATTACATTGTACCCCGATGCTTCTAATCAGAAGAACTAATAAGAGTCATGAGGTAGTCCCCTTTAATTGTAAAGGTGGGTCATCAGCACCCCAGTGTGGTTACTTGAGCCTAAATGTGTAACTCGAGCCTACATGATTTAACTCGAGCCTACATGTCAAATGAGTTAACTTAAGTAAACGGATGAATATAAATAGAGGTGTAGTGCTCCTCATTTAAGACACACACACTCTCACTTGTGTAGTGCATTAGTGGAGAAGAGAAGTAGCTGGAGAAGGAGGAGGATCATGCTTTGATCTCCTTGCTGGTTTTATCTTTTATATTTTTGGGCATCTATATTGAGGAAGCTTTTGCTAGGTTTTTCCCTTTAGGGTTTTCCCAGGATAAATCTTTGTGTTCCTTTTGTATGGTTGTGCTTGTCTATATTTCAGTGATCCTGTTTATATGCTTTTGTTATGAAAATGAAATGAAATACTGATGTCTTAGCTAAGCATATGGAAATTTAACATGGTATCAGAGCTAACCTGAGAAGAAGAAATTGTGTAGCTACAGAAGCTAGGGCTTCTTACTTTTTGGTTCTTTCTCCACAATCCATCAGTAAAAGTATGCTAGGCTTACTCTCCATTGAAGGGCACATCTTTTTGTCGAAGCAGAATTCGATTCCAAGCATTTTCAGTTTTCGATGCAAAAATTAGGGATTTCTATAGAAGAGGAATTTTTGAGTGAGACCATAATAGGATTGTTCTCCTCATCAAAACCGAATTTTAGAGACCTATATCAAGAAATTTGGTTGGGTGAAACTCTGGGAAAGTCAAACCCTAGTTTGACCCCTAGCTAGAAAAACCCTAATCACTAAAATGACTAAGTTTTGGTACATTCACTATATCCTGAGATTGGAAAAGGCTCAAGGGATAAAACTTGGAGGGGAAGAATATGAAATCTTGATGTACCCTATGTCCAAATTTCAGCCTCATATTCTCTATATTCTGGGAGATATTATCCCTCCATGTTAGCGTTCTAGCCTCTTCCAGAATTCATCCCTAAACAGGACACTTGGGGAGAACTGCAATATATTGGGCTACAGAGGTCCAAATGGAATTCCTAAAGATTTTCTGGAAAGGGAACGAAATTTAATTTTAGTGGTCCAAATATTAGACTCAGAAGATGAACCAGTAACACGTGGAATGCTGTACAACTTTGCTATTTTGAACAGTCCTGTAACAGGTCACCTTGGGAAAAGGATCATAAATACCAAATGGTAAAACAAATTCTGATGAAACCTATGTTTTTAGCTTAGGGAAATGTGAGGTTAACTCTGTGAAAAATTTCAGACATAGAATATCATTAATTTCAGAGATATCACAGAAACCGTAATAGGAATTTCTGCAAAAGAAATTGCAAATCTAGGGCTTCCTGTTCTGGGAGCTTCCCTCCACTGTTTTCAGAAAAGGAGTACATTGGACAGATCCATTTGAAGAAATCTATCTGTATATCCAATCAGATCTTAAATATTCCAATTTTTGAAAATTAGGGTTTCTGTGACAAACCCTAGATCAGCGAGCTTCGGAACCAAGACGAACACCTCAAATCGGTAAGATCTAATCCTTTGCTATTTTCATTTGAGGTTCTCATTTCAAAGTGATCTATCACATCAGCTTGATGATAAGCTTGGTGACATTGACAAATTCCAAGCCTAGAAGTATATGATCTCTCTGAATAAAATGGTTTGGACACCTACATGAGTATAGAGGTTCCAGTTCCATAAAGAGATGAGGCTAGAATCCTTACACAAGAAGAACTTGGTCAAGGACAAGAAGATCATTGTTGATTCAGTCATGAATCAACTTGTACCATAAGTGTCTCCCCAAAGACACCGAATATTTTTTATTCCTTGACCAAGCTATTTGAATATAAGAACTTAAATCAGAAGATGGATTTGAGAAAACAGTTGAAGAATGTGAAGATCCAGAATGCAGAACAACTTGAAGCAGTAGAAGAAGAAGTGGAGAATGCAGAAGTGGTGATAGCCACCTTGAATGGCCTCCCAGGATCATGGGATTCATTCATGCAAAGAATGTGTACCAGAAGGAAGTAATTACTTTCAAAAGACTTTGGGAAGAAGAAGAAGCTTGTCTCATAAGAAGAGAAGAAGAAAGATGGAAGAAATTTAAGATCAAGCTCTCACCATTCAAAGAAGATCCCTCAAGCAATGAGGAATATGAAGAACTCAATTCTTAAAGAACCTCTTATCCATCTTATAATCTGGATAAGAAATGATGATTTCATGAATGAAGAAGATGATGAAGCAGAATGATCAAGAAGGAGTCTACCCATGAAACAAACAAAAGATAAGTATTCAATTGTCATTTAATGATATTGTTTTGTTATGCATTTGATTATATTCAGTTGATGTGTTATGCATGATATATTGTTTGCATTAATGACTATATACTACTAAAATGCATGTGATGGGTAAGTAGCTCATGCTGCTATACAACTCTCCATTGCTACTTATAAAACCTCTTTGCTGAAATATTGGATTAGTGCACAATCTCAATAATGTCATGGTGAAGATGGAAGGCATCTAGAAATTTTAAGTGAGATATGGATGAATGTTGTATTGACTAAACAATTGCATGATGCATAAGAATTTGTCGTTATGCATATGTTTTATGAAATAGTTCTAACCATGCAACTGGTGCATTTGAATTATAGGAAAGGTCATGTACAACCTCCTACAAGAGAAGAAGGATGAGACTTGTTCCGAAAAACAAGTGATGACAATTCAAGATTCACTCCAATAAACATGAATCTGAAGCTCCCAAGGTCAGAGACACCATGATCGAAGAAAGAGCTTCAGAGAGTGGTAGATCCACCTTGAAGGATGAAGACCACCATGGGTACAAGAGATAACTCAATATGAAGAAAAGAATGCTATGAAAGAAGCTATGATCAAAGAATAACAGTTGATCATGGGGAATGATGTATACGATATGATGGAACAAGTGTACAAAGCAAGGTTCGTGATTCTCCCTAGAAAGAATAGACTATGACATGACATACTCTATTGACTAGTATATATCAAGCATAGAACCACCTATACAGAATGAAGAGGGAATATGATACTCCACTTCAGGGGGAGTGACTACAGAAAATTATATCCGAGTTCGACATGGTATGACATGATGGATAGCTTTGTGATGGATTGAGACTTTACCAAGAGTAAAGTGGGTTCCAACCTTCAAGGTTGAATGCAGAAGACTAGGATATGTAGATGACCCAAGAAGACAAACTCATAGAAGATGTTATGATACTAGAATGATGTTTGGGATATAGTACTCAAACCAGAAAGCAAGAATGTGGTATCTTCCAAATGGATTTGCAAGATAAGATATGTTGCTGATAGAAGTAAGGTAAGATTTGTGGCTAGAGGTTTCTATTAGAAAGAGGGAATTAATTCTGAAGAGACACTTACTCCAGGAAGCAAGGTACACTTCCTTCAAAACTATCATGGTAGTTTCTTCCATGATGAAGTAAAGACAAGCCTTCCTTAATGGTATGATTGAGGAAGAGTTTTACATCGAATAGTCATGAGGATTTGAAGTTGAATATAGATGGAATCAAGTATGCAAGTTGAAGAAGTCCCTCTATGGCCTGAAGCAAGCTCCCAGAGCTTGGTATGGAAGAATAGATAGTTTCCTGATGAGCATGGGATTTGCCAAGAGTAAAGTCGATCCTAACCTTTCCTACAAGGTTGTCGAAGATGTATTTGTCATTCTATTACTATATGTGGATGAATTATTCTTGAAAGGGAATGAGAAACAGATCATGGAAAGCAAGAAGAAACTAGTACAAGAATTTGAGATGAAAGACCTTGGGTTAATGCATTATTTCCTAGGTCTGGAAGTGTGGCAAAGTTCAGAAGGAATATTTCTCAACCAGGGAAAGTATGTGGTAGAGATATTGAAGAGATTCAATATGTTGGAATGCAAAGTCATGGCCACACCCATGAACTCCAACCTGAAGCTATTAGCTGATGACTCATTAGAGTTAGTGGATGTGACTCACTACAGACAGATCATTTAGTCATTGATGTACTTAACAAATACCAGACCAGACATTTGTTTTGCTGTGAACACCTTAAGTCAATATCTTGTTCAACCAAGACGGGTTCAGCTAGTAGCTGCAAAACATGTGATGAGATATATGAAAGGGACTATAGAATTTGGTCTATACTATGATGGTATCCATGAGTATAGATTGTATGGCTACATAGATGCAAATTGGGATGGAAGTATCTCAGATAGGAAAAGCACATCAGGTAGATGCTTTTGTTTGAGGTCTGCTATGAGTTCATGGTTTAGCAGGAAACGGTCCAATGCTTCTCTTAGCACGGTTGAAGCAGAATACATAGCATATTGCTCTACTAAGTTGTGAAGCCATATGGCTTTAGAAGCTGATATCAGGTCTCTTTGACCTGAATATGGACACTACAATGATTCTATGTGATAAACATAGTTGTGATGACAAAGAACCCTGTGTTTCGACGTAACACGTAGAAATACGATATTTCTACATACAAGATAAGATGCAGATGATGATACTATAGATGCAGATGATGGTGATTCAGTATTTATATACTGAATATAGAGATGATGAAGTTTCAGTATTCCCATACTGAAGATATAGATGATGATGATTTTAGTATTCCCATACTGAAGATATAGATGATATTTCAGTATTTACATATTGTAGATACAGATGATGGTGATTCAATATTTCTATATTGAAGATATAGATGATGATGCTTTCAGTATTCACATACTGGAGATATAGATGGTTATAGTTCAGTATTCACATACTGAAGATGTAGATGATGATGGTTTTGATAATGATGTACTGATGAAGCCTCTGCCTTGAGTAGAGTTTGAACACTTTCGAGACAAGCTTGGTGTGGTTCGAAAAGATATTCCCAGAAAGGGGGAGTAGTGATGTTGCAGTGGGATTGTATCATCCCTGGGCACTTTCCCTAAAGTGATTCGGAGACCTCAGTCTTCAAGAATGAAGAGGGATTGTATCATCCCAGGAAATCTGTCCACAATAGATCCGGTGACCTTGGTCCTCAAGAACGTGGTGGGATTGTATCATCCCTGGGCACTTGCCCTAAAGTGATCTGGATACCTTGGTCTTCGAGAATGAAGAGGGATTGTATAATCCTGGGACATCTGTCCATAATAGATCCGATGACCTCGGTCCTCGAGAATGTTGTAGGATTGCATCATCCTTGGACATCGTTTTAAAGTGATAGGGACTGATTCTCCCGTAATCAATCCGGTGGCTTCGGTCCTCGAGAATGTTGTAGGATTGCATAATCCTTGGACATAGTCCTAAAGTGATAGGGACTAATTCTCCCGTAATCAATCTAGTGGCTTCGGTCCTCGAGAATGTGGTAGAATTGCATCATCCTTGGACATATTCCTAAAGTGATAGGGACTGATTCTCCCGTAATCAATCCAGTAACTTCGGTTGTCGAGAATGAGGTGGGATTGTATCATCCTTAGACATAGTCCTAAAGTGATAGGGACTGATTCTCCCGTAATCAATCCAGTGGCTTCGGTCCTCGAGAATGTGGTAGGATTGCATCGTCCTTGGACTTAGTCCTAAAGTGATAGGGACTGATTCTCCCGTAATCAATATGGTAACTTCGGTTGTCGAGAATGTGGTGGGATTGTATCATCCCTAGACTTTAAGTCCAAAAGTGATCCAAAGACTTTTTGTCTTTGAGTTGTGGATTGCAAGTTGTTGCTGATGATGATGATGCCGTACTGATCGAAATATCAAAGTATGATGATGATGACGTACTGATCGAAAGATCAGAGTATGATGATGATGACGTACTGATCTAAAAGATCAGAGTATGATGATGACGCACTATGATTATGATGTTTCTGATTGAAAGATCAGAGTATGATGATGATGTTTCTGATCGAAAGATCAGAGTATGTTGATTATGTTTCTGATCGAAAGATCAGAGTATGATGATGATGTTTCTATGTTGATGATGTTTCTAATCGAAATATCAGAGTATGATGATGATGTTTCTGATCGAAAAATCAGAATGTGATGATGATTATGATCGACAGATCAGAATATGATGATGATGATGTTGCTACTGATCGAAAGGGAAAAGTGTTGATGATTATATTGTTGATCGAGAGGTCAAAGTACTAAAGATGTTGCTGCTGATCGAAAGGTCAAGGTGCTAAAGATGTTGTTGCTGATCGAAAATTCAAAGTGCTGAAGATGTTGCTAATCGAAAGGTCAAAATGCTGAAGATGTTGTTGCTGATAAAAAGGTCCAAGTGCTGAATATGTCGTTGCTAATTGAAAGATGAAAATTCTGAAGATGTTGCTGATCAAAGACTGAAGATGTTACTGATGATGAAGACTAAAGATTGAAGATGAAGACTACATGATGTTGAAAAGATTCCAATGATTTATAGTTGTGTTACCCTGTTGATGTTGATGATGTCCCCTATCTCTACTCTTGTTGTTGTTGATGTTGTTGTAGAATACCCTTCTCGTTAAGGGGGAGTGTTGAAATATTGTAACTGTGAAGAATATTCTATATGTATATTTTTGTGGCCCCCGATGGTCCTACTGGGAGAACCACTTATATTGCATTGTACCCTGATGCTCCTAATCGGAAGAACTAATAAGAGTCATGAGGTAGTCCCCTCTAATTGTAAAGGTGGGTCATCAGCACCCCAGTGTGGTTACTTGAGCCTACATGTGTAACTCGATACTACTTGATTTAACTCGAGCCTACATGTCAAATGAGTTAACTTAAGTAAATGGATGAATATAAATAGAGGTGTAGTGCTCCTCATTTGAGACACACACACTCTCACTTATGTAGCACATTAGTGGAGAAGAGAAGTAGCTGGAGAAGGAGGAGGAGGAGGATCAGGCTTTGATCTCCTTGCTAGTTTTATCTTTTATCTTTTTGAGAATCTATATTGAGGAATCTTTTGTTGGGTTTTTCCCTTTAGGGTTTTCCCAGGATAAATCTTTGTGTTCCTTTTGTATGGTTGTGCTTGTCTATCTTTTAGTGATCCTGTTTATATGCTTTTGTTATGAAAATGAAATGAAATACTGATGTCTTAGCTAAGTATATGGAAATTTAACAGTTGGAATATCACTGACTGTTTTGGGGCTTTTACTGTTTTGGTGCTGATTCTATCTCTGAGAAAGTTGTGGGGTTTTCTCCTTTATGGTTTCCCCAAGGAAAAACACTATGTTCATTGTCTCTTATGTTTGATTGTTGTACTTGTTATTCTCTCAGTTAAAGATCCTAATAATTCTAGCTTAATGTTGAAAAACTAACATGGTATCAGAGCTAACCTTAGAAGAAGACACTGTGCAGCTGTGGGAACTAGCGCTTCCTAGTTTATGGATCTGCCTCCATAGATTTTCAGCAAAAGTAAGGTGGAATAAATCTCCTCCTTAGGGCACATATTTCTTTCGAAGCAGAATTCAATTCTGAGGTTTTTCAATTTTGGACCTATCACTACTGTTGGAAATTAGGGCTTTTCACATAAGACGATTTTTTCAGTGAGCCTAGGCCTGGATTGATCTCCTCCCCAAAATTGAAGTTAGGGACAAATTTCAAAGCATTTGGTTGGACAGAACTCCGAAAAAGAAAAACCCTAATTTGCTTCTGAACCAACTCTATAGGATTTCAGCTCAAGTTTCAGACCCGACATCCCTGGTAAGATCTAAAATCTTTTGTATTTCCATTTGAGGTTCTCAGATAATATGTCTCATCATACCAAGCTTGATGAAATTATTGAGGGAGATGATAACTTCCAATCCTGGAAGTATATGATCTCCTTGGTCCTAGAAGAGAATGAATTAGACTCCAACATCCATGAGGAGGTTCCAGTTCCAGAGGGAGATGAGGCAAAATCCTTACATAAGAAGAAGATGGTTATGGAAAAGAGGATCATTGCTGATTCTATCAAGGATCAGCTTATCCCACAGGTGTCCTCTCTCAAGACACCTAAAGCTATGTTTGATGCCCTAACCAAGTTGTTTGAAGGGAAGAACATAAACCGGAAGATGACTCTAAGGAATCAATTGAAGAATGTAAAGATTCATAATGTAGAGACTATCCAGTCCTACTTCACAAGGTTTCCTAGATTAAGGAACAATTAGAAGTTGTTGATGAAGAAGTAGAAAATGCAGAGATTGTAATGACTACTTTGAATGACCTCCCTAGGTCATGGGATTCTTTCATCCAAGGAATCTGTGCAAGAAAGAAGTTAGTCAAGTTCAGAATACTATGGGAAGAATGATCTCAAGAAGAAGATCGGATAGCAGCCTAAGAAGAGAAGATGGGAAGTGAAGATCAAGCCCTCACAGTTCACTCCAAGAAGGGAAGAAGAAATCCTCATTACTCCAAAGGTAAGAACTCTCATTCTAAGGATAACAATAGAAAGGACCTATCTAGAGTGAGATGTTATACATGTGATGAAAAGGGACACTATGCAAAAGACTGTCCTAAGAGAAAGAGCCACTCTCATAAGAAGAAGGGGAACAAAAGAAGACATCATGCTCATGCTGCAGAAGATGATGAACCATCTAGGAAGAGATCCAAAGATGAAAGTGAATATTCTTCAAGCAAGGATGAATATGTTTTGATTTTTGCTCTCATAGGTAACATTACTCATGGAAGTGATGATTGGCTTATAGAAAGTGGGGCTTCCAAACATATGACTGGATTCAAGGAATCCTTTGTAATACTATCAAAACATGAATCACCTCAAAACGTGAAACTAGGAGATGACTACCAATATCCAATAAAAGGGAGTGGGGAATATTCATATAAACTAGACTCTGGTAAGTCTCTAACAATGAAGGAAGTATTGTTTGTACCAAGACTCAATAAGAACCTTCTCTCCATATCAGCATTGGATGCAAAAGGAATACGGGTTTCCTTCATAAATGGTCAAGTCATTATGTGGCCTAGAGGAAAGAATATCGATGATGTGGTAGTAATTGGAGAACAAGAAGGAGGATTGTACAAATTGAAGGGCCATCTAGAACAAGCAATGGTCCATGATACATTATAGCCAAGTGAACTTTGACATATAAGGCTTGCACATGTGCATTATAGAGCACTACCTATTGCAAGCAAAGATATTGAAGGTATTCCAGAAATACAAGCAAAACATGATGGGGCATGCAAAGGATGTGCGAAGGGAAAGAACACAAAGAAGACATTTCCAAGTAGCGAAAGCAAAGCAAAAGGAATCTTGGAAATCATCCACTCCGATGTATGCGGTCCTATGTCATCAAGCTCACTAAGTGGGTATGCATATTATGTTTCTTTTATTGATGATTTTTCTAGGAAGACATGGGTTTACTTCATGAAGAACAAAGACGAAGTATTCAGCAAATTCAAGGAATTCAAAGCCTTGATCGAGAACCATACTGAAAAGAAGATCAAGACTTTTTGATAAGACAATGGCAGATAATTCACTTCAAATGAATTCAAGAGGCTGTGTAAAGACTCAGGGATTAAGAGGGAGTTGTCCACTCCTTATAATCCACAATAGAATGGGGTTGCAGAAAGGAAAAATAGAACCATCATGGAAGCTGCAAGAGCAATGCTTCATGATCAAGATCTTCCTATGCATATTTGGGCTGAAGCTACCAGAATAGTGGTGTATCTACAGAACCATACTCCACATAGAGTACTCGAGAACAAGACTCCTGAAGAATTCTTCTCCAGCAAGAAACCAGAAGTCATCCATCTCAGAATATTCTGCTGTCCTGTGTACATACACATCCCAAAGGAGAAAAGGACAAAATTAGATCCTTCAGGAAAGAAGGGTATATTCGTGGGATACTCTGAAAGCTCGAAGGCCTAGAGAATCTATTTCCCATGATACAAGAAGATTGAAATCAGCAGGGATGTGACATTTGATGAAGACACAGCTTACAAGAAATCTAGAAAGATAGCTGCTGAAGAACCTGAAGAAGAAGAAGCAGAAGCACCCAGAATTTATGATACAACCATGAATGAAGAAGCTTAAGAAGAAGATTGAAAATTTGAAGAACCATAAAGACCTGTAGATCCACCTCTAGAGAATAATCCTCATAAGAGGAAACCTACTTGGGTACGAGAACTTATCCAAGGTGTGAAAAGATATGGGGCTCCAGAAGAGAATCACAGAGAAAGAAAGAGGACTAGATCCTGCTCCAGGTATGTAGCTTTACTATGTGATTTCATTGATAAAGAACCTTCCACTTACGAAGAAGTGACAGAATGGAAAGAATGGAAGGATGCTATGATCGAAGAATATCAATCGATCATGAAGAATGATGTTTGGGATGTTGTCCCAAGACCAGAAGGGAATTCAGTTGTAACTTCCAAATGGATCTATAAGATCAAGCATGTTGTAGATGGTAGCATTGAAAAGTATAAAACAAGATTTGTGGCGCGAGGTTTCTCTCAGAAGGAAGGAATAGACTATGAAGAAATCTTTGCACCTGTAGCCAATTACACTTCCATCAGATCAGTACTTGCTCCAGCTGTAGTAATGAAATGGAAGATACACCAGATGGATGTCAAGACTTCTTTCGTGAATGGTGTAGTAGAAGAGAAAGTGTATGTAGAATAGCCACTTGGTTTTGAGACACATGACAGAGAGTCTTATGTATGCAGATTGAAGAAATCCCTGTACGGTTTGAAACAGGCACCCAAGACCTGGTACGATAGAATTGACAGCTTTCTATATAGTTTGGGATTTACCAAGAGTAAAGCAGATTCCAACCTTTACTAAAAGGTTGAAGATGGCAACCTAGTGATGCTCCTACTATATGTAGATGATCTATTTGTGACAGGTACAGATGGGTTGATTGTTGATACAAAGAGAAAGCTTGCTATTGAGTTTGAGATGAAGGAATTGGGTATGATGCATTACTTTCTAGGTATGGAGGTGTGGCAGAGTACAGATGGAATCTTCCTTGGATAAGGGAAGTATGTAGTAGAGATCCTGAAGAGGTTTGTGATGATGGACTCCAAGACTATGGAAACACCTATGACATCAAACCTGAAGCTATTGAGTGATGCTTCATCGGGGATGGTTGATGCTACGATTTATCATTAGATGATTTGGTCATTGATGTACCTGACGAACATGAGACCACACATTTGCTTTGCTATGAACACCTTGAGCCAGTTCTTGACAAATCAGAGACATGTTCACTTGTTTGATGCAAAGCATATTCTGAGGTAACTGAAGGGTACAGTTGATTATGGGCTCAAGTACGATGTGAATTGAAAGATAAACCTGGAGGGTTATGTTGATTTAGATTGGGTAGGAAGTGCCATCAATAGGAAGAGAACTTTAGGATTTTGCTTCAGCATGGGATCAAGTGTGATCTCTTGTTTTAGCAGGAAGCAATCTTGTGTGGCACTGAGTACAGCTGAAGCAGAGCATGTCGCAGCTTGTTCAACTAGTTGTGAGGTAGTATGGCTGCGGAAGCTACTGTCTGATTTATTTGATCTCCAGTTGGATGCTACTTGTATACATTGTGACAACCAAAGTTACGTGAAGTTGTCAAAGAATCCAGTGTTCCATGACAAGTCGAAGCATATCAAGATCAAGTATCACTATATCAGGGATATGGTGCAGAAGGGAGTAGTGAAGCTCAGGTATGTTGCGATGGAGGAACATATAACTGATGTATTGACGAAGCCATTGGCTAGAGTGAAGTTCGAGTAATTCAGGGAGAAGCTTGGTGCTCTCGAGATCGATATTTCCTCCAAGGGAAAGTGATGAGTCCCATAGCCATTCTGACATGGTGAGAGGACTGGTTCCTTCCATGGTCAGATGTAAGGGCTGAGCCATTCTATCATGGTGAGAGGATTGGTTCCTTCCATGACAGATATGAGTGCTGAGATCCATAGTCATTCTGATGAGTAGGCCAGATGTAAGGGCTGAGCCATTCTATCATGGTGAGAGGATTGGTTCCTTCCATGACAGATATGAGTGCTAAGCCATTCTGATATGACTGTAGGATTGGTTCCTACATGATTAGATATAAGGGCTATTGCCATTCTTGGAATGGAGCTTCCTGGTGATGTACCAGGAAGACTCAGTTTTAGGACTGAGGGTCATTCTGATATGACCGTGAGATGTGTTCTCACATGATCAGATATGAGTGCATGGCCATTATGATGTGATAGAGGGATGTATTCCCACTTGATTAGATGTAAGGGCTGAAGCCATTCTATCATGGCTAAAGGATTAGGTTCCTCCCATGTCAGATATGAGTGCTAAGCCATTCTGACTTAGTGTCAGATATAAGGGCTATCGCCATTTTTCGAATGGAGCTACCTGGTGAGGTACTAGGGATCCTCATTCTAGGACTGAGAGCCATTCTGATCTGACTGAGGGCTGTGTTCCCACATGATCAGATGTAAGTGCAGTGGCCTTTCCATAGATGATAGTAGGTGTGTCCTATCATGTTGTTGGATGTGAGTGCTATGCCATTTCATAGATGATAGTAGGTGTGTCCTATCATGTTGGTGATTGTAAGTGCAGTGCCTTTTCACAGATGATAGTAGGTGTGTCCTATCATGCTAGTGATTGTAAGTGCAATTCCTTTCCACAGATGGTAGTAGGTGTATCCTACCATGCTGGTGGATGTGAGTGCAGTTCCTTTCCACAGATGGTAGTAGGTGTGTCCTACCATGCTGGTGGATGTGAGTGCAGAGCCATTTCACAGATGATAGTAGTTTGTGTCCTATCATGCTGGTGAATGTGAGTGATGGGCCTTTCTGATATGATTATAGGATTGGTTCCTACATGATCATATGTGAGTGTTGGGTGTGCATTTCTGACGAGTAGGTCAGATGGAAGTGTTGGGCAAACCATTCTGACTTAGTATCAGATATAAGCGCTGAAGAAATACCTACATGGAGGCTAGGCCTACAACCAGCATGAAAAAGGGTTGGCTCTATAGAACTTTCTGTGATGAGAAGAATCATGAGATAGCACCAGTGATGATGATCCAGTAGTGATGATCCAGATCAAGTGATGATCCAGATCCAGTGATGATCCAGATCCAGTGATGATGATCCAGCAGTGATGATCCAGATCCAGTGATGATTCAAATCCAGTGATGATGCCCAGTGATGATCCAGTTTGAGTGATGATCTAGATCCAGTGATGATGCCCAGTGATGATCTAGATCCAGTGATGATCCAGATCCAATGATGATGACCAATGATGATCCAGATCTAGTGATGATGTCCCATGATGATCCAGATCAAGAGATGATCCAGATTCAAATATTGGCGATGACTTGAAGTTGAAGATGACTTGAATACTCAAAAGACTTGAGATGCATATGACAAGATGATCCAGTTGATGCAGAGAAGAATTCCAGTGCTAAAAATTATGTCAAAAGAATACCTTCCTAGTTAAGAGGGAGTGTTGATGTATTTGTAACTTCAGAATGTATTCATTTATGTATCTTATGTATTGTAACCTAATGTTTATTCTGGGATGTATCTATAATGTAATTGAGTCATATTGTCATGCCCCGATGTTCCAATCGGGAGGATCAATTATGTAAACAAGTCATAGTGGGTAACCCTTCGATTGTCTAAGGGTTAAAGTCCCTGCAGTTTCGAGGAACTAGGGCTATTAGACTCTCCTAGTAGAGGTTGGTCCTGTTAGGGTTTTAGTCATGTTGGGATTAGTATAAATAGAGAACTGGAGTCTCTATTTATCACATAAGTCATCCACACTCAAGTGTAGCACATAGTTCTGGAAGGAGAAGACATTGGGGCTAGACAAGAAGAAGATTACTACTGTTGGGAGATCACTTACTATTTTGGGGCTTTTACTATTTTGGTGCTGATTCTATCTCTGAAGAAGTTGCGGGGTTTTCTCCTTTATGGTTTCCCCGAGGAAAAACACTGTGTTCGTTGTCTCTTGTGTTTGATTGTTGTACTTGTTATTCTCTCAGTTAAAGATCCTAATAATGCTAGCTTAGTGTTAAAAAACTAACATTATACTAATTCTCGACTTGACAAGACCCTACTAGGGCCGCCTTCACTAGGTGAGTCTAACAACCCTAGTGCCCTAGAACTGCAGGGACTTTAACCCTTGACCAATAGGAGGGTTACCCACAGTGACTTGACATGAATTGTTTACATTATAGAAATGCCCGATCAGAAAATTGGGGCATGACATGACTCAATTACATTACAAACACATCCTAGAATAAACATTGGGGTACAATACATAAGATACATAAGTGAATACATTCTGAAGTTAGAATTACATCAACATTAAAGACCTTCTAAGGTCTGCTCCACATAATCATTTAGAAACAAATTAAATAAACATAATTATAATTAACCAAACAGAGAAGGCTTCATGACCATCCATGTGGTCCAATATCAAAAGTATGTCTTATTATACAAATTCCACAGTCCAAATCTCTAAGCCAATAATCGCATCCATTTACATAACCCAAATGTTATAATCCACAGTCCTATAATTACAGTCACCCTTTATAAAAATATAAAGTGTTTTAAAGGTCCCATTTAAATCTACGCACAATCGTTGCATCACATTAAACATTTAATAACTAAAACCCAATTTTCCAATAGAGGTCGCAAAATGGAATCCTATGGATGTCCAGACTCAAGGCAATAACATTAATAAAACCATAAGTATTTTATACCCAAACAGTAAGCAAATCACATAACCATCTCTATATAGTCCTTGCTATACATATAATATATGCAAGCTACGTTTTTAAGCTATGACACAATTCTATAAACAAACAACGGATACACTAACAGTGACATTGTAAAGAACCTATCTACGTCCTCGACCAAGTTCCAATCTAATCACACAGTCATGCTAATAAACCAAATCGATATCATGGGTTGTCATAACCCTGGCTGTTATAGCCCTATTCTTTTAAAAATAAACAATTTACATATTAAATTCCAACTAAAGCCATCACATTCGTTGGAAGAGGCACATGCCATTCATGGCATGGCCTGCACCAACATGGAGCCATTACAAAACTAAAAGTTAAATACTCTGTTTAAAACACAGTCTCCGTTCTAATGTTAATGCAGAGCATATGGTGGGAATCCAATGGGTTATGGCACCATTGCTACAATGGCGCAACCCATGGCATAACGTGCCAAGCTCTAGAAGCTTTCCCAAGTTAAATTACAAACAAAAAAATGGAGTGATGTGCATAATCCAAAAACCCAAGACATTATTTATACACAGAGTAATTTCCATAGGCTGAAAGCCGCGAATCAAACCCAGTAAGTCAATGTTTTAGAAGAAAGCATTTAAAATAACTACATAGTCCCAAATTATTTTACACATTATAATCCAATAAAAATGCTGAACGAATTCATATGCATTTCATACCCAAAATATTATAGTCATTACATAAAATCCAAACACGTAGTGTATTTACACAGTGAGGCATGAATCCTCGTTTACATCAATCAACTATTAAAAATGATAAATGGAAAAGTCATGAGCTATGGCACCATTACAAGTAATGGTGCGGCCATGACCCAAATAAATGCCAAACCTCCCAATGAGAGCCAAAAACCCAGAATGAGCTACATTATACACTCTGAAGGCAGAGTCAACAAGTTCCATACGAAACCCCAACCCACTAAAGAATCCCAAATTAGGAATGCCCAGAACGATGGGAGGCAAGTAAATCTTGCTAGAAAGCTTACCATAGCCTTGGAGAAGAAATCTTAAATCGACTGTGTAGCCTGTGGAAACCCCGGAGTGTCTTCGCATTCACCTGCACACAAACAAATGATGGCATGAGAAGCATGACCATGCCATGGAGAAGACAATGAAGCAATTCATTTTTACACAGAGCTGGTATATATTACTTGTGAATCGAGGGAGTTCACCTCCCTTCTCCAACTGCGTAGAGGCCACACTAAACCACAATTCTAGAACCTTAATGCACAAGCAATGAATGCCAAACCCTTTGTGAAGAATTTCCACCAACCCTGATGGCATTAATGGCACCATCTGGTGGCCATTAACACATCCATAAACCCTCACCATAGTTTATGGAATCAACGTTATACCTTATACCAACCAAGTCATATGTTAAACCCTATATCCTATGGTTTCGCCACCCTTTAAATATCAGCATAGACTTAATACTTAGGACTATGGTATTTATACCATAAGTCTCCCAACCCTATGGTATGTAGAGTGCTTAACACTATCATATAGTGTTTACAATGTCTACGTTTAGCATCAAAGTGTATTTACCCTTTATGCTAGTTCATATAGGTAGAATTCGTGCATAGGTCATAGTCTAGGTTTTGTAGTACTTAGGAATCATGGAAAACATAGTATGCCATGATGTATTCATGAGGAAAAACATGTGTAAAATTTCCACCTGCAAAATGGAAACAAGAGAAGAGTAAATAAATTAACCAAGAGATAGATAATAATAATGGGAGGGACAATAAGATAATTCAGAGCATCTAGTAATTTAATGAAGAAAGATAATTAACAACATAGGGCATACCTGAGTCGTAAAACGGAACAATAACAAAAGTGCAAGGTGGAATGGGAAGTATAACTAAGAACTGAATTGTGTCAATTAACCAATAATCCCGATGTCACAAGAGTAACCTATGAATCAATAAATAAGGTTCCTTAGTTCATACAAACTATGTAATCCTACATAACAAAGAAGGACCTTACCTCCATGGTCATCATGGGAGAACGAGTCCCGTCACTCCATCACTTTGTTCCCATCAACAAAATTAAGTTAGTTTTTATTAAATAAACAAAGTACACATGTGGAGGAGCAAAACAATGTTCTATACAACTATTTAATTCACCGTCAGTAATAACTAAGATATATCAATAGTTTAAGTAATAGAATTAAGACATAATAAGTAAACAAACTAATAGTGATTGAATGGATAAGAAATTAACAAGACAATGGGCAGATTTCGAAGAGATCGAATGTATAAGTAGCACCCGTGTTTCTGCACGAGTAATAATGATCCCTTTTGGGTAGTTTTCACTAGCCTATAAATTTTTTTTTTTCCAAAATTTGGGGACATTACAAGTGGTATCAGAGCCCAGTTTCAATACTAAGAGACTTATGGGCGCACCAATAATTCATGCAGAGAAAATAAAGTATTATAAGTAAATTTTGTTACAAACAGAATTTTTTGCTGCTATTAATTTTTTTTGTGTTTCACGAAATTGTTACAGTGCTATTCAGTTTATGAATATTGAGGAAGAAAACAGCCGATAAGAAGAAAGGACCACCCCCACTCCGAAAGTGAACTTGGTGGTTGAAATAAACTCTGATGTGTAGAAAACCGTGCATAGGCTTCAAGCTGAACTGAAAATTTTCAGAGAAGACAATCTAAATGAAAGAAAGGAACAACAAGTGATAAATGAAGCATTATTGCGTAACATGATGGGAGGGAGACCGCAAGGTAAACCTACCTAGTCCACCAATAGATCCAAAAGAGAACCATACCATGAGCGGGCCAGCAGCCCAAGAGAAGTAGATAAAGAATGTAGACCTAAAACAACTAAAGGAGATCATCACAATCCTGCTAGTGATGACTCACTTTCTCCACGGAGAAAAAGGAAAAGAAATGATGATAGTATTTAGGGGGAGTTTTGAAAAATAAGAGCCCCAACCTATGAAGGTGAAGTAAATATGGGATAAAATGCTGAAGAATGGTTGTTGGGAATGAGTAAGTATTTCTAGGTTCATAACTATTCAAGTGTGATGTAGGCTAGGCTTGCCATCTACAACCTGAATGGTAAGGCAGCAAGATGGTGGCGAGATTTAAACCACACCAAGAAAGATGAGCTATGAGAAATAATCTAGGAAAACTTCCGAAAGATTTCCCAAGAAAAATACATGTCAGAAAGGTTCTTTAACTACAAGGTAAAGGATTTCCATGAACTACGCATGGGGTCCATGACTATGGACGCATTTATAAATAGAGTTCTATATCTACTAGATTATGTACTGTATATCAAAGAAGAGAATGTGAAGATCCAGCAATTCCTAGGATGTCTTCCTCCAAGTTTTCTGGCAAGGATAGAATATGACATGCCAAAGACACTAGATACTGCACTACATAAGGCCCACCTCTGCTATGAGCATGGGCAGTTACGGCAAGAAAACTAGAATCGAAACTGAGAAAAGTGTAGAGACATTTCTTATAAATGAAAGCTTGGGTCAATCCCGTAGCCTTATAGAAAGAAAAATAACAGCTTTCAAGTGGACAAGAAGTTCAACAAAACGGGTACGGAGCCTTATGTACTAGCCCCTAATGGGAATAAGCAAGTGGCGAGTGGATCCAATACTACCCCTTTAGCGATCAAGTGCTAGAAGTGCAACAGGCCGCATTATGCCTGAGATTGTAAGAACAAGAACAATGGGGTCTTGCCTAACCTGCAAGAAGAACCTATCGTAGAGGATATAGTGAGAACCCTGTGAATCGATGCAAGATTAGAGGCCAACAGGCCAACCATCAAGATACAATGGTCGATATCAAAGGTAAGACCTTAAACACCTCTTTTTCAATACTTATTGATCCCGTCGATTTCCGGAGCTATGTTGCACCTGAAATTGTTGATTTATGCAAGTTAGGAAAAGTAAAGCATGTTAAACCTTGGATGGTACAGTTAGTCACCGGTATGAAAGGGAAGGTTTCAGAAATTGTTAAAGAATGTGAAGTAAACCTAAATGGCTTCCTTACTAAGGTAAACCTGAACATCCTACCTTTAGGATCGTACGATATTATTATTGGCATGGATTGGTTGGAACAACACCATGTCATGCTCGATTGTCTACACAAGTCTATCTTGTGTACTGATAGCCAAGGGAACCAAGTGAAGGTTCAAGGCATCCCAAATAATGTTTCTGTAAGAAAAATATCTGCCTTACAAGCAAAGAAGTGTGTTAGTTAGGGCTGCAAGTTATTTGCGGTGAACATCCGAGATGTAGAGTCTGATAGAGAACAACACATAAAATACTTCCCTGTTCTTGAATAATTCAAGGATGTGTTTCTCGAGGAAATTCCCATATTACCTCTGAAACAAGACCTATACCTTTCCATCGAACTGACCCCAGGATCAGTTCCGGCCTCCAAAACCCCTTACTAGATGAGTGCACTTGAATTGGTGGAACTCAAACTACAGTTGTAGGGGTTGATAGAGAAAGGGTACATCTGACCCAGTGTGTCCCCTTGGGGAGAATTGAGTTTGTTTGTAAAGAAGAAGGACGGTACGATGAGGATGTGTATTGATTACCGTCAATTGAACAAAATGACTATAAAGAACCATTACCCGCTCCCTAGAATTGATGATTTGTTCAACCAAGTGGGAGGAGCCAAAATATTTTCGAAGATTGACCTATGATTTCGGTACCATCAGGTACAGATCCAAGATGAATATATTCCCAGACCTCTGTTCGTATGAGGTATGGGAACTACAATTTTTTAGTGATGTTGTTCAGGTTGAGCAATGCACCTGCAAAATTTATGTGTATGATGAACAACATATTCAATAAATATCGGGATAAGATCGTACTAGTCTTTATTGACGACATTATGGTTTATTCCAAGAATAAAGAGGAACATGAAGAACACCTTTGCATAGTACTTTGTGTGTTGAGAGAACACCAACTCTATGCTAAGTTTAGTAAATGTGACTTTTACCAACCACAAATACAGTACCTAGGTCACATCATATCTGAGGCAGGAATAGCTGTGGGCCCAGAAAATATTCAAGCTATAAAGGTATGGCCTACCTCGACTAGTGTCACTGACATTAGGTCCTTTTTGGGTTTAGCTGGGTATTATCGAAAGTTCATTGAGAACTTCTCAAGAATCGCTTTCCCCATGATGACTTTGGAGAAGAAAGCGAACAAGTTCTTATGGACCGACAAGTGTGAAGAAAGTTTTCAAAATCTTAAGCATCTTTTGATGACTGCACCAGTGTTGGAGATTGTGGATCCCGATGGGGATTTAGTTCTATGCATGGATGCAAGCAAGGAAGGACTTGGAGGATTCCTCTTGCAAAATGATCATGTGATCTGTTATGAATCGCAGAAATTAAAAGAGCATGGGTAGAATTATCCCACATAGGATCTTGAGCTAGAATCCATTATCCACGCTTTGAAGATGTGGAGACGCTACCTCATGGGAAGGAAGTTCCTTCTAAAGACTGGCAATATGAGTCTAAAATATTTAGTCAACCAACCCGATCTGAATGCAAGGCAAACCATATGGTTGGCTTTCCTGAGTGAGTATCACTTTGAACTAAATCATATTAAGGGAAAAGAGAACAAAGTTGCTGATGCTTTTAGTTAATGAACTCATATGATATATGAGGTGACCCTGAGTCAAATTGATGCATATTTGCATGAGAGGATTAGAATGACCAACAAGGTTGACCCGTTCTATGTGGAAATCCTAAAAAAGGTCTAAGAGGACCAGTTGTTTCAACAACAGAAGGAATACAAGGTGTATGAATCTAGACTACTATGGTCCAAGGATAGATTGTATGTTCCAGATGTAGTGGACATTCGGTCCAACATCCTCACATAATTTCATAGGGCACCATACTCGGGGCACTCGGGATATCAAAACATTATATCTGCCATTAAGAGACATTTTCTCTGGACTAAGTAAAATTCCAACGTAGCAATGTTTATTGCGAAATATCAAGAATGCCATATAGTTAAAGATGAGCACCGAAATCCTTCAGGATTGCTATAGCCATTGCCCATTTCGTAATGGAAGTGGGTGGTTATCAGGATGGATTTTATTACTAGCTTACTAAAAAACAAGAAGCAAAATGATTCCATCTTCATAGTCATTGACAACCTATCAAAGGCAGCACACTTCAACCCCCATTAAATCGACCTACAAGGCTGTGAACATTGTTGATATCTTCCTGAAATAGATATTTAGATTGCATGGGATACCCAAAGTGATTATCTCAAATCGAGATGTTAAGTTTAGAGGAAAATGTTGGAGATATTTATTCTCTGTGTTAGAGATGTAGCTAAACTTTATCACTGCTTATCACCTGTAGACGGATCGGCAGACTGAAAGAGTAAACCAAATTGTTGAAGACATGCTTTGAATGTATTTCATGAACATCCCCACCAACTGGGAGGATTATTTGCACCTTGCATAGTTTTCATATAACAACGGGTATTAGTATTTCTCCAAGATGAGTCCTTTTGAGGTACTCTATGGACAGAAGTGTAGGACCCTAGTTACTTGGGATAGTCCAGTGGATCAGCTCATGTTAGGGCCTAACCTGTTATTGGACTTGGAACAGTTAGTTACCAAGGTCCACAGAAACCCTTACAGAGGCACAAGACCATTAGAAAATTTATGCGGATAAGAAAAGAAAATATAATGACTATCAAGTAGGTGAGCATGTCTTCTTAAAAGTGAAATCAAAACAGAGCTCATTGAGCTTGGGTAGGTGTGGTAATTTAGCACCTAGGATTTGTGGACCTTTTGAAATTTTGGCCAAGAAAGGACTAGTGGCTTATGAACTAGCATCACCTACACACATAAGAGTTCATAATGTTTTTTGTGCATCTTTATTAAAGAAATATGTTTATGACATTAAGCATGTCATTGATTGTTGATTATTACCGGTGGAACCTGAGGGGGAATTTTCCCTTGAGCCATTGCATATATTTGACAAGAGAGAAGTGTTGCTTCGGAAGTTCATTGTAGTCCAACTAAAAGTGTAGTGGAATAATTTTGAGGTAGATGAGGCTACCTGGGAGAATGAGGCCACCATGTGAAAGGCTTAACCCGCCTTGTTTCATGATATCATTCAGAGTCCCTAGAACACTGGGGATGGTGTTGTTCTAAGCGAGGAGGGATGTAATATCCCGAATTTTGGACCTACCATTTATAGGCATGAGCCTATTGATCATGATGATTATATTTATGTTTTGTGTTGGCCATGGACCCTGAAGCATAGGGTTTATGAAATGTTTTGTGTTGGGTGTGGAACCTGAAGCACCTGATCGATGAGATGTTTTGTGTTGAGAGAAATAATGTGAAGCACATGAATACTTACATTTGTGTTGAGTATAAACCTCTGGAACACATGAAAATATAATTGGAAATGTTGGGCATAATCTCTCAAGCATTCCATGTTGATCTTCAGCATAAGCTATGGAGCATCGGATCTTTGGCCATTGTATCCCTAGGTGTATCATACAAGTACATACTAGTATTTAGTGTTGAGCGAGAGCTCTGGAATCGCACTATGTTTGTAACTCCTTGTTATAAGAATTTAATATGGGTTCTCGCATGCTATAGGGATTACTAAAAATAATTTAATAACCTCCGAGTGAAAACGACTCGAGAAAAATATTGATCTCATCATACTTATTTGTAAGTGATTAAATGAAATTTCGAATTTATGTATTCTCATCAAGTACTGAAGAGATACCATGTTATACAAGGGAAATCCAACATGCAAGGATGTTTAGAGTTTCCTAGCCTAGTATACCTGAGCCATCTATCTACTTGACCTTCATAAAGAAGTGTCGTTAAATCTATGGATCATGACACATGATGCCCAAAGACAATTGTTAACAAGTATTTTAATACTATGTATTTTATACATAGTATGTATAAAGAATTAATTAAGATGAATTATATAATTGAATAAAGAAAGAGGAGAAGCTCCACCAATTATTATTTATTATTAAAGTATTAATAAATAGTGAAATATCTATGAAAGACTAACTACGAGCTAGTTAAAAGTTCCTAGGTTAAGAATTGAAAATTACCCCACTAAATTAAAAAGTGTTAAATCAATAAATCAAGGATTTCTTGATTTAACTGCCGCTTTGACTGAAAATTATGTCTATAAAAAATCAATCCAAGCAAAGGCTTGGGGTTCTAATTTTATCTTGGAGAATTATTATTCTGCCTAGTTTTGGCTTTCAAGTGTTTTTCCTAGAGAAATTTCTCCTACAAAGAAAAGAGGACTGATTCAGAACTGAATACCAATTAGGAAACCCTACCTTAGGAGCTCTAAGCTACTTGGATGTTGGAGTCCAGCTTGGGGGGATCCGGATTACAACCAGGAACGGTTTCGGTTCATGGTTGGGAGGAATGTGCTAGTTCCCAAGTGATTTGCTCTTCAAACAGAGGTCAGATCTACATTTGATTGTTAATGCTAGTTATTTAAGTGTGCAGGTGCAGCCATTGACAAAGCTTCACATTCAGGTATGAAAACCTTGAAGGCCTATTCCATTTCTTTCCTAAAGATTCATTACTGTTTATGTTAAGTAATGGTTGCAATGTAATTTCTAAACCCTAATGGTTAAGTTTTATGGTTAACAATCTGCTAGGGTTTGTATTTGCAATTTACTAATCATAGGCTAGATAATTTTTATCATATGCTATTTATGCTCAAGGTGGTATCTTTCATAAATGTTCTTGTATTAACTAGGTTTTGATCTTAGTATTATGTTTATACCTTTTTCTTTGTATTTAATACTCTGCTAACATATTCCATTTGTCAGCAGAGGCTTGACCTAATTTTAAATGAAACTAGTTCAGTAGTATTTAATTAAAACATTAATTATGTTAACTAATACAAGTTTATATTTTAAACTAGATCTACTAGGAACAGAGTTCATATAATACTCAAGCTAAATATATTATTAAATACCTTCTAAGGTCTGCTCCACATAATTATTTAAAAACAAATTAATCAAACATAATCTTAATTAACCAAACAGAGAAGGCTTCGTGACCATCCGTGTGGTCCAATATAAAAACTCTGTGTTATTATACAAATTCCACAGTCCACATCTCTAAGCCAATAATTGAATCCATTTACATAACTCAAATGTTATAATCCACAGTCCTATTATTATAGTCACCCTTTATAAAAATATAAAGTGTTTTTAAGGTCCCATTTAAATCTACACACAATTGTTGCATCACATTGAACATTTAATAACTAAAACCCAATTTTCCAACAGAGGTCATGACATTGAATCCTATGGATGTCCAAACTCAAGGCAATAACATTAATAAAACCATAATCATTTTATACCCAAACAGTAAGAAAATCACATAACCTTCTCTATACAACCCCTGCTATACATCTAACATATGCAGGCTACATTTTTAAGCTACACCATAGTTATATAAACAAACAATGCATACACTAATCGTGAGGTCGTAAACACCCTAGCTACTGCCTCGACCGAGTTCCAATCTAGTCACACAATCATGCAAATAAACCAAAATGATATCGTGGGTTGTCATAAATCTGGTTGTTACAGCCCTATTCTTTTAAAAATAAACAATTTACATATTAAATGCCAACTAAATCTATCACAATCGTTGGGAGAGGCACATTCCATTTATGGCATGGCCTACACCCACACGAAGCCATTACAAAACTAAAAGTTAAATACTCTGTTTAAAACACAGTCTCCATTCTAACGTTAACGAGAGCATATGGTGGAAAGGAAATGGGTTACGGCACCATTGCTACAATGGTGCATCCCATGGTATAATGCCCCAAGCTCTAGAATCTTTCCCAAATTAAATTACAAACAAAACAAACGAAGTTCTATGCATAATCCCAAAACCCAAGACATTATTCATACACATAGTAATTTCCACAGGCTGAAAGCCACGAATCGAACCCAGTAAGTCAACGTTGTAAAACACAACATTTAAAATAACTAGAGATTCCCAAATTATTTTACACACTATAATCCATTAAAAACGATGAATGAAATCATATGCATTTCATACCCAAAATATTACATTCTTTACATAAAATCCAAACGCGTAGTGTATTTACATAGTGATGCATGAATCCTCGTTTACACCAATCAACTATTGAAAATGATAAATGGAAAAGCTATGAGCTATGGCACCATTACAAGTAATGGTGCAGCCACAACCCAAACAAATGCCAAACCTCCCAACGAGAGCCAGCAACCCAAAACAAGATACATTATACACTCTGAAGGCAGAGTCAACAAATGCCATACAAAACAACAAGCCAGTAAAGAATCCCAACTCAGGAATGCCCAGAACGAAAGGAGGCAAGTAAATCTTGCTAGCAAGCTTACCATGGTCATGAAGAAGAAATCCCAAATTGATAGTGTAGCCTATGCGAACCCCGGAGCACCTTTGCATTCACCTGCAGACAAACTAACAATGGCATGAGAAGCATGACTATGCCATGGAGAAGAAAACAAAGCAATACATTTTTACACAAACTGGTCTAGCTTAACTACTTATTGATGTAGGTCTCCTCCCTTCTCCAACTACACAAAGGCCACACTAAACCACAATTCCAAAACCTTAATGCACAAGCAGCGAATGCCAAACCCTTTGCCAAGCATTTTCACCAACACCGATGGCATTAATGGCACCAGCTAGTGGCCATTAATGCATGCATAAACCTTCACCATAGTTTACGGAATCAACGTTATACCTTATACCAACCAAGTCACATGTTAAACCCTCTATCCTATGGTTTCACCACCATTTAAACATCAGCACAGACTTAATACTTAGGACTATGGTATTTATACCATAAGTCTTCCAACCCTATGGTATGCACAATCCTTAACACTATCATATAGTGTTTACAATGTTTACCCTTAGCATCAAAGTTTAAGTTGTCACATGTCATTTATGCTAGTTCATATAGGTATCATTCGTGCATAGGTCATAGTATAGGTTTTGTAGTACTTAGGAATCATGGAAAACGTAGTATGCCATGATGCCCTCGTGAGGAAAAACCAGCGTAAAATTTCCACCTGCAAAATGGAAACAAGAGAAGAGTACATAAATTAACCAAGAGATAGATAATAATAATGGTAGGGACAGTAAGATAATTCATAGCATCTAGTAATTTAACGAAGAAAGATAATTAACAACATAGGGTGTACCCGAGTCATAAAATGGAATAGTAACAAAAGTGCAAGGCGAAACGGGAAGTATAACTAAGAACTGAATTACGTCAAGTAACCAATAATCTCAATGTCACAAGAGTAACCTATGAATCAATAAATAAGGTGCCTTAGTTCGTACGAACTAAGTAATCTTGCATAACGAAGAAGGACCTTACCTCTCAGGTCGTCATGGGAGAACGAGTCCCACCACTCCATCGCTTTGTTCCCATAAACAAAGTTAAGTTAGTTTGTATTAAATAAACAAAGTACACATGTGTAGGAGCAAAGCAATGATCTATACAACTCCTTATTTCACCGACAGTAATAACTAAGATATATCAATAATTTAAATAATATAATTAATACATAAGAAGTAAACAAACTAATAGTCACTAAATGGATAAGAGATTAACAAGACAGTGGGAAGATTTCGAAGAGATTGAAAGTATAAGTAGCACATGTGTTTCCGCAGGAGTAATAATGAGCCCTTTCGGTAGTTTTCACTAGCCTATAATTTTTTTTTTCAAATTTTGGGGTAAGGTATTCTATTGACACTCCCTCTTTACTAGTAAGGTATTCTATCGACACAATTTATCAGCACAATTCTTCTTCTCTGTATCATCTAGATCATCATCAAGTCATCTTCATTTTCAATTCGTTTTCATCTTCAAGTCATCTTCATCGTCAAGTCATATTCATCAATTCTGGATAATCACTGGATCTAGATCATCACTGGATCATCATCAAGTCTAGATCATCATCATCTCTGGATCATCGCTTGATCTAGAGCATCATTGGATCATCATCAAGTTTGGATCATCATTTGATCTGGAGCATCGATGTCTCATCATTTAGTCTGGATCATCACTTGATCTAGAACATGACTTGTTCGCCATCAAGTCTGGATCATCATCATCATCACTGCTTTCGCTATCTCAATAAAATGGTGCTATCTTTTCATTCTTCTTCTCATAGGAAGTTCTACAGAGCCAACCCTTTTTCATGCTAGTTGTAGGCCTAGACTCCAAGTAGGTCTTCATCTTATTCAACAATTATATCTGACCATGAGAGGAACACATCCAAGAACCATGTCAGAATGGCCCACCAAACACTTACATATTTCATTCTCAAAGAATGGCTCTCATCTCTAGGCTGACTGTCAGTCCCAGACTAAAACAAATTCCTGGTGACTGACCAGGTGCCTCCATTCTCCTAGAGAATGGCCTCTCAGCACTAAGATGAGATTCAGTCCCAGACTGAATCAATTTCCTGGTAACTAACCATGTGCCTCCATTTTCCCATAGAATGGCTTCTCAGCACTAAGCTGAGCTTTAGTCCCAAACTGAATCAATTTCCTCGTAACTGAACAGGTGCCTCCATTCTCCTAGAGAATGGCCTTCAGGGATTATATATGACCTCATCTTGTTAGAAAGGATCTACACTTACATCCAACCTCATCATGTCAGAAAGGCTCTACACTTACATCCAACCTCATCATGTCAGAAAGGCACCACACTTATATCTGACCTCATCCTGCCAGAAAGGGTCTGCACTTACATTAGGCCTCATCTTGTCAGAAAGGTGCTACACTTACATCTGGCCACATGGGAACACATATCGCAATCACATCATAATGGATCTACACTTATATCTTATCATGTGGAAGCACATCCCTCAATCACATCAGAATGGATCTGCATTGATCATGTGGGAACACATCCCACAATTACATCAGAATATATCTACACTGATCATGTGGTAACACAACCCACAATCACATCAGAGCATCTATGCACTTACATTTGACCATGTGACTCTCATCCTTCCACCATGTCAAAAGGGCACAACACTTACATCTGACCATGGAAGGAAGCAATCCTTTCACCATGTCCGAAGGGATCACGGACTCATCACTTCCCCTTAGAAGGAACCTCGATCTAGAGAACAACAAGCTTCTCCTTGAAGTACTCAGAATTCACTCTGGACATTTCTAGCATAGAATAACATCAAGGATAATTACCTCTAAGGATAACCTACAAGCTTCCCTAGGACCTATTACATCCGAGGACAACCTACAGGATTGTTTACGTCTGAGCCACCTACAAGCTTCACCGGGATTTTATGCTAGACAACTTGTCTCACTGGCTATGCTAGAGATCCCTCTTTCAAGATATCTCAATCTGGATCACTGCTCCTCTCTACATCATACAAAAATGCAATTCATATCAACCAAATCAAATAGTAGTTTTCAAAAGAAACATACTACCTCCCAAATAGAAAGTGGAAACATATTTTTCCTCGGTTGTACTCAGTTCCATGCAGGACTACTTCCTGCTACACTAAGAAGTGTGCTTCCTATCAATGGTACTGCCTACCCAATCCAACTCCACATAACCCTCTAGGTTAGTATTCATATTTGTATCATACTCGAGCCCATACTCAACTGTACCCTTCAGGTACTTTACTGCATGCTTTGCAACCATCAGGTGAACATGTCTCAATATGTTCACAGTAAAGCAAATATCTGATCTCGTATTCATCAAGTAAATCAAGGAAAAAATCATCTGATGATACATCGTGGCATCAACCGTCGCTGATGAAGAAACACTGAATAGCTTCAGGTTCGATGCCATAGATGTGGTCATGGCCTTGCAGTCCATCATCCTAAACCTCTTTAGGATCTCCACTGCATACTTCCCTTGTCCTAGGGAGATTCCATCCGTATTCTACTACACCTCCATGCCTAGAAAGTAGTGCAGCAAGTCTCCTTCTTGCAACTTTAATGAGTTCATCTTTGCATTCAGGAAAAAGACATTGACATATAACAGGAGCATCATTGGTATTTCTCCTTCAACCTTGAAGCAAAGGTTGGAATCCACTTTACTCAGTAGTAAATCCTAGATTCATCAGTAATTTTTCCATACTGTTGTATCATGTTGAACCATAGGATCTTCTGCAGTCACTCCCTTTGAAGCAGAGCATCAGTCTCCCTTTGTCTTTTGTACTCTATGCATTGAAACATTATGTACTGGAGTGACAAGTAGCTTCATATGCTACTAATATTCTACGTATACATCTAGGGTCACTAGATAGTAAGATCCTCTATCTTGATCCTTTTCAAAAGTTCTTCTCACACCCATCTGTGAGCTTGTCATCCTCTATAGTATTTATGTTGAAATATTGTAACTTCGAATAATATTCTATATGTATATTTTTGTGGTCCCTGATGGTCCTACCGGGAGAACCACTTGTATTACTTTGTACCCTGATGCTTCTAATCAGAAGAACTAATAAGATTCATGAGGTAGTCCCCTCTAATTGTAAAGGTGGGTCATTAGCACCCCAGTGTGGTTACTTAAGCCTACATCTATAACTCGATACTACATGATTAACTTGAGCCTACATGTCGGATTTAATTATTAAAGTGAACGGATGAGTATAAATAGAGGTGTGGTGCTCCTCATTTGGAACACACACTCTCACTTGTGTATCACATTAGTGGAGAAGAGAGAAGTAGCTGGAGAAGGAGGAGGATCAGGCTTTGATCTCCTTGCTAGTTTTATCTTTTATCTTTTGGGGCATCCATATTGAGGAAGCTTTTAATGGGTTTTTCCCTTTAGGGTTTTCCCAGGATAAATCTGTGTTGTTCTTGTGATACGGTTTCTTTCTGTGATCCTGTTTATATGCTTTTGTTTAAAAAATGAAATGAAATACTAATGTTTTATCTAAGAATATGAAATTTTAACATGGTATCAAAGATAGCCTGAATAGGACAGCGTTCACAACGTGAAATAGCTCTCTCTCTCTCTCCTTGGAAGAAATTAGGGTTTCGGGAAAAAAATTTGAGTTTCGAAAAACTGCTTGCATAGAAAGTTGCGGCCTCCCAGAGTGCATATTTTGAGCTTGGAATCAAATTTTTTTGATGTGTGAGTCTTCAGGAAATTCAAACCCTAGTTTGACAGCTGCACCAGAAAATTGCAGAAGCTGAATCTTGGAAGTCTGATTTGAAAGGTGAAGAATTTAAATCTCTAGAATCCAAGGACACCAGTCAACTCACCTCATTCAGGCGCATCTTCTGGTAAGGTCAGTTTCTCATTCCACAAAATTTCAAATTTTTGTGATTTTCTGACAAGATGGCCCCCAGCACTAAGCTTAAGGATAAGCTAGAAGGCATAGAGAATTTTTGAGCATGGAAATACAACATTGGTCTCATTCTCCAAGAGAATGATCTTGATAAGTATGTCAAAGAATAAGTTGCAGAACCTGAAGAAGCTGAAGCCAATGAGAAGCACAGAAAGAATATGATTAGGGCATAGAGGATTATTGCTGACTCCATCAAGGATCACTTGATCCCTCAAGTGTCATCCAAGAAGACTCCAAAATAAATGTTTGATGCCCTATCCAGAATGTATGAGGGAAGGAACATTAATAGAAAGATGAATCTAAGAGCTCAACTAAAGAGCACCAAGATGAGTCATGGAGAATCCATCCAATATTACTTCACAATGGTTTCTCAGATCAAAGAACAACTAGAAGCTATTGGAATAAGCTTGATGAAGATGAAATGGTTATGAATACTCTCAATGGTCTCACTAGACCCTGGGAGTCCTTCATTCAAATGATGTGTTCCAGAAAAGAAAGTATGAAGTTTGATGTGGTATGGGAAGACTGCATTCAAGAGGATACTACAGTGGCAAATAGAGAATCCTTACTAAAAGAAGATGATCAAGCCCTAGCCACTCACACCAAAAGAACAAGAGGCCAAACTAATTTCAAGAGAATAAATTTGAAGGAGTCTCAACCTCCTAGAAGAATTCAAAGGGTAAGAGAAAATCCTTCTATTAGAGACTACTCTGATTTTGAATGTTTTAATAGTAGTAAGATAGGACACATTGCCCGAAATTGTCCTATAAGGAAGCAAGAATATAGGAAAACGATCAACAACAACAAAAGACATCATGCTCATCCAACAGAAGATGAAAATGAAGAAGAAGAAGAAGAAGGGCCTCCAAGAAAACAAGCAAGAGAAGAAGATGCAGAAGAGTATGTGCTATTCTCTGCACTCTCTAGATCTATAACTCCTGGAGAAGAAACTTAGCTTATTGATAGTGGTTCTTCAAAGAAAATGACATGACAAAATAAAACTTTGTGCAAACTCAAAGAAAATATCTCTCCTCAGAAAGTATCCCTAGGATATGACTATCAATATCTGATCAAAGGAGTTGGTGAAGCAAGTTACAAACTTGATTCAGGTAATCCCCTAAAGATAAAAAATCTATTATATGTAGCTAGTCTAAAGAAGAATTTAATTTCTATCTCAGATTTAGATAAGAAAGGATTCAGAGTTGCTTTCATAGATTGCCAAGTACTCATGTGGCCCAAAGGAAAGAATATTGAAGATGCGATCATTATTGGTGAAGAAGGAGGAGGCTTGTATAAACTCAAGGGGCACTCAGAAACAACCCTTGTGCATGAGTCCATTGACCCTAGTGAACTATGGCACAGAAGGATTTCCCACATTAATTACCAGGCTCTACCTCATGTGAACAAAGTAGTGACAGGATTAGCAGATATGAAGATCAAGCATGAAGCAATTTGCAAAGGATGTGCGAAGGGAAAGAACATCAAGAATCCATTTCTGAAAAGTGAGACAAAGAAAAAAGGTACGTTGGAATTGATTCATTTAGATGTATGTGGTCCAATTTCTTCGACATCCTTAAGTGGATTTGAATATTATATCACATTTATTGATGACTTTTCAAGAAATACTTGGATATACTTCTTGAAAACAAAGAGTGAAGTGTTTGAAAATTCAAAGAGTTCAAATAATTGATAGAGAATATTTTAGACAATAAAATAAAGACACTCCAATCAGATAATGGTGGAGTATACCTCAAAAGAGTTTGAATCTATTTGCAAAGATGCCAGAATCAAGAGGGAACTAACTACTCCCTACAATCCTCAACAGAATGGGGTTGCGAAAAGAAAGAATAGAACCATCATGGAGGCAGTGAAGACAATGATATATGATCAAGATCTTCCAATGCATCTATGGGAAGAGGCAGGAAGAATTGTTGTATATGTACAGAATAGGATATCTCATATTGCTCTTGGGTTTAAGACTCCAGAAGAGATGTTCACGGGAAAGAAGGTTGAGCTAAGTCACCTCAAGATATTTGGTTGTCCAGTACATATTCATATACCAAAAGAGAAAAGAACCAAGTTGGACCCTTCCGGAAATATGGGGATATTTGTTGGATATTGTGAAGTATCCAAAGAATTTAGAATCTACATTCCTAGATTCCATCACATGGAAATCAGTTGAGATGTGACATTCGATGAAGAATCAGCCCTCAAGAGATCCAGGAAATGCCAACATGAAGAAGTGTATGAAGAAGAGACACCTCCCAGAAATAAAGAAACTACATGTCTCCGTGAAGATGAAGATCTTGAAGAACATGACATCACAGAACCACAAGAACCTCCCATGATGGAGATATCAAGAAAGAGAAAGCCTGCTTGGATAAGAGAAATTATTTGAGAGGAAGAAAGATATAGAGATCCTGAAGGCTCCACAAGGGAAAGAAATAAACCTAAGACTTTTTCCAACTATGTAGCCTTGATGTGTAATCTTGTATATCAAGAACCTACAAACTATGAAGAATGCGTACATAAGAAAGAATGGATAGAAGCAATGACTGAAGAATATCAGTCAATAATAAAGAATGATGTATTTGATATAGTTCCCAAACCAGAAGGGAAGAGTATAGTATCCTCCAAATGGATATACAAAATAAAGCATGCAGCTGACGGGAGTATCGAGAAGTATAAAGCAAGATTTGTGGCCAGAGGTTTCTCTCAGAAAGAGGGAATTGACTATGAAGAAACATTTGCCCCAGTAGCACAGTATACTTCGATTAGAGCTATCATGGCACTTGCATCCATGATGACGTGGGACTTACACCAGATGGATGTGAAAACATTCTTTCTGAATGGTGTGATCGAAGAAGAAGTATACATAGAATAGCCACAAGGATTTGAAGTTGAATATATGCATACTCACATATGCAAGTTGAAGAAGGCCTTGTATGGTCTTAAACAAGATCCTCAAACTTGGTATGAAAGGATAGATAGTTTCCTGTCAAACATGGGTTTTACCAAGAGTAAAGTTGATCCTAACCTTTACCTCAAGGTTGTCGAAGATGAACCTGTAATCTTACTACTATATGTGGATGACTTATTCCTGACAAGAAATGAGAAACAGATTATGGAAAGCAAGAAGAAACTAGCAGAAGAATTTGAGATGAAAGACCTTGGGTTAATGCACTATTTCCTAGGTCTAGAAGTATGGAAAAGTTCAGAAGGAATATTTCTCAACCAGTGAAAGTATGCAGTTGAGATATTGAAAAGATTCAATATGTTGGAATGCAAAGCCTTGGCCACACCCATGGATTCCAACCTAAAGTTGTTAACTGATGACTCATCAGAGTCAGTGGATGTGACTCATTACAGATAGATCATTGGGTCATTGATGTACTTAACAAATACTAGACCATATATTTGTTTTTCTATGAACACCTCAAGTCAATACCTAGTTCAACCTAGACGGGTTCACTTGGTAGCTGCAAAACATGTGATGAGATATTTGAAAGGGACTATAGACTTTGGTCTATACAATGATAATAGCCATGAGTATAGATTGTATGGTTATACAGATGCAAATTGGGCCGATAGTATCTCAGACAGAAAAAGAACATCAGGTGGATGTTATAGTCTAAGATCTGCTATGATTTCATGGTTTAGCAGAAAGCAATCCAGTGTTGCTTTGAGCACAGCCGAAGCAGAATATATAGCATCTTGCTTTGCTAGTTGTGAAGCCATATGGATTCGAAAGTTGATGTCAGGATTATTCAACGTAGAGTTGGACACTACCGTAATTCTATGTGACAACCAAAGTTGTATAAAGATGATAGAGAACCCTATGTTCCATGAAAGATCGAAGCACATAGAAATCAGGTATTTCTACATTCAAGATATGATGCAAAAAGGAGCCATAAACCTCCAGTATGTGAATATTGATGAACAAGTTTTTGATGTGTTGACAAAGCCTCTGTCTCAATTAAAGTTCGAACACTTTCGAGACAAGCTTGGTGTGGTTCGAAAAGACCTTCCTCGAAAGGGGGAGTAGTGATGTTGCAGTGGGATTGTATCATCCCTGGGCACTTTCCCTAAAGTGATTCAAGGACCTCAGTCCTTGAGAATGAAGAGGGATTGTATCATCCCGAGACATATTTCCATCAGTTATCCGGTGACTTCAATACTTGAGAATGTGTGTTGATCCCATAATTCCAAAAGGAAGGATCATTGGTAGCTCCGTAAATACTTGATCCTCTAATTCTGAAAGGAAGGATTGTCTAAGTTCCATAGATGTGTTGATCCCGTAATTCTGAAAGGAAGGATTGTATGGGTTCCATATATGTTTTGATCCCGTAATTCTGAAAGGAAGGATCGTTGGTAGCTCCGTAAAGACTTGATGATGTAATTCTGAAAGGAAGGATCATCTGAGTTCCACAGATGTGTTGATCCCGTAATTTTGAAAGGAAGGATTGTTGGTAACTCCGTAAAGACCTAAATCCTGTAATTCTTAAAGGAAGGATTGTTTGAGTACCATAGATGTGTTGATCCCATAATTTCGAAGGGAAGGATCATTGGTAACTCTGTAAAGACATAAATCCCGCAATTCTGAAAGGAAGGATCGTCTGAGTACCACAAGTGTGTTGATCCTGTAATTCCGAAAGGAAGGATCATGTTGATGTTTTGATGATGACGATATTTTTATGATGATGATGTTTTGATGATGATGATGTTTTGATGATGATGATACTTTGATGATAATGTTTCTGATCAAAAGATTAGAGTATGATGATGATGATGTTTCTGATCGAAAGGTCAAAGTGCTGAAGATGTTGTTGCTGATCAAAAGGTCAAAGTGCTGAAGATGTTGCTGATCGAAAGGTCAAAGTGTTGAAGATGTTGCTGATCAAAAGGTCAAAGTGCTGAAGATGTTGTTGCTGATCGAAAGTTCAAAGTGCTAAAGATGTTGAATATTGAAAGGTCAAAGTGCTGAAGATGTTGCTGATTGAAAGGTCAAAGTGATAAAGATGTTGTTGTTGATCGAAAGGCCAAAGTACTAAAGATGTTGATGCTGATCAAAGAGTTGTTGTCGTTGAAGATTGAAGACAAATTCTATATGATGTTGAAAAGATTCCAATGATTTATAGATGTGTTACCCTGATGATGTTGATGATGTCCTCTATCTCTCTCCTACCATTGTTGTTGTTGATGTTGTTGTAGAATAAGGGGGAGTGTTGAAATATTGTAACTTCAAAGAATATTCTATATGTATCTTTTTGTGGTCCCAGACGGTCCTACTGGGAGAACCACTTGTATTACTTTGTACCCGGATGCTTCTAATCGGAAGAACTAATAAGATTCATGAGGTAGTCCCCTCTAATTGTAAAGGTGGGTCGTTAGTACCACAGTGTGGTTACTTGAGCCTACATGTGTAACTCAAGCCTACATGATTAACTCAAGCCTACATGTTGGATTTAATTATTAAAGTGACAGATGAATATAAATAGAGGTGTGGTGCTCCTCATTTGGAACACACACTCTCACTTGTGTAGTGCATTAGTGGAGAAGAGAGAAGTAGCTAGAGAAGGAGGAGGATCAGGCTTTGATCTCCTTGTTGGTTTTATCTTTTATCTTTTGGGGCATCTATATTGAGGAAGCTTTTGCTGGGTTTTTCCCTTTAGGGTTTTCCCAGGATAAATCTATGGTGTTCTTGTGATACTATTTCTTTCAGTGATCCTATTTATATGCTTTTGTTATGAAAATGAAATACTGATTTTTTAGCTAAGCATATGAAATTTTAACACTTTCATCTTCCACCTTGTAGCAAAGGTTAATATCTTCATCAAGCTCCTCATGTATGTGTTATCCCATGGGTGTCTTTTGAGATTGTACAAGGCCTTCTCTAATTTGCACACATGAGTGTGCTTGTCATGTGCCTCAATGCTCAGTGGTTGAAAATGTCTCTTTGTAGTCTATGTCTTCTTTCCGTGAGAAGCCTTGTGCTAAGAATATTTCCTTGTATCCCACGATGTTTTCATATACTGCATACTGGATATTTTTAGATCCATATGAAAGATACTATGGACTTCCCTTTAGGTCTCGATGCTGCATCTGAGACATCATTATTCTTGAACTAGTACTTTCCTTCCCTTTCGTCTTGGATACATCTTCATAGCTGGAAGGATCAACATCAATGATTTATCTCAACAGTGTCACATAACTACACTATGTCTGAGGCCTCTTGAATTATTTGAAAGTATCATCATATTCTTCTTTATCTGTCATCACTTGTTCTTTGAAATCAGTCTCATACTTATTTTCTTGTAGGTGATTATGTATGCGATCTTTCCTACAAGTCAAATGCATTTGTATGGTTAGAAACATTTCATAAGGCATATCCATAATGGAAAATTCTTATGCATAAATATATGATCATGCAACTATTTTAGCCAATACATTAGATCTCATGAAAACTTTCTATATTCCTTCCATCTCTACCAGGACAACATTGAGATTGTGCATTAATCCAATATGTCAGCAAAGAAGTTTCATTCTAGATAAGTAGCAATGGAGAGTTGTATAGGACCACGAGCTACTTACCCATCACATGCATATTAGTAGTATACTTTCATTAATGCAAACATTATATCATGCATAACACATCAACTGAATATAAACAAGTGCATAACAAAACAATATCATGAAATGTCAATTGAATACTTATCTTTATTTGTTTCGAGGGTAGACTCCTTCTTGAGCATTTAGTTTCATCATCTTATTCATTCATAATTTCTTATCCAAATGATAAGATGGATAAGAGGTTCTTCAAGAGTTGAGTCCTTCATATTCCTCATCGCTTGAGGGATATTCTTTGGATGGTGAGAGCTCAATCTTCAGTTACTCCCATCTTCTCTTCTCTTATTATGAGTCGAGCTTCATCTTGTGTGTACTCTTTCCAGAGTCTACTGAAAGTAATCACTTCCTTCTGGCACACATTCCTCGAATGAATGAATCCCATGATCCTAGGAGGCCATTCAAGGTGTCTATCACAACTTCTACATTTTCCACTTCTTCTTCTTCTACTCCAAGTTTTTCTTTGATTTGAGAGACCCTTGTAAAATATGACTGTATGGTCTTTGCATTCTGGATCTTCACAATCTTCAACTATTTTATCAAAGTCTTCTTCTGATTTATGTTCTTTCATTCAAATAGCTTGATCAAGGAATTAAAAATCTCTTTTGGTGTCTTTAGGGAATACACTTATGGTATAAGGTGATTCATGATTGAATCAACAATGATGTTCTTGGCCTTGACCAATTTCTTCTTGTGTAAGGCTTTTAGCCTCATCTCCCTTCAAAACTGGAACCTCTTTACTTATGTAGGTGTCCAATACATTTTCTTCAAGAACCAGTGAGATCCAATACTTCCATGCTTGGAATTTTTCAGTTTCACCAAAATTTTCATCAATCTGGTGTGACTAGTCATTTAGAAATGAGAACCTCAAATGCAAATAGCAAAAGATTAGATCTTACCGATTTGAGGTGTCCGTCCTGGTTCCAGAGCTAGTTGGTTTAGGCTTTGTCAGAGAAACCCTAATCTTCAAAACTTGATATATTTTATATTTTATTGGATATAAAAATATATATCTTCAAGGCGAGCTATCCAATGTACTCCTTTTCTGAAAACAATGGAGGGAAGCTCCCAGAACAAGAATCCCTAGTTTACCAATTTCTTCTCCAGAAATTCCTGATACTATTTCTATGGTATCTCTGAAAGTATGGCTCCTCTCTCTCTAAAATTTTGTATTGAGATATCCTTGTCTATCCTTGTTCCAACAACATAGGTTTCATCAGAATTGGTTTCACCCATTGGGACGTATGGGCGTTTTCCCAGGGTTACCTATTTTAGGACTATTCAGAATAGCGAAGTTGTACGAACTACCATGTGTCATTGTTTCATCTTCGGAGTATGAAAGTTTTAACATAGAAATTAAAGTTTGTGCCCTTTCTGAAACATCTTGATAAATTTAATTTGGACCTTCGTATCCTGATATATAGAAATTCTCCCCAGGTGTCCTATTTGGGGAGTAATCCTAGGAGAGGTTGGAACCCTAACTTGAAGGAATCATATCTCCTAGAATATAGCGAATATGAGGCTAAAACTTGGACACAGTATACATAAGGAATGTGTATTAGACCTTCAAACTTTTTCGCATTTGATCCTTCTCCAATATTGAGATATAATGAATCTACCAAAACTATAATTTTCAGTATTTTAGGGTTTTTCAGGCCCGGGGTCAAACTAGGGTTTGACTTTCCTAGAGTTTCACCCAACCAAAAATATCGACCCAAGTCTCTAAAATTATATTTCAATGAGGATATTAATCCTATTTTAGGCTCACTTAAAAAATCATCTTTTGTAGAAATCCCTAACTTCCTCCAGCAAAAACTGAAAAATGCCCAGAATGAAATTATGCTTCGACAGAAAGATGCACCCTTCAATGGAGAGTTATCCTAGCATACTTTTGCTGATGGATTGTGGAGAGAGACCCAAAAAGTAATAATCCCTAGCTTATACAGCTGCACAATGTGTTCTTCTCATCTTAGCTCTGATACCATGTTATATTTTTAACGTTTAAGCTATATGATCCTAGAATCTTATCTGAGAGAATAACATGCACAACAATAATCACAAGAGACAAGAGACACAAATAATATTCCTTGGGGAAACCATAAAGGATAAAACTCCGCAACTTCCTTAGAGATAGAATGAGAACCAATGCCAGCAATAAAACCCAAAGACAAAAAATATGATCTCCACATCTGTTCTCTCTCTCTCACACTTGAGAGAGCTTCTCCTCTCTCACTCATGTACCTCAATGAGTGAGTGTGTGTGTGATAAATAGAGAGGCTCACTCTCTATTTATATTCTTTCGTTCACTTAAATTCCACTCCAACAAGTCAGCCTCACTTAACAATTACTTACCAGGGTCGATATCTCTATGAGAGGCTAATAACCCTAGTGCCCCACAACTATATGGACTTTGTGCTCCGATCAACAAGGAGGGTTAACCTTAACTCAATTGTGGGGACTATTGTACCAACTTAAAATGGAGGGTTAAACTCAATTAATTTGCATGACTTGTTTATATTTTTGAATATCCCGATCAGAACATCGAGGCATAACATGACTCAATTACATTACAGATACTTCTTGGAATAAACATCAAGGTATGATACATAATATATACAAGTGAACACATTCTAAAGTTACAAATACATCAACACAACTTATAGAGAAACACAACTACACCAGTAGAGATACATACAATCACGCAACCAGAGAAGACACAGTAATGATGGCAGAGAAGACACAGTCACGTTGGCTGCAAAGGATACACAATAACACCATGGGTTTAACCCTCGATCAATCCCTATGTGTTGTGTTTGGGGAAACATTAATATTCATAGGGATATAGTGGTAAGTGACCATGTCACACGAATACAAGCCCGATCCTAATTTCTTATTCCCTTACTAACAAAAAAATAGAAAATATATTACAAAGCGTACAAAAAACATTATGGCATTCAGATATGTCAAGAATATCAGTTTGTTTACCCTAATATTATGAACCCAATTATTCTAGTTCATGACTATAAGTCTATCTAAAACTAAAAAAATGTTGTAGGATTACTAACCATATTCCATATTCAGGTTGTATCCTCTCCTAATTGATCATAACTCAACTTTATATGAATATATTTATGACATTTAAGTAACATTTATTAAAATCTCTAAAGGAATATAGGGTTTACAAATATGGTGTTGGATGGGATATTCATGGGATTTGTTTACTTTCTCTCGAGTGCTATAGAGACTTGAGAGAGAATTGACTACTAACTAAACATATATAATTGATTGCGAAATATATCATTGATAGTATCACCTATTGTTAATTATAGGGTCATTTTGTCTCACTAAATACTCAAAGATAGTCACTTGACACAAATCAACAATTATCGATTCATTGTGAGCTAGATGATTTTCCCAATAATCCTCTTCTACTTCCTCATCTAGATGCCCATCTGCATCTTTTGATTATATATATGGTTTATGTTTCACACGATTTAAATTTTCATGAATCCCATCTAACAGAAATTCTAAAAGCTCTTGAAATATTCTTGGAAGTATAGACATAGTATTATAATATTTACCTACTTATACATCGTAATTATAATTATTGAAATAAAACTTACAATAAATCCATTGGATTTGTATTTGTATTCTGATTTCTAATTAATTACTATGTATATTTTATTATTAGAATAGGAACAAGTCTTCTCACTCACTCACTACAGAAACAAAATGTTACGTATTTCCATTCACATTCTACAATTTTGGATATTTGTAGAGTATGGCTATTAATAGCCTTGTTTCTTTCTTTCTTCCACACCTCATAATAGAGAACTCTAAAACCTGAACTTTGAATTTATCATAGAGCCTAAGAAGGAGTAGAAAAAGTACATTCACCTCCTCATGGAACTTGGAATCTTCACAAATGTGGAATCTGACTAACCAGATGTTATCTGTACCAATAATGAAACTCAAATGACTAAACTTCAATTCAGTGCAAGTAGTAAATTGATAGCTTTCCAACATTCATCAAACAAGCTTGGGAAGAGATTACCCAGTTATGAGTCATGTTGACTGTAGCCACTAAATTGAGGTGAGAAATGGGAAATATTTTCTTTAAAGGCATGATGTGCTACTAGTTCTTTTCATAGAGCCCATAGTTTCCTTAAGAGATCCCCAAATGCTAATGCAATCTCTCCCTGTGCAACTGGAGCAATATGTTAAAACAAATTATTAGAAAAAATTCCATGGATGATTATGTAGTAACTCTAAATATTTGAAAGAAAAATCTAGTGAACGAGATATAAATTCCTAGCTATAATTATCAGTTCCATTGAAACTCCCAATATATAATTACATCCATGCCCAAAGGAGTTTTCCAATTTATTTCCTTACTGTAATCTTCCAGAAAGTATTCCATCAATTTAGGGCTACACACTAAGAACTAGAGAGCGCTATTCATGAAACAAGTATTCCCAATATTATGCAACCTTTTTAAACATGTGGGGTGTTATTGGATAAATCTAATCAATCAGAATCAAGCCAGATCTCCCTAGTCTAAGTGGATCTATAACAAATCAAATACATAATACAACCTACTTTCCTAGATCAAATGGAAATGAAAAGTAATGGATAGATCACCTACCTAAAATATGCAGATCCTCTTCTCTCTTTGTTGATCCAAGCTCGAGAATATTAAGATCTTTAGCTGCAAAACCCTGTTAAGAAAGTGGAAACAAGCAAACATCATATGCGTATCCAAACATATAATTGATCTAAGCTAACAATTAAGGAAGAAAGCTCTAAAAATTATTAACACAATAGCATTTATGGAAAGGGATTTGTATTAATGTAATCAAGGAGATACATAGAATTACATGGGAAAGAACATCACAACCTACACTTAACGCTGCATTTTTCCATCCAAAAATCCAAGTGAAAGCTTCCAAAGTAAGCTAGTAAGCCACCTAGAAATTCCACCAGCATAATAGTACCATAGTCCTTCCTCCCTTCCAAATGGAGCCGGGGTTTAATTTATAAGGCTAAAGGGATAGAATAGGTTTAGGATTAGGAGGAGAGATATAAGGGATCTTTCCCATAGGTTAGGAACTAAATTCCACCTCACCTAGATAATAGGGATATACATCCACCTCATCCACCTTCGAGAAGGGTCTCGAAGCTTTGTTTTTTTCCCTCAAAACACCATCGTCGCACTTTGTAGGAAGGGGAAAAGTATCGTAGGCACTCCTAGTAATCGGAGACATAGTGCTGACATTGACGCCCATAGCATGAAGGACAAGAGTTCCAAACTTCCTAAAGAGTGAAAAAGCAGGAAAATCTCAATCTCAATCAACTTTAGCAGAGAGAAATTTGGGGATTAGGAAAAGGGTTGACAGGTGGATCAAAAGTACAAGATTTCGGTGTAACAGAATGCCCCCCAAAGCATGAAGTTGGAGGAATGAGATAGGTGAATGCTTTGTGAAATGAAGAAATCTAAGGCAAGGAGGTCAGCTGAAAGTTGCTGCAATACCAATGACTCAAATCTCATATAACTCATAACACGATTGTCGACAAGTACAATGCAGATCTATGGTAGTAGAGACCGACTGAACACAATAATGGCTACTAGACACAAGTGTAGATCCATGATGAGATGATAACATAGCCATGACCAATCTAAAATTGGATCTATGTCATG
>LPNX010124195.1:134465-158135 GCA_001517045.1 Pseudotsuga menziesii | reverse complement strand
TACTAACTCCGAATCAAGACGTACCTCAAGAGATAGAACACCATGTGAAATGGCATCCCATAGAAGCTCGATAACGGCACTATATTCAGCAACATTGTTTGAAGAGGGTCGTAAACATACACCTCCTGAAGACAATACATGACCCGTAGGAGTATAAATCACCCAAGTAGCAGAGGTTGAGTGTTGAGTGTGACGGCTTGCACCATCCGTGAATACAGCTATATAGATGGAAGACTCCATTGACATCTGCCATAAGAAATAGAAGCTAATCAATAAACCCGATCATCATAAGAAAGACCTAACCATGCAACATGTTGTACAATAATATACAATAGTCAGCCCTAGCTGAAAGTTATGCATAGTATTTTTTAAGATAAATCCCATTTCTAGGCTCCTCCAAGTCCATCCCCTCATAATCTACTATCTCATAAGCGCCCTTCTCTAACACATGTTTAACCACGTAAGGACCATGCCACATGGGGTTGAATTTACCTGCCCCCAAGGGTTCTTTAGCTTGATCCCACAGAAGGACCAAATATCCTTCACTAAACCTCCTTGGAAGGACATATTTATCGTACTAGACCTTAACGCAATGCTTATTCACTTCTAGAGCCACTAAAGCATCTCGATGCTGCTCATCAAGCTGCTCTAAATGGACCAAACGTTCCTCCAATGGAGAGGTGTCTTGTAAGAGCTCTATGTCTAGCTTCAAAGAAGGGATTTCGCACTCAACCGACAATATAGACTCCACTCCATGTATAAGATGATATGGAGAAAAACTGGTGGCAGTCTTAACCATGGTCCTATAAGCCCACAAAGCAGGATATAACATAATATGCCAATTAGTCTTGCTTTGTGTGACAGTTCGTTGGAGAATAGAATTGAGTGATTTATTCACTGCTTCAACTTGTCCATTCTCTTGACAGTAATAAGAATAATAATGCTCCTGCTTATACCCTAACTTCGAGGCCAACTCTTCCATCATGCGATTCTGAAAGTGCCTACCATGGTCAGTGACAAGCTCTTTCAGAATACCGAACCGAGTAATAATCTAGTTGAATACAAAGTGTGCGGCTGTCTCACCGTCAAATTTAACTGTAGGCATAGCCTCAACCCATTTCGTGAAGTAGTCAACAGCCATGATAATATGATGATACCCCCAAGCTGAAGTTGGTTTGTAGTCCATGAAATCAAACCCCCACTTAGTGAAGGGACCGGCAGTGATAATGGGATGTAATGGGGCAGGACGCGAGTGCATATTCCATGTGAACACCTGGAAAGGGTGGTACTTCTTAACTGTATTGACACAATCTTTAAAGATCGACGACCAGAAATAAACCGCTCTCAATAATTTTTGGGTTGTAGAAATCCCAGATAAATTACCACCACACGCCCCTCCGTGGAAATCATTTAGCACAAGCTCAGCCTCCTCATGAGTTAAACAATGACGTAAAATGGAATCTACCCCACAACGGTGCAATGTGTTATCCACTATGAGGTAATTCTTGGATACGTGACATAATCATCATCATTCATACCGTGAGAGGTGAGTAGGGACCTTCATTGTTTGTAAATATATGATAATGTCTCCATACCATGGATCCGAAGTTGAGATCAAGAAGATGTGCTCATCGACAAACGTATCTTCACAAGCCTCCTCCTCCTCACTCGAGAAATCAGATATAAGCTCTACAAAAATCAACGATTTCTTCGATTTTGCCAAAACAAACTCAAGATCAAATTCTTGCAGGATGACAATCCACTTATTATACTTTCCCCCTATCATCCTTCTAGTGAGGATGAACTAAAATGGATTGACATGGGAAACCACCAAGGTCTAGAAAAGGAGAATAGAGTGTCTCAATCTTGAACCGCATGGATGGTAGCTAAGGCAAGCTTCTCCACATGGGAATAATGGATCTCCACATCAATGAGGTTCTGGCTCAGATAATATATGAGATGCTCTTGGAGCTCCTCATCCTCTTGAACCAAAACCATACAAATCGTCTCTATGGACGCGGCCACATAAAGAAGAAAGTCACAGCTATAGTTGGGCTGACTAATCACTGGGGCCGATGCTAAGGCTCATTTAAGTGCATTAAAGGACTCCTGGGATTGCTCATCCCAGCAAAAGGTAGTTTCCTTCTTCAAAAGACGCATAAATCCTCTAGTCAAATTGAAAAAATTCACAACAAATCTCCGTAAGAAGTTTGTGATGCCTTGCAAACATTGAAGATGTCTAATGTTTTTCGGGGGAGACAATTGAAGTATTTCCTCAAACCTTAAAGGGTCGACTCTTATACCCTCTTTGGAGACAATGAATCCTAATAAGTGACCAGAATTCATGCAAAAGATACACTTGTGAGGATTTAACCTGACCAAATAATGGTGGCACCTTTCGAACACTAATCTCAAATGGTAGGAATGACGCATTCTCATGTGAGAATGAGCAGAAAGGTCATCCAAAAAGACTTCAATAATCGATTTGAGATCATGGAAGATCAAGGTCATAGCCTGCTAAAAAGTGGCTCTAGTGTTTTTAAGGACAAAAGGCATCTTCCAATATGCAAAGGTTCCCCAAGGACAAATAAAGGAAATCTTATGTTGGTCCTCAGGTTTAATTTGTATCTGATTGTATCCGGAAAAGCCATCCATAAAGGAAAATACCTCACTTCCCACACACTCATCCAAAATTTGATCAATAAAAGGTGTGGGGAAATTGTCCTTAGGACAGGCACGATTCAAATCACAAAAATCAGTATATATGTGGATCATTCCCTGCTTCTTATCAACTGGAACGAGGTTTGAAACCCACTCTATCAAGGGAATGGGATAGATAAAACCGACATTTAATATCTTTTCTATCTCAGCCTTAATCATGGGTGCTTTCCTAGGATTCACCGCACGCAAGCGTTGTCGAACAGGCTTAGCATTGGGGTAAGTTTTAATCTCATGTTCAACAATGTGAGGGTCTATACCTAGTATTTCATCATAAGACCAAGCAAAGATATCACGAAATTCTTTAAATAGCTCAGTGTATTCTTGAATCTCAGCATGGGAACATTTTTCCCCAATATAGACATTCTCAATATTGTCAGGATTGTGAGAGATATTGATAGGGATGGTATGAGATATATTCTCCATGTTTCCATCATCCATCGGACCAAGAGAGCTTAACGGAACCATGGGACTACCAATTCTCTCACTAAGAATCCCCCTATAGTCTTCACACTCCAAACGGTCAAGCTCAGGAAGAAAATAAGATCTATGATGCAACTCTTCCCAACGTGGCTCAACCCCAGACATAGCCTCAATAATAGCCTCATCTAAAGGAAAAACACTATCAAGGAAATCATGTGTGTGAGAAGACTGCACTACCCATGCAGGTAGCACATAAGGGTCCTCCTCCTCCATCTGTGAAGAGGAAGGACTAGGTTCTGCAACAGATCCAAGATTAGCTTGATAAGCTATCATAGTTGTAGGCAATGGCATGTCCATCTCGATGGGATCATTCAAAGGATTTGGTGTAGGAAGAATCCAAGGATCTTCCATATATGTTGTGCAAAAAGACACCGATCTTACCGAAGACGAAGCCTCACTAGGACTAGACCCTATCATAAGGACAAGTGCAGGACAACTAAAGCTTCCCATAAGGTATGGATACATGCCAACACCCACACTCCCAGTTGCCGGATGAGAGTGCTCTACAATCGGGATGGAAGCTCTCAAAGATGCGGTAACAGGTGAATTCTTGAATGATGTTTGATTAATCGTAATTATGTTCCCATTAAATGGAAAGCATACAAATTGAAATAGAGAAGAAGCTACGACTTGCATAATGTACATCCAATTCCTACCCAGCAACAAATTGTAGTCAAGGGGCGCATGAACCACCTCAAACTCTATCGCAATGGTCTTCCCCAACAAATGGACCTTAAGAGAAGGAAGAATGACGTGCGGTCGAAATGATCTTCCATCTAAAGCAGTCAACATGGTACCGGATTTAGACAACTCGGGGGAACCCAAACCCTTCCAACACGCCAAAGACATTATGTAAGCAGCAGCGCCTTCGTCAATCATAATGTGTTTGACAGTCATGTTAAGACATTCTACGTGAATCAAGAGAGACACATAGTAAGGAAAGCAAGGCTAAAGTCCCGCAGTTTCAAATTTGATCACAAAGGAATAATTATCATCATTCACACCTAGGGAAAAAAGCAAAGCCTTACTTTGCGAAGGACAACTCTGAAGTACTTCAAGTGCAGACATTGCACAAGGAGTGTGGCCTAAATCATTGACAATAGAATAGTTCTGGGCAGATTAGGCATTAGGATTGTGCCATGAATGCTTAAGGAATCCCTTAGGAGTGCAAGGTGAAACTTTAGGTTTATCCATAGGTTTTTCAATATGCAAAGGACTCCCAGGTGGATGAGGTTCCTTTCCAAGGTCAGGTTGTGATGAACCATAGTCCTTCACATGATTCACAACCTTAGTAGCACAAACCATGTTGATGCAACCATGAACACTATCCTTCGATGGATCTTGATCACCACCAGAATGATCTTGGGTCCTCAATTTCATGTGTTGATTATGAGGTAAAGGGTTGGTCAGCATAGTTGGGCCCTGTGCTATGAATCTCGAGGCTTCATCAATCTAAGGGAACAAGTGAGTGAGGTGGTCATCCTTACACAACTTGCAAGGAAACTTAACCTTACATTTAGGATACTTGTCCCCCCTAGCATTTTGGGTGTTCTTGTCATTAGAGTTGGAATTTTCATTCCTATTCCCACCATTATGATTTTTTTTACCTTTCTTTTTATTCCTTCCGGGTTGCTGGTTACCCTTCTAGTCTGACGATTGTACCAAGAGAACACTCGTTGTTTGGGTGGGTTGAGATGAAGTTGTAGGTTGTCCCGAGGCAAATTGGTTGATAGCTAGTTGAATGACCTATTTCACAACCGAATCTATAGTGTTGGCACTGATACAACCGAATCGAAACTAGAACACGGAGCATTAGGAATGATCTCATATAACAAACCAGATTGAGCATAAATCAAGTCTAATTCCTGCGCCCTGAAAATGGCTTGTTCCTTGTTCTGAACTCTGGAAGTAGAAACATCCTTCACTATATAAGGCAGTAACAATTTTAGGAACCATTCGAGGAGAAACTTCGGTAGTATGAAGGCTTTAATCAATCTCTTCCATCTACGCCACTCTTGGATATGGTCCGAGATATGCATGGCTTTATCCTGCTGAAATGTAGACAAGAGTTATGTACCAACATTGTAACGCACATGTAGCTAGAAGTGGTTGAGAAAAGTAATAGATAGGTCATCGAACAACGCGAATTCCCCCCTAGGTAACTCTATATACCATTTCACGGTAGGCCCTGTAAGGGTGCATTGAAACAACCTTAAACGGATCGAATCTTTGTGTAAGGAATTTGAAGAGCACCATAGGTGAAATGTAGTAACATGTTCACTCGGATCTTCTCCTGGTTTGCCCTCAAATTTAGGAATGTCTGAGGAAATCTTATTAGGGACAGCCGGCCAATCCGGGTCATGAGATACGAGATCATTCGTCAGTCTTGACAAGTCAGGAAGATTTAGCGTTGTGAGGAAAGGGAGCCTAGGATTAGCAGGTTGATGCCGTGCTCCCTAATAATTTTGGTTCACATAATCCTGATTACCGTAATCATTATGGACTTGGCCATAGTGCCCTCCTCCCTTTTGACCCATGTAGGGTGGCATGGAAGCACCATAATGTGGTGTATCTTGACTATGTGGAGCTACGAAGCCATAATTCAGAGAGTAACCAAGTTGTAGATACCCGTACCCATAAGGTGAATAACCCTGCCCATACTGCGTCCTATAATAAATTCCATAAGACATCCCATGAGATGTCCCATGATACACTCTGTAAGTAGGAATATATGCTCTGGAAGTAGTAACATGACCTCCAGAAGTAGGAATATGACCTCCCGAAACAACAGGAGGTACTTGCCTTTGAGACACAATTGTGCGAGTAGCAGCAGTGTGGACATGACTCGTAGCAACGTTCTGGCCTGAAGGACCACATGAATGAGGGGGAAGAATAACATTCGAAGAACAAGGAATAGAGGACAAAAGGACATGTGAAACTATGTACGTGGTGTTCCCTATAGTCACTCGTCGAGGTTCTGGTATCCTAATAGGATTACTAACACCAGATCTAGGACGAATATGTGATGTAGCTTCCACCGCTGGGATGGAAAGTGCAATGTGACTCGTGCTCCCAAACCTCTCCACATGGTAAGGAATAGGAGTGCCACCAGGCATAGTGTTAAGATCAAACTCTAACTCGGCATTAAATGCCGGATCATGGGTAGGGATACAACACATACCATAACTACAATAACTAGTGCTTACGGGTTCATGATGAGTCTTGTCACCCGGCATCCAATACTAGTGACCTGTGAATGAGGGATCATAGATAGAGTGAGAAGGTCTTTGATGTGAAGGATAAAACCTAGAATGTGTAGGTATATCAGGTGAAGGATCAAATGTAGGAGTAAACTCTTCGTCCTCCACTTGAGTTGGAGAATACAGCTCAAGAATACCATCTTCATGATCTCCCATCATGTGTGAATCAATGTGCGAAGTGGTCTGCCTAGACCATGTGTTTCTCTCTCCCAAAGGAGGAGGAGATGTAGAAGGCGTAAGTCCTACTAAATGACGAGAACGGTGAGGAGCCGCACCCGAATCCACAATGACTCAAAAAATGCAAAAGACTCACTAATTATGCAAACCCTAGGAAAGCTAACGTGCACAGAGCATACACTAATAAAATCTAAAGCCAAACATAAGAAATCACGGGTAGGATAAGTGAGCTCCTGAATGAAGTAGGTATGTATCGCCTAGGAGAGGCTTGAGACTCCCATACACAACAAGCAGAGGTTCGTAACCAATTACTGTGGCCCTCAGCTTCAACGCGTAAAGAGACTATGTTGCCCGACCCCAACCTGGTCGGGACACCCACAGAATAACCCCTGCAAAGTACCCCCTAGATATCCTAGGTAAGGAAACTAATGTCACCTCAATATAATCAATGCTCAGGTGGACAGTCATAGGTAGTATTGACTGTACGGGCAGGGTAGAAAAGCCTAAAACTCTTGAAAGATCCCCAATATATGACTACAATCCTGGAAATATCTCCAGTGCTACTCAGTTATGACTAGGGGTCATCCTAATCAATAACCACTCACACTGCCTTGTGTTGAAATTCCTTTTGAGAGAAGGATCCTGAGAAACACTAATTATACCAAGGAATTTCACACTCTCACCTGGACAGACACATACATGTTGTTGTTTAGTGGTCTTGGAGAATTTACTCACACTGAACTATTCCAAGACCCTAACACCTAATCTTGTTGGTGTACCCTATCAAAGAAAATAGTGTAATCCATTTTAATTAAGCGTTGATTTTATTTGGCTTTATTACTCAAAAGAGGTATATGGTCGTGCAACCAATGGTGGTATGACACAACATGAAGTAAAATGCACACCTAACAATCAATGCAAATGCATTGTGTCGAATGAAAAATAGGGCATGCTACTACGTGAAATGCAAATTTTTTCTTCAAATGAGAAATGCAATCATTCCTATATGAAATCCTGACTAATACTCTAAGGAAATCTAGTGCAAGTACCATGCGAAATGCAAAGTGCAATGCATAATGATGCAAAGAAGCAAATATTTTTGTATTTTTTGAATAAAAATGAGATACTAAAGCAAAAGGATGATTCTTCTACCCCCAGACTCGGCAAGCACAATCAAATAGCACTCACACAAAGTACTAAGGTAAAAGAAATCTAATGAACTAATCCCAAAACAAAAACAAAAATGCAATGACAAGAACATTCTTAAAAAAGAAGTTTACCCTAAAAAAAATGTCTCTCGTCAGAAATAGAGGTGTATACAGACTCTAGAAGTATCAAAGGAGACTCAAAAATCATCAAAATTCACCCAGCAACAATCAATATTCCTCTAGAAGGCAAAACTATGGGCATACGCAATTGCTCGCAGTAAACCCACGTATGTATGCAGATATAGCAATCAAAGCAGCGTGTATACGTGACTGCGAGTTAAAAACTCACATACATGAAGATAAATAAAAAAAAATAAAGGCAAACAGACAAGATGAGACAAACTTCACACCAATCACACACTACCAGGAAAACCTACCCCCATACCTGACACAGAAACAGAGAAATAAGAGCAATTCAAGAACATTGAATGCCGATAAAAACCCCTAAAGGAAAAATACTAGGAACTCCCTAGCGGAGTCGCCAATTTTTTTATGGAGAGAAAATCCTATGGCCTGGGGTACCACAACAGACAGATTAACTCCAGAAAATAATCCTTTCCTATATGCAAGAGAAGCCAAACAACTAACACTAAATGATCTGAATTCGTACCTTATTCCGGATGATTGATGTAGATCCCCGTCGAGCTTTACAAATCCAGCTTGAATAGATAGATTGCTTCCTCAACATTCAATAAACAAGACAAGCATGCTATATATAATTGTGTTAGCTCTACTCTAGCATATATAATCAATAACATATAAGCATTTGAAATCATCCATGGATAAAATATTCATTCAAACATACATTATTGGATAGGAAAAGATATTTCTATTAATATAAAATCAAATATTACAATGAATACAACCTCTATCAGCAAGTCTACGAATCGGAGAAACCGAGTCCCCCACTTGGGCCTCCACCACTTCAATCCTCCATCTCTCGATAGTAAGCTCACAAGAAAAAGGAAAGCTTGGGAAGAACACAAAAGTGCTCCAAGGGACAAAGGGGATGCAAACTCAAGCACAAGTTTCGGCAATAATGAACTATAGTTTTCTTGCTCTCAATTTCTCATATGCCTTCAATGTATCCAAAAAGTTCCTTATATAGCTCTTCAATGGGGTAATGAAAGGTCGAATTTGAGCGATCTCAAGGTATATGGAAGGCCAGGAGACCAGTGAGTCGGATCCACATCAAGGAAAACTACAAAATAATTTGGCCTTTTGCACACATCGTGATGTATGCAGTTTTAGAGGTCAAACCCGCATATATACGCGATAACGGGTTTAAAAGTCACGTATGGTAATTTAAGCATGTTTTAAGGTATGATCTAGGAAACATCAAAGGAACAAAAATAGTCCATGGGGTCTAAGGAGTCTGCATAGGGATAGGGAAGGCCATAAAAATGTGATTCAGCATGTGTGGTAAAATAAGCTATAACACCTTTCCTTTTCAACTCTTAACCAAAGAGTCACTGGTTGATGGGGAATCATCAGATTAATTATCAGAGACTAATGACATAGGATGTTTAGACCACACTTCTGACACAAGGGAGAGACCAAGACAGTCCTTGAGAAGGTGATCACCCTTGCAAAGTATATAAGGGAACTTAGCTTTACGAGTGTTGGAAACAGGTACATCAATACCCCCAACATGATGACCAGTGGCTAGTGGGATTCCGACATGAAGGTCAGAGGTTGGAGCATTGACCTTCTTCTTAGCATTGTTCTTCTTAGCCTTCCTTTCCATCTTCTTCTTACCTGCCCATTTACTATCATTAGAGTTTTCAACAGGTGAAGAGGAAGAAAGGGAGTTTGATTTAACATCCAGGGAAGAACAATAAGGGTTAACATGAGGTTGATGCTCATACAGTAAAGGACCAATATCAGATACAAAGGGTGTATTTGGTATGACAGGATTGGAGAATAACCATACAGGTAATCCTATAGTCAATTGGGGAAGGTTCAAAGTAGCCATGAAGGGAGGACCAACATCTCCACAAGGGGAAGAAACAAAAGAGATACCTTGAAAAGGGTTCTCTTGACTGGTGGTCCCGGGATAGTCTCCCATATCTGAACTCTCTAAGAATCTATAAAACACCACACAATATCAAACACTACTCAACTCTAAAAGACACAAGCAACCTATGTGAATAGGAGTGGATCAAAAGTTAGGACTCTCATAGGATTATCAAGGATTCACATTTATACAATGCCAAGATGGCCAAAACGTTAACTTAGTTGATCACATGAATCCTAAGAGGGTCTCCCAATATATCCTAGGTATGGGGGAGCCCAAATCAGTAATAGTGTCGTCTAATGCACAACTATACACAAGGGACCTTTCGATATACAATCGAGTAAATGAAGTAACTTTCTATATACCTCAAGGATACGTGAAAGGCCATTCGATATACCAACGGTACATGGAAGAACTGTTCAAGTCCTGCATTGTAGTGCATACAAATTAATGATAGCTACTACATTTTACGATGCCCGAACATGTCACCAACTTACACACAGTTACTAAATGATTTTAAACTTAAGCTAATGTTACTTTTATCTTGAGTAGTTAAGTGGATTCATGATGTGTAGAAAGGAAATGTAAAAAGAATGCAAATCCTAGCTACATGACAATGCACATTTCTCTTTCAATGAAAATAGCTAATGTAGGGAAAGAGTTTTCTGTTAAAACAAGATAGAAATCAAAGATATAAGAAAACTAAGTTCTATTTAAAGGAAGCTATGAAGCTTAACAGATCAACATCAATGACAATTCTTTAAAATACCTATTAATTCCTCTTCAAACAAACATGAATATGAACAATAAAGAAAAGGATAATTCTCTTCTCAGATCTAAAAACAGAAAAAGGGAGAACACCTACAACACTCCTTTCATTCAAAAATCAAAAGGAATATGACAAGCACCCAAACAACTCCAAAACAATCAAGAATTGCTGCAAAACAACCAAAATGCATCCAAAACTCAATCACTAAGGGGAGGAAGGGTTAATGTTGGATCTAGGGGGTGTATAACTACCATATACAGCCTACAAACCACAATTCATCAAACCAAAACCAAAAAAATGAAGGAAAATCAAGCTAAAAACTGAGTTTCAAAGGGCCAGCGCACATACAACACTGCACCAGAGCGTTGTCAGTGCACATAACACACTACACTAGAGCACTGTCGGCGCACCTACTACACAGCAGAAGAACGTCATTAATGCACATACTAGACAGAAAAGGAGCACTGTTGGCACATCTACTACACAACAGAAGAGCGTTGTTGAAGCACCTACTATACTGCACAAAAGCACTATTGGTGCACTATATCTCAAGGAAAAGATTGCTAGTGGACACAACACTTATGAAACTGCAAAAAAATACCAATGACGCTCTATATACATAAACCAGGTGCGTCGATGGAGAAACAAACATAGTAAAAGCTCAATTCCTATGGAGGAAGGGCAGAAGGTTTGATAGTGATCCAAAGAGAGTCAAGGAGATGCAAGACACTCTTCAAAGACAGAAACCAAAGGAGAGAAGGTATCTAGAGGCTAGAAAAAAAGATTGATAGTGAAATAAAAAACAAAATCAAATCAAATCTATGTATGTCCCCAATCGAGTCACCAAATTTGTTATCGGATAAATCTACTCAATCGAAATCAAGCCATATCTCCCTGGTCCAAGTGGATCTAGAAGAAATCAAATACAGAATACAACCTACTTCCCTAGATCAAATAGAAATGCAAAGTAACGGATAGATCAACTACCTGAAATATGCAGATCCTCTTCTCTCTTTGTTGATCCAAGCTCTAGAATCTTCAAATCTTCAGCTGCAAAACCCTGTCAAGCAAGTGGAAACAAGCAAACAACATATGTGTATCCAAACATATAATTGATCTAATCTATCAGTTAAGGAAGGAATCTCTAAAAATTATTAACACAATAACATTTATGGACAGAGATTTGTATTACTGTAATCATGGAGATACATAGAATTACATGGGAAAGAACATCACAACCTATCCTTAACGCAACAATCTTCCATGCAACAATCCAAGCCAAATCCTCCAAAGCAAGCTAGTAAGCCACCTAAAAATTCCACTAGCATAATAGTACCATAGTCCTTCCTCCCTTCCAAATGGAGAGAGGGTCTAATTTATAAGGCTAAAGGGATATAATAGGTTGAGGATTAGGAGGAGGGATCTAAGGGATCTTCCCCGTAGGTTAGAAACCGAATGCCACCTCACCTAGATAATAGGGATAGACATCCACCTCATCCACCTTCGAGAAGGGTCTCAAAGCTCTATTTTTTTCCCTCAAAATGCCACCGGTGCACTTAGTAGGAAAGGAAATAGCACCGTCGGTGCTCTTAGCAGTGGGAGACAAAGAGCCAACATCGGCGCCCCTAGCATGAAGGATAAGAGCACCAACCTTCCTAAAGAGGGAAAAATACGAAAATCTCAATCTTAGTCAACTTTAGCAGAGAGAAATTTGGGGATTAGGAAAAGGGTTGACACATGGATCAAGAGTACAAGATTTACAACTGCTACTTATTCCCTCTAACTTCATGAATGAGCTCAAAGGGTGAACAACTGATAAGTTTGGGCTAGATCTTCTCAAAGTACAATTTCTTAGGGTCAAACGAGTTGTAAGACATGGTTATGATCTAGAAGTTTCAAATGGGACTACATATAATTCATTTCCAACTGAACAATTCCCATGCAATAAGCCAATATTGTCGTCCTTCCAAATTCCATCAACTTGTAGCTCCAATAATATATGGACATAAATGCAATAATCAATCAAATAAATTGAATCATTCATGAAAAAATTATTAACCAACCCAATCCAACATAAACAAATAAATGCTAACTTTGAATGTCACAATATATTTGGATCCACAACATAAACAACCCAATCCAATTTTCATTTTTTTTTACTCACAAATCTACAAGGAATGATATAAATTCAGTAGCTTCAACACCCACTTCCCAAGTATGCCTTGTTACCCCCCATTTTGCATGGGTATACGTTTGTGACTTTTATCATAGTCTTGCAGGGATCTTGCATCTTGTTGAAAATATGGATTCCATAAATGATTTAAAAAAATATTTGATGATATTAAGACTGTTGGTTGCTAAATGCATCTTATTTAATTATTATCCATTGAAGTAGTCTCACATGGATTATTATTTACATACAACATCTTGGTTCATGTAAATATGGATTCCCTAATATAGGTGGTATGATGTAACATTCTCATGTCTTAGTGACATGAATAATTTTTCCTTTGGATCATGCTTGCATAATTATACATGAAAAGCTTATCTAGATGCGTGGTGAAATGTGAAGATCTCTCTTTCCAATCACATGTTTGGATGACTCATGCTTAAGTTGTATTAGGAACGCCCTTATTCTTATAACTTAATGCTATTATATGGATATTATTTGGATTCACAATTGGCATTTAAATCCATGAGCATAGAATTAGAAAATTCACCCTTGTAAGAAGTCTCATGGTCATCAAATCTATGAAACCATTGAATTATGACCTATGTAACCAAAGTAATATATTTTCGAGTGGTTATATAGGAAGTAATAAACAAAAGTGTCCATGATTGGAAGTATTTAAATAAGAGTATACACCCTAATATGTAACATATAACAACCTGTGTGCATTTATGGCATATTTGTGAATCAAGGGTTCAATTTTGTAGCATGTTTATCATCAAGACAATAGATGGGTCATCCAATGGAGAGGACAACACATGGAATTACAAAAAAATATTATATTGAGGGTGATGAATTGTCTATAATTGTATTAAATGGTCAAGAAGTGTTTGCATGGAAATACATGGTGAGGAAATATTTTTGGGTATCCCCTTAATACATATATTAACCCTTTCTTAGATGGAACTAGTTTGTCAAGTTCTCGCTTCAAGTGGCTGTGTTCCCTTAATGATAAAAAAACAAGAATTATATGGCCAAATAAATTATGAAGATGGAAATGGATTCATCATAGATTTACTTGTTTAAGTTCTCCAGTAACTATACCATTTCAGGTATTTATGTCTAACATATATAAAAAAATATTAAGGTTAAATCAGTTATTGCTTAGACAACAAAGAAAAAGGCCACATAAATTCAATGTTTGCATACTCTAATCCTAAGGTTTCCAGTCAAAGTTTCCAATGACTTGTTTCAAGAGGAATGTTTCCCTATAAAAAAGGAACATGTTCTTGAAACCTGTACCTTTCTCGGCATTCAAAACAATAATTAGTAAAGCAAGATGAGATCAACAAAAGGTGGAAATATGAATGCCACAATTCTAGCTTTCCTATCAATAGATTCACTCAACTCTCCATATATAAATTTGTACATTATTTATAAAGGCCTCAACAATATTGGTAGTCTTACCATCACTAACAACATATCACATTCACTAATATTTACATTCACAAGATCCATTTTATCAATGTCAAATGAGAATCCACTGGCCATTTTAGTAAAACCAATTTTAGATTATCATAGATTCCTATGTACACTAATGAAGTCTCAAACTGTACACAAATCACCTTAAATAAAATAAAAAAGAGGAAATATTTTGAATCAAACCCAAATATCATTCCACAACCGATATAATGGAAAGAAGAGAGGGGAATGTACCAACATCTCCTTTAGTGACCAATACACAATTAGGTTCTTTGCCATTTTTAAGCAGGTTCCTTTACCATTTTTAAGTGTTGTAAATATCAGTTCTCCACAATTTGTACCATGTTAAAATTGGTATTTTAAAAGGATTGATTTTATGTAAAGAAGATAAATTTCCAATGGAATTTGAAATTTCACTTAAACTATAGTTTGCAAGTTACTATTTTCCCCGTAAAGAGACCTGAGAGTTGCATGTAAGGAATAACAGTCCCTAGACCTTTTCTAGTGCATATTAGTTGCGTATGGAAGTATTTTCATAAAATTGGAATCACTTTAGTAGAAAATCCTAGATACTAGTAGAAGGTTTTGATCCCTGAAAGTTGATACAATCTGACAATCAGTTATTTTGGTTCCCGGGAAATTATCTAGATTCCAATATTTTAATTCATACCAAAATATGGAACTTTCACACAATTTATTTATTCATAAAATGCTACCATTGATTCTGAATCAAATCTATGGTTGGACATCATTCTCAACAACCTTATGTACAATATTATGCACAATTGGCACAAACCTATGTATAACATCAACAACAGCTACAACAGGGCTAGGTTAGATCATATTTTATTGTCTTAGAGAGTTATTTTTCTAAATCCAAGATTGAGTGGGATATAAACTTTAAGTTATTGACAATGGATTTTGACTTTCTACAGTATTCTCAGAATACTTCATACTATCAACAACAAACCATCTAACAAGAACAAGTATTAGCACTTTTTACCCATTGCATATAATGATATCGCAGTGAGATTGATGGATTTTATGGTAGGATGATAACATGTTTTTTAGTGGCAGTTTTCTAGAAGATATTTTGCGTTGTTTTTTCTACAATTGGCACACAAAATTTCATATGATGTTTTACGAAATCATGTTTTTTATTTTTATCATACAAAATTACTATTTGATGATTTTTTTTGAGAATGTCTGAAGCATATTACATCATAGTTTTTATTGGTCCACTTTCACTTACACTCAGCAAATTTATGTTTTCTATTTTTTCCATGATAGTTGTACTTGAGAAGACAAAACTCCATAAACCATAGCTTGTGAGCTCATATTTCCACTGTAAAGATACCTGACATGTGCATGTCAGGAATAACATTCCTTAGACCTTTTCTAGTGCATGTTAGTTGAGTACGATAGTATTTTCAGAAAATTAGAAATACTTTAGTAGATACTCCTAGATACCAATAGAATGTTTTGATCTTTGAAAGTTGATCCAAAATGGCATTCCATTATTTTGGTTCACAGGGAGTTATCTATTTCATGTTCTTTTGTAGTTTATCCCCCCCCTGCAATCATGTTCTCTTACTTTTGTACATATTTCCCAAGATGATGATATTTGAAGACTATTTTGTGAATGTCTTTAGTTTACTGCATGTATTTTTTGTTAGTCCAATATATATTCTTTCCTCGTATGTAAATTTATGTTTTATTTTTTCACACAAAACATTTAATTGACAATACAAAGAAACATTAAACCATATTTCTCGAGCTTCTATTTTGTTTGTTATATCGCACTCTCAATCATAACATTGCTATTTGAATACTGTGTTGTGAATTCTGAAGTATACTTTGTTTTGTAGTTTTTCTTGGTCCAATGCCATTTCCTTTCTCTATGTAAACTTATGATTTATTTTTTCCCCACAATAAATTTACTTGAAAAGAACAATCTCCATTAAAACAAAGATCACAATATCCTATTTCCCTTACAAAGAAACATTACAAGGACATGTACGGAATTAGTCCTCTGAAGTTTTCTCAGACATGCATATTGAAGTATGGAATTTTAAGAATACCATACCGATACTTCATTCGATACTCCTATATACCAACTGAAATTTATGATCCTCATAATGTGACCTGATCCCACCTTCCATTTGTGCCAATATCTTTTTCAAAGAGACTTTCCATGGATATGTAAGGAATTGTAGTCACTTCTTTTCTAGGTCATGCCTGTTGAAGTATGGAAATAGTTTTCAGAATATTGGACACCGGAATACTCCTGGATACCATATGAAATTTATATTCCTTTTAATTTGATATAGTCCCACCTTATGTTACCTTAATTTCCCAAGAAATTATCTATTTCCTATTTTTTGTGACTTATTCCCCCTCTCAATCATCTTCTTTTATTTTTGAATTGTTTTAAGTTAATATGGATGTCTGCCTCTATTTTCCCCTTTTTGTTTCCATGTTTCTATAAAATATAAGAATTGCAATCTCTTGTCACATTTCACAATGTATGTGAAATGTATGTAGGTTTGTATACACTCGCATGTTCAATACTATGATGACCCAATAGTTCATGCAATAAGTGTTGAGATATAGTGCTACATGGGAATTTCAGAAATTGTTTCTTGCTTGGATATCATTATATGGGATTCAAGTTTATCTTCATGCTCAATGTTTATATTATAGTGAATTGCTTCCCAACCATATCCCTATCCTCAACAATATTCATGCTAAAATGGTCAACAACATAGGGCATCAGTGTCACATCAATATAGCCATCCATATAACTAGGAAATTGCTCAAAGCAATGTTTAGCAGTACCAGGGACAAACTGTTCAACCTCAAGTGCAAAGTCAGTATTCTCAACCAGCTTACATGGACCACTATCCTCAACCATATCAGAATCAAGGGAAACAATCACCAATGAATGGTGCAACTAATGAAACTAATCTTGTTGGATATTTAACAACAGAACCTCAAGATTCTACTCAACAACAAGCTTACACAACTTATTCTCAACAATAGGTATACATGAACTTATACTTTAGTATTCTTTGAGATTGAAATTTTTGCAGTGCGTGTTATATGATTTTGTTGTTTTTTCTCTATAAGAATATAAACTTATATAGGAAGGAACACTTTTTATTGAGAATAAATACCTAGGGTTTACATAAAGAGGGTGTTCTATGCATCTTGGTAGAGGAGGCCTTAGATATTTACACAAAGGAGAGTTTGCTTAGTTTTCATTAGTAACATCTCCCTCTTAAGTTGATAGTGCATATTATCAAACATATTGAAAAGGAGTGAGGACACTTTTTAATGAACAAATACATAGTGTTTACATAAAGAGGTTGTTTTGTGCATCTTGTTATAGGTGGCCATAGCTATTTGCATTAAGACGAGTTTTCTTGGATTGTCATTAGTAACATGTGTTATAGATGATTTTACCAAACTTGGTAGATCATACTTTTATGGCCTTCCATGTCCCTATGCAGACTCATTGGACCCCCTTTCCTCAAAAGAAACTTTGACGTTCCAAGAAACACCTTTAAAAATCCTTGTTTATTTGTGTACATGGGTCACAAGCTTAAATATCATGTGCACATTGTTCCAGGTGATTCACCTTAAATTAGATCTAATTTAAATTCTTCAAAGTAAAAATAAAATATTAAAGGATGAAAGAGCTCATCATCATCTTTCCAACACCACGTGTTTCAAGTGAAACAACCTCTAGATGAAGAAGTTGTCAGCAGTTGAAGTTTCAGCAATAAAGGTTAAAAAATGGTTAAGTTGTTGTTGGTAAAACATATATGGTTATGGTATTGGAACCTTAAACCTACAAGTTATCATAATTTTCACAACATCCCTCTAACCGTATCCTCCATGTGCATTCTTGGTTGTTAGATATGGCCTAAATGTAAAAAGAATATATTTATGGTTTTGTTAAAAAGAGAGTGATCGAGGGATTAGCCCTCAACCCCGTGCCAAAACCAAGGACTCCCTTGGTATCTAAACTATATTATAGACAAAACATATATATCAATGCCATAACCTTTTTACATTAACCATATTATTAAACCATATCACATGCCAAATCCTAACCAATTCATATACTATATGCCAAACATGAACCATATTATCGCAACAATCCATATCATATTTTAAATGCACCACATATGATATAACGTGGACCATAGGATAAGCCACATATTCACAAAAAACACTATTCAATGCATAAACCATATGATATATGTGGTAATATATATAAATTCTGCCACACAAAACAACGTCGATTGGGGACAAGCCCACAGGTTTGAATCTGGGGCCTCTTCCCCATGTGCCAATGTTCTAACCATCATTCCATATGAATGAGTCATGGTAGAGAGAGAAGGGAAGATATTAAGAGCTGGAAACAAAGTTACGGTTCCAAATGGGTGTGTGGCCCCATGGAACGCAACCCAAAACTATTGTTTAAAAATTTATAAAAATCATTCAAATTAACCATTGGAGATATTCAGGCATGAAATGATACAGGGTTTGCACGTATTATGAGACATGTACGCACACACTTACCAATGTGCATAGGCTATTAATGGGCATGGATCCCTAGGTGAAATTCTTACACAGTCATTGTTATTTTGTCTTATTTGTAGAGGTGTATCTCGTTTTGTGTTCCAAAGGAGGTCTCAAGAACATATAGGCAACTTTATACTCATTCTTCTTGGAATTTTGCAAGGAGTTCAGTTGTGATGTTACTTTCTGTTCTTGAAAGATGGAATTTAAAATTGTTTCCAAAACAATGGTTTTGTAAAGATTTTAAAGACTTAATAGATTGTCCTTCCCATTTGGAAGTGGCCCGGAGACGTAGCCCAAAAGGGTGAACTTTGTTATCAGTTGTGTCTATTCTTATGGTTTGCATTTCAGCATTTCAGTATTTGTTTGCTTTATGTATGTTTTTTTACAACATTACAATTCCCTGTTAATCATGTTTAAGGAAAATTTAACATTTAATTTCACATGCATTTTAATGGTTAAAAGATCCTGAAATTTCAGATTTAATTTCAGATCAAGTTGGTATAAGAATAATATAACCATTGAGTTGTGAGTTTATGTTAACAAGACCTAGGATTCAGCGTGGTGAAGGAGAAATTGAAGAGTTTGATCCATAAATTTGTTTAATAAGAGGGAACATGTTGTCATGAAAAGGAGAAGGAGAAACTTCGTCTAACCCATCTGAAGGGTACTTCTTGAAATCTTGATGAGAATTTAAGTGATGGTCTATCAATATCAAAATAAAGGTGAAGAAGGAGGCCCATCTAATGCAGAAGGTAAAAAAGAAGTAGGAGGTGAGGAACCTCTTAAATCTCCACAAGCTTCCCTGTCTTATGTTGATGGTTCTTTCTCTTTACTTTCTCCGTTTACAAAGGAAAAAGGAAAAATTGAACTTAATGTGCCTCAATTAATATAGATATTAAGTTTGAATTACCTATGTATAATCGAGAGCTTAATGCTGAAAAATTGGATAATTGGATCGTTCAAATTGAATTTTATTATAGGATTAAAAAGTTTACTAAAGATGACATTAAGATTTATATGGCTTCTCTCCGACTTGGAGGGTATGCTCTCATATGGTGGAAGAGTAGATATCAAGAGGATCTTTCCACAAAAGGTAAAATCATCTCCTTTTGGTATGAATTCATTTCATTACTGAAAAAACAATTCTATCCATTAGGGTATATACAACAAGCTAGGATGTATTGGAAAAATCTAAGGAAAGATAACGGTCAAAGTGTGCAAGATTACACACAAGAATCTCGAAAAAGAGCAATAGTACTTGGTATACCTCTCCACACCCACAAAACTCATCTCAAATATATAGGAGGATTACATAGTTATTTACATCATATGATATTGATGTTTAATATGACTAACTTAGATAAGGTATGTAAGCAAGCTACACACATTGAATCTAAATAGAAGAATGTTCATGATGTTGCTTCAGCTGAATCCAACCAGGAGAATGAAGGAAAGGAAAAAGGGAAAGGTAAGCATGCAACTGCAATGAAGAAAGAGGATGATAGGCCTACATGCTCGCATTTCCAAAATAAAGGGAATGAGGAGGAAACATGTTGAAAGATACATCCACAACTGAAACCAAAGTGGTTCAAGGATTAGAAAGGGAAGCAAACAACCACTGTTGTCGTTGAGGACCTGCAATCATATTCAAAAGATGAAACAAAGATAACAATCGTAGGTATGTTAGGTAAAACTATTATTAGTAAGGATTCTAACAATGGTTCTTCATTTTCTTCTACTTCTAAATATCATGTCAGTTATAAGGATAAAGAGAGGAATTCATTGTTTCATATAAGAGTAATTACGAAACATACTAAAATTGACACACTTATAGATACTGGATCCCAATCTAATCTCATTTCAGAAAAGCCCGTTGAGAAATTGGGATTAACAACAAAACCACACAAGAAACCTTATCCAATAGGCTGGGTATGTAAAGATAAAAGACTACAAGTAACCAAACAATGTGATCTAAAGTTTGAAATAAAATCTAAGTTTATAGATGAGGTTGAATTTTATGTGGTACCAGTAGATATCTGTTGAATTGTGCTGGGTAGCCCGTACTTATATGATCGAAAGGAAATCTTCTATAGAAAAGATAATCAATATCACTCATTTAAAGAAGGAATTGAGTACATAGTTCATTCACATACAATTAAAAATGACAGATCATTAGGCAGTACACAACAATTAATGAGGGTTGTTAATACAAGTTGTAATTTGGTGCTTATGTCTATGAAATGTTAGAAGGAAAATAATCCTAAGCATAAAAAGCATGTGACCTTTCACTACAATACACTTGTTATGATTGATAATGTTTCTATGGTCAAAAGTAAGCATGATATGGGTACAATCTCTTTCAAATTTTCAATGTTGGAATTCATCTTATTACTGATCAACAATATGTGGTTTACTCCTACAATATTGAGTCAAGATTTTGTGGAAAAGGGGATTAATACATTGAACAATATCAGCGCAGTGATGATTGTTTTTATTCTTATTCAAGTGTATAGGTTCTAGGAAGAACGGATAGGTGAAAGAGCACAACTAAGATGAACATGTACTCACTTATTTTTGTTATATTTTTAACATTAAGCTAGCATTATATTAGGATCTTTAACTGAGAGAATAACAAGCACAACAATCAAACACAAGAGACAATGAACATAATGTTTTTCCCCGGGGAAACCATAAATGGAGAAAACCCCACAACTTCCTCAGAGATAGAATAAACACCAAAAGTAAAACCCAAAAATAGTAAGATGATCTCCTGACAATAGTAGCCTCTTTCTTCCTAGCCCCAGTGTCTTATTCTTCCTCAGCTATGCACTACAACTGAGTGTGAGCGAGTGTGTGATAAATAGAGAGACTCACTCTCTATTTATACTAATTCCCAACTTGACAATAACCTACTAGGGCCTACTTCTCTAGGAGATTCTAATAACCCTAGTACACCGGAACCGCTGGGAATTTAACCCTTGACCAATAGGAGGGTTACCCACAATGACTTGACATGACTTGTTTACATAATAGAACCTCCTGATAGGAACATTGGGGCATGACATGACTCAAGTGCATTACAGACACATCTCAAAATAAACATCGGCATACAATACATAAGAAATACAAGTGGATACATTTTGAAGTTACAATTACATCAACACTCCCTCTTAACTAGGAAGGTATTCTCTTGACACAATTTATCAGCACAAGTATTCTTCTCTATATCATCTAGGTCATCATCGAGTTCTCGTCATCTTCAACTCATATTCATATTTAATTCATCTTCATCTTCAAGTTATCTTCATCTTTAAGTCATCTTCATCATCGGATCTGGATCGTCACTGGATTTGGATCATCACTCGATCTAGATCATCACTAGATCATCATCACTGGATCTAGGTCATCACTGGAACATTGTCACTAGATCTGGAACATCATCACTGCTAGATCATCATCATTGGATCATCATGGGTGCTATCTCATGATTCTTCTCGTCATAAGAAGTTCTACAGAGCCAGCCCTTTTTCATGCTGGTTGTAGGCCTAGCCTCCATGTAGGTATTCTTCGACACTTATATCTGACCCTAATTTATAATGGCCTGCCCAACACTTACATCTAACCATGAGATGAACACATCCAACACTATGTCAGAAAGTCATGCCCAACACTCACATCTGACCATGCAGGAACATATCCCACTACCCTATCAGAAAGGCCTAGCACTTACATTCACCAGCATCATAGGACACACCTACTATCGTCTGTGAAAAGGAATAGAACTCACATCCACTAGCATGATAGGACACACCTACTATCATCTGTGGAAAGGCTCAGCACTTACATCCACCAGTATGGTAGGACACACCTACTACCATATGTGGAAAGGCACGGCACTCACATCCAACAGCATGGTAGGACACACCTACTACCATCTGTGGAAAGGAACAACACTTACAATCACTAGCATGGTAGGACACACCTACTACCATCTATGAAAAGGCACAGCACTCACATCCACTAGCATGATAGGACACACCTACTATCATCTATGGAAAGGCCAGCACTCACATCCACCAGCATGATAGGACACACCTACTATCATCTATGGAAAGGCTCTACACTTACATCTGATCATGTGGGAACCAATCCCATAGTCACATCAGAATGGATCTCAGTCCCAGACTAAGGATTCCTGGTAACTGACCAGGTGCCTCCATTCTCCGAGAGAATGGCAACAAACCTTATATCTGATCAAGTGGGAACACATCCCTCAATCACATTAGAATGGACATGCACTCATATCTGATCATGTGAGAACACATCTCAAAGTCATATCAGAATGGCCCTCAGTCCTAGACTAAGTTTTCCTGGTAACTAACCAAGTACCTCCATTCAAAGAATGGAAATAGACCTTATATCTGATCATGTAGGAATCAATATATCATAATGGTTCAGCACTCATATCTGACATGGAAGTAACCAATCCTCTCACCATGATAGAATGGATGAGCCCTTACATCTGACCATGGAATAAACCAATCCTCTCACCATGTACGAATGGCTCACGAAGTCATCACTTCCCTTTGGAGGGAACCTCGATCTGGAGAACACCAAGCATCTCCCTAAAGTATTCAAACTTCACTCTAGCTAATGGATTTTTCAACAAATTAGCTATTTGTTCATCTGTCACAACATACTAGAGCTTCACTGCTCCCCTCTGCACCATATCCCTGATATAGTGATACTTGATCTCGATATGCTTCGACTTGTCATGGAACACCAGGTTCTTG
>LPNX010124195.1:67375-128236 GCA_001517045.1 Pseudotsuga menziesii | reverse complement strand
ATATATATATGGTTTTATTAAAATGGGAGTGGTTGAGGGATTAGCCCTCAACCCCATGCCAACACCGAGACCCCCCTTGGTATATAACCTATAGAAAAACCATATATATTCACACCATATGTTTGTTATAGTAACCATATTATTAAACCATATCACATTCCAAATCCTAACCAATTCATATACTATATGCCAAACATGAACCACATCATTGCAACAATCCATATCATATTTCAAATGTGCCACATATGATATAAAGTGAACCATAGGATAAGGCACATATGTGAAACAAACATTATCCAATGCATAAACCATATGATATATGTGCTAATATATATAAAATCCACCACACAAAACAACATCGATTGGGGATAGGCCCACGTGTTTGACCCCAAGACCTCTGCCCCTTGCGCCAATGTTCTAAGCACCATGCCATACAAATGAGTTGTGATAGAGAATGAATTGAAGAGATTAAGAGCTAGAAGCAGAGTTATGGTTCCAAATGGGCACGTGGCCCCATGACCCGCGACCCAAAACTACTCTTTAAAACTTTATAAAAACCATACAAATTAACTAGTGGAGATATTCAGGTATGAAATGATACAGAGTCTGCACAGATTATGAGACAAGTATAGGAATGCTTCCCAATACGTAAAGGACATTAATGGGCATGGATCTCAAGATGGAATTCCTACACAATCAGTTCTATTTTGTCTTTTTTGCAGAGGTGTATCATGTTTTTTGTGCTAGAGGAGGTCTCAAGAACATATAGGAAACTTTATACTCATTCTTCTTCTAATTTCACAAGGATTTTAGTGGTGCTGTTACTTTCTGTTCTTGACAGATAGAATTTCAAATTGTTTCCAGAACACTCATTTTGTAAATATTTTGAGAATGAGTAGCTCATCCTTCCCATTTGGAAGTGCCCCGGATATGTATCCTAGGAGGGGTGAAGTCCATTATCAGTTGTGTCTATTCTTCTGGTTTTCATTTTAGCATTTCAGTATTTATTTTCTTTATGTATGTTTTTTTAGAAAATTGCAATTTCTTGTTAAGCCTGTTTAAGGAAAATTTAACATTTAATTTCACATGCATTTTCATGGTTAAAACATCGTCAAATTTTAGATTTAATTTTATATCATACATGCAGCTTGTCCCACTATGACCCACATACATGGAGAAATGTGCCCAAAAATAAAATAAAAAATTGGAGTTTTCCTGATTTAGTCATGAATAACTTGACCTTTGGCCTTCCATATTCTTGGAAACACTTCAACTTCACCCTTCACTTTATATTGAAAAGCTATATATTGGTCCCCTTGGGTGCATTGGAAGAGGAGAATTGAAGAGACCAAGGAAACTATAGTTCGTTTGTGCCACATTCATACATGGTTGAGTCTGCATCCCTTTTTCCTTTTGAGCACCCATTAATGCTCTTCCAAATAGTTTGATTGCAATCTGAGATTTCCATTGAGACGGAGGATTGAAGTGGTGGAGGTCGAAGTGGACGACTTAATTTCTCCATTTATATGAGGTGCCAACAGAGGTTGTCACTTGTATCTTTGTTTATAATCAATAGAAATGTTCGTTTCTCATCCATTGTTAGTGTGTAACTATGAAAATTATTTATCCATGGATGTAGTTACTTTGATTTATACATACGGGTTGTTTATATGCTAGAGTAATCCCAACACTTAACATATAGCATGCTTTTCTTTTTTGTTGTTGTTGAGGATTGAATGTAGGTACAAGCGTGGTTGCAAATATTATCAAGGATCAGCTACAACCTTCCGAAATAAGGTATGACTTCTATATCCTAGTGTTAGTTATTTTTAATCTCTATTGCAAATAGAAAATAGCTTATTTCTAGTGTCATACGATTTTTTGTGGTCTACCCCAACCCATAGGAAATCTTCTCTATAACAAAATTGGTGACTCCACTGGGCAAGATTCCTTGTTTGTTGGGGTTTGGGTGCACGATGTGGTTGATTTTCTCTATGTTTCTATGTTTTTCTATGTTGGGTTTAGAAGTGTGTTATCTCTTTGGTATCGTGTGGAAGTAATTTGTATCTTAGCGTGAGTTTTTACCACCTTCCTCTTGCTATACGCAGGTCATAGAGGTGTCAATCATGTATACACGTAGGATATTGCACTAATAGTCATGTATACACACGCGTTTTTAGTGAATAGTCATGTATGACCCTCTTTTTGAGTGAGAGATTAATGTTTGAGATATTTTTGGTGCATTCCGAGTGTTTCTGAGTCATCTTGGGTGCTTGCGGTGTCTGTTTGCTACTTCTGTTCATTCCATAGACCTTTTTTCTTTACTTTTCAAGTTAGAAGTTTTTCTTTTCACCTTTCTCCTATTTTTTTGGTATTAGCGCAATAGACCTTCTTATCTCATTGTATTGCTTGGATCATGTCTGATACTCGTTGCAGGGTCTAGGATTTTTCGAGTCTTTTTATTGCATTTACATATCATTTATTATAAAAATAAAAAAATATTTTGGTTTTGTCATTTTTATGCATGATGCATTTGCATGGAAATAATACTTGCATTAGTTTTCTTATTTGAATAATGATCATGATTTCATATAGGAAAAGTTTCATTGACATTTCAAGGAAAATTTTATGCATCTCATGTAGTGGCATACCCCTTTTTCATAATCAAAGAGAAATTACACTTGGTATTGTTTGTTAGGTGTGAATATTTACTTCATTGTTGGGTCATAACATCACTAGTTGCATGATCATTTCGTTTGAGTAATGATATCCTTACAATGAACGCTTAATTTAAAATGGATTACCCTTTTTATTTGATAGAGGTGCATCAACAATATTAGGTTGTAGAGTCTTGGAAGAGGATGTCGTGAGTAATTTTTCCAAGACTACAAAACAAACAAAATTAGGTGTTTGTCCAAGTGAGAAGAGAAATCCTTGATATAATTAGTGTTCTCAGGAGGCTTCTCTTACAAAGTCATTAAGCACGAGGAATCGTACACGTTTGTGGTGGGGATAGCCCCTTGTTACTCTCTGTGCAACACCAGATATACTTTTAGGATCTTATTCGTATCTAGGTGATTTTTAGGTACATTTGGTGCTTTTGATATTCATTATTTTTTCCCCTTCCCATATGGTAGACCCCTCTTGTGACTCTCTGCTTGAGCATTGGTTATATTTGGGTGACCTTAATTTCCTTGCCTAGGTATCATAGCAGGTACTTGCAGAGGTTATTCTGTGAATTTCCTGGTCAAGTAGGGATTGGACAATGTAGTCTTGTCCCTGTATGGAAGGGATACATTAAATGAGATACTACTCTTTCAAAATAAATGAACCAAAATATCACAATGTTTGGATGACTTGAATTTTCTTAAACACTGCAGAGACAATACCATTCTTCCCAAACATTTATATATTAAACACCATCTGAATTCGACCAGGAACAATGATATCTTCCAGAAAGTTGGGTTATCATTACTAAAATGTGAAATTAAACTGAAACGTTCCATTCTAAACATACTATCAATGGATTGCCTATGTCTGTATCTAAAACTAGCCATTGCCATCAGTTTCGATGACTACCATACCAAGATGATTGAGCACCTCTCAAGCGGTAGCTATAAAAATATGGACAAGGACCTGAGAAATAGGATCATAAAATCATTAACCAAAGCTATACAAGACTCATCTATGGATGATAATATAAAAAATAAGATCATCCATAAAAATCCTTGCATTTACGATCTCCCAAAAATACACAAAGATCATTGTTCGTTGAGACCAATTGTTAATACTATCGGCTCACCATCCTACGAGATGGCTAGGTTACTTGCAGACAAAGTCAAATTGTTCGTTGGTCACTCTCAATCATTCATTAAAGACTCATCTCACTTCCTACAAAACATCAATACTATGAGTTTGAGGGAATCTGATATCATGGTAAGCTTCAATGTGCTCTCTCTTTACACTAAAATACCAGTCAATGAAGCTGTTAACATAATAAAAGAACTTACAAACAAGGAAACAACAAACCTGGTTAAGGTGTGCCTAGATTCTATCTACTTCATTTTCTGAGGTGATATGTATGAGAAAAATCACAGCATGGCCATGGGCTCCCCACTTTCCTCGGTCATTGCAAAGATTTTCATGGAACATTTCGAAGAAAAGGCCATAAACTTCTTCTCTCACAAACCAGAAAAATGGAGACGGTGCATTGACGACACAAATTTAATTTGTCCTCATGGAAAAGATAAGCTCAATGACTTCCTCATGCACATCAACAACCAATCAGAACATATTAAATTCACAATAGAAACTAAAAGTGGATAGTAAACTCCCATTCTTAGACGTCCTTATTACCAGGAATGATGACGGATCACTAACACATCAAGTATATCAAAAGAAAACACACATAGACAAGTATATCCATGTGGATTCTCATCATCACCCTACTCAAAATATTAGCTTTCTTAACACCCTAGCCACTAGAGCCAAACGAATCTCCGATCATACACACCTTGACCAGGAAATAGAACATTTGACAAAAGTATTTGTAAACAACGTCTGTAACACTAAGAAAATTAAAAAATATATAGGTAATTCACAAATTATAAAACCAAGAACTAGGAAAAAATAATATGTCACTAAAACTATTAAGCTTCCTTACATACAAGGTACTACCGATAAAATTTCCAACATCCTACGAAAAAAAATATCATGGTTGTCTTCTCCCCCTTAACACTTTATGATGCTTTCTCGACGATGCTAAATATCAAACCGACCCTAAAAGAAACAACCACATATACATTGAATGTGCAAAGGTCATTGATGGGATTGATCATTGCATGAAACGACACATCAAGGAAGCCATCGAGATCGAGAAGAAAACTAAAAACATCAACAGAGACGATGGGTAGAAATTGAGAAAATCTTGGACACATATCATCACCTTAATAAAAAACTCCAGACCTTAAAAAGCTAGTTATAAACCCCCGACCTTAAAAACCTATATTTTGAACCCTTCTCACACATCCTAAAAATCCTCACTAAACCTTAGGAAAATTTGGAGTTTCCTTTTAATACTCTTTTATAAATACTTAAGGTTTAATAAAAATTCTTAAAAACTAATCTAATAAAATTAAAATTATAGAATTACATATAGAAGCCTAATTTATTTTATTATTTTAATTAGGTTTAAATCTTAAACTTTAAAATTGAATACTCTTTTATAAATATTTATGTTTTAATAAAAAATCTTAAATACTAATCTAATTGCGCCGAGAGGCTCATTCTACAGCCCGGTATGAGGTAGAAGTGTAATTCCGTGCTCAACGTGGAGATGACACGTGTCACATAAAAAAGTCGGCTTATATATCTATATATATACAAATCGGCTTAATAATTAATAATCTTAGGTGTGTGTGTGTATATATATATATATATATATATATTTGTAAGTAAATCAAAACACCTATACACACTTCAAAACAATACGTACAAGCTGGACCTTCGGAATAAGGCTGAGAGCAAATACAGATTTGTCTCAGGTATGCGAATGCGTATAATTTAACTTTCTATATCAAGTATGCATATGAGAAACGATTGAATTATAGAAACTGATACGAGTAGATTATTATAGTATTTGATGTATTCTCCCCTGTAGTCCATTTCTGTGATTGATGGCGAGCACCAGAATCCATCTGCAATTTCTGGATTTTGTTTTTGTTTTGGCATCTGCGAGCACCAGAATCCATCTGCAATTTCTGGATTTTGTTTTTGTTTTGGCATCTGGATTTTGTTTTTGTTTTGGCATAGTCGACGCAGCATTAGGTTAGAAACCTAAAATTAGTCTAGATATGGCTCTACTTCAATATTGGAAGCAATCTTCATATGAAATTTTATTGTTGCAACTTCCAATCTTCCCAAGATGTCTCGCTCCCAACTGTGTGTTTTGTTTAATTTTTTGAATCTTTTGTATTTTCCCAATTTCATAAATTTGGCAGTAAGCTTGGAAACCTAAACTTTGGTAAACTAATATTATCGGTCTTTGACATCATATCAGAAGCTAAAAATTGCACAAGAATGTATCAAACTCTTTTCAATTTGATGTGTTTACATTTGAATTTATGAAAAGTTATGGTGACTGAACTAATGGCATTCTGTTTCATGATATTTTAAATAAAATTTTCTTAAATGGCATAACATCGGTAAGAGGGTTCTCGAGGGTATTGAATCCATAAGCGAAATCAAAATCTGCAATTTCAATAGATTTGATGGGTGCATTTGAGATCGTTATGTTCCAGTGAAGATAAATGAAAGAAAACACAATTAGTTCCCCGAGTATCTCCTGATTATAAGAGTGGTTGTGCTTCCTATACCATGAGCTTCAACTTGCGTTCAGGTTCCAATTTCAATGTGGCACTTGAATTCCAGTTCCATTGCATTGAATTTGTAGATTCTCAGTATTGTTGATTAACCCTGTTTGTCAAGCAAGCGAGGGAACAATTACAGATTTGTCTCAGGTATGTGAATGCGTATAATTTAACTTTCTATATCAAGTATGCATATGAGAAATGATTGAATTATAGAAACTGATAGGAGTAGATTATTATAGTATTTGATGTATTCTCCCCCATATTCCATTTCTGTGATTGATGGCGAGCACTAGAATCCATCTGCAATTTCTGGATTTTGTTTTTGTTTTGGCATCTGCAAGCACCAGAATCCATCTGCAATTTCTGGATTTGCAAACCCTTTTTTGGAGTGCAATTGTTGAAGTAGGGTTTGCACCTCGAAATATTTGATCCCTCTCGGCACATGATAGAGCCGGGTAAAGCTGGATCTAAGCTGGTTATATTAAAATTACAGAATTACATATAGAACCCTAATTAAGTTTTATTATTTTAATTAAGTAAAAATTTAAAACTTTAAAATTTAAAAATTACATATTTCTTACCTTAATTAAAATTTAAAATTAATAAAAAAACTTTAATAAACATTTAAAAAATAATTAAAATTTCTTAAAATTTAGTATTTACACAATCTAACTAAATTATAATAATAAAGCCAACAACCACTTTAATTAACTTAAAATTGAAAAAAAATCACTACTTAAATAAGAAAACCTAGGTAAAAAATAACAAGGTGAGATCCTTCACACTGTATCTCCTCAAAAAGGGTTGCAGTGGTCTGCCCGAAATGTTGAGAAGTTCTATAATTCACCACAAGATTCCACAAGGTTCAACATAGTCTCTTTATGTTTTGAATCTATGGGCCACTATAATTGGTTATGCACCTATGCTTGTAGCATATGGGAGTTGCAGTCCTCTCCTAGGATAGACATACCTGCTGCATTCAGGAGCTCATTTATCGTCCTTCTTGGCTTGTCTGCATCTGGATTAGATTTTCTTAGAAGTGTGCTCTTTGTGTGCTATATTTCGTTAGGGTTCCTTATTGGTTGAGTCTTTTTTATTTTTTGGAATCACTATGGATCAAGTTCCAACACCCCACCATTATTGACGTTTAGCAGGGATTTCACCTTGCGGATATCCTCCTCCTCCTTGGAAGAGAACTAGAAATTCTAGGCATATTTATACACACTCGGATTCACACTTCGTTCTCATGAGTACCACATATGAGAATGTGGAGATCCCTCCTTCTCCTTCCTCCAGGATGAGGGATGTGACCCATGCGAGACTGAGACTCCAGTTGAAACTGACCCTCATGGGACTAGTACTCTCATACCTCACAACCCCATATATTAGATTTTACAGCTGCTTTTTGAAGGTATTCATCGTGAAGGATGGGTGATGAGACTTGCCATGTTCCCTCTAGCACTGGACCCTTTATATTTGGCATACCATATATGAATGACACTTTCCCTTCATCTATCGTTGATCCTGGTATATGTCATAGTGTTATTCCTGGGGGCATTGTCATCCCTTTTAATGTCAATAGGCTTGTTAGTAGTCATATTGCATCTTCTGCACCATTTGTGGGAGGATTTTCATACCCCTCATCGTGACATAACACTGGGATTCCATTTCATGGAGGTGACCCTAGAAACATGAACGTTGGAGGTACATCTCATATTCCATCCTATGTCCTGTCATCCACTAGACATGTTCCCTCATATTCCTTTCTCACGACACATCCTGCTCACAACATGCATGACCCTTCGAGATAGAGTGCTACCTCTAACCATGTTGTTCCCTTGTCTTCCAGTACTGTAGTTAAGGAGGTTATGTGCCTCGTTATATACTGGGAGCTCAAACCTTATTTCAATCCTAAAATTATGGTTATGTAGCACCCTAGTCTCAAGACATACCAAATTATAACATTCATGTGCATTCTTTTATGGGTCATGCAAGAGGAGGTTATTATTCGAGTGGCCAAGGCCATGGTATTTATAATAATCGGCCTTATACGAATCAATCTTATTAGGGAGCACTGAACCCCAGTGCAAAACCTAGGACCCCTTTATTAGCTACATTGAACATTCTCGAACTATCAAAATTGACCAATGATCTGGTTTCCCATTATCCGATGTGGATGGTTGTTCCCGCTAAGCTTCCTTAAGATATTCCTAAGTTTGAAGGAAAGGGTTTGAAGGAACCTGGAGAGCATGATACCACTTTCCACCTATAGTTCTCTTGGAATTCTTTGAATCATGATTTTGTTCATTTGATATTGTTTCAACCCACCCTCATGGGACTTGCAGTGAAATTGTATATAGAGTTTCCTAGGAGCACATACTGGACATTTAATGATCTAGCCATGACCTTTTTGAACTGCTTTCAACTACCAATACATTACAATGCTAGTACCAAACTCTGATCGACATTTTGACAAGACAAGGCCACACATATTTTTGATCAGATTCAGGAGTGGCATAGACAGAAGAGGTTGATTAAGGAAAACATTCCACCTGAGTTTCTATTGGAATGGTTCCTCAAGTCGTTATTTCCTTATATCACGAAGGATTTTTTGACATTCATAGTTATGAGTGAGTAACATGCTATTTTCGAAGCTTGGTAGTTAAATTTGATTTACACTTAGTCTAGGATCTGGTATGAGATTATCCCTAATGCACCATGGTCAAATTTCAAGCCTAAGTTTAAAGCTGGACCACAAGAGGATGGCATTGTTGGTTCTTTGAGGTCTAAATTCGTAGACCAGGTTACAAATAAAATGAGGAATTTTTCTATTAACTAGACTATGACCGGAAAAGCTAAGGATTCTTCTAATCCCACCCAAACAGAAGGTGTGCTTTCAATACATTCATCGGACCCGAAGGGTAACCAACATCCCAGAAGGAATAAGAAGAAGGGAACAAATTTTAGGAGAGGTGGAAATATGAAGGAAAACTCTAATGATTACGAGAACAATAGTGATTCTCAGGGGGACAATAATTCTAAATGGAAGGTTAAATTCCCTTGCAATATTTGTGGGGGAGACCATATTACTTAGTTGTGCCCTCATACCAATGAGGCCTTGAAGTTCATTGCATAAAGACCAGCTGTGTTAATGGATCCTTACCGCATAACCAAAATATGGCTTCAAGGAATGTGAAATCGCAAGGCACTTCTATTGGGAATCAAAACCCACCGAATGTCTAAGGTGGCCACAGTTGTATCAACATGATGTCGACCGCCAATGTTGTGATGCATGCTAAATATTATGGTTCATTGCAACTAGACTTGGGAAAAGATCCTACACCTCCCAAGGTTCCTTTGTATATTAACAAGCCTGAAGTTATACCCTGCATTCCTAAATGAGTCCTAAAATGCTCAGGGAACAATCCTAATGCTTGAGCCACCAAACACTATTCTATTTTCGAGGATTTGGGTCAGAATCCTTGTGTGATGTCATCTCTCGAAGTCCTTCATACTTTCCCTTCGTAGAGAAAAGATTTATTGACATACCTTGGTATGGATTATTCTTATCCTTCCATAGTCATTAGATTTGACAACCATGAGCTCCATCTGTGCTTTCATTACCATGTGGCTCTCTTAGTCCATGTGGAGTGTATGAATAACATGATCAAATGCACAGTTGTTGATGAAGGAACTATGGCCTTTGTGATATCTCTAGCCTATTGGAAAGGTCTTGTCTCACCCACATTGTCAAAATCTAGGACCATGTTCAATGCATTTGATGGACAATATTTTTACTCACATGGTATATGTCCTTATCTTTAGGTCCAACTAGGAGGGAATACTGTGTCGATCGAGGTTGAGTTGGTTTATGCATCCATTCACTACAACCTTTTACTAGGATATAACTGTATTTACAATATGAGAGCGATTGTGTATTCCATATTTCACGTTATTTTCTTCCCTTTCGAAGATCAAAATGTCAAGGCCAGGAAGACTTTATTTAATAATTCTAGTAAGTCAGCATCGTTGGGATCCACCATCTCAGTTATTAATAATTCTTAGCTGAAAAATGTGAATATTGGTGTGGGAATGTATTTGTATTTGATGGGATATTTTAATATTTCTGCACCAATCCTTACTATAGGTTCCACTCTTGGTATATAATCGTTGCCATTGGGTTCGCTCCCATTTCAAACTATGTATTTGGAGGACCCTTGGAATCTCCCTTCTTTGAGCACTTCAGATGAATAAACTAGACCTACCAAGATGGATATTATGTTCTATGCAATGAATATTTTTTATCAAGGTACTCTTGATCCCGTTGTATAATCTAGTCATTCCTCTTAGAAAATGGAGGAGGAGGAAACTTTTTCATTTCCTGCTTGGGTAATTGTGTCATCATGCTCACATTGTTGCTTCGATGATGTTCTTCTTTCAGATGAACCATTTCTTGAGGCCATGAATGGTTTGGAACGAACTTGGGAGGAGTTGCACCATCACTCTTACTTCCTCTCGGATCTTGAACAAATAAAGTGTGGTGAATTTAGATCGGCCCTTAGTGAGAATTTTTGTAGTCCTATGGTCCCATTAGGCACTCATGGTATATATGCCAAAGGGAAAAAGGTGAATTTGTGAGCTACAATCCTATTGGGAAAAATATTGTCTTGAATAATTCACCTAATATTAATTATCGACCAGGGTTGGTAGGCTTAGAGTTGTTAAAAAAATATATGTGAAGGTAGAGGGATTCCTAAGGTATCATGGTAATACTTTAATAAAAAAATATTTAAAGGTCTTTCAAAATGAAAAACTAAGTTGAACTCCTAAGAATCCAAATTCTTAAGATAACGGAAATAGAGGACTAGGGTAGAGTGGTATCAAGTTATAATACTCTACTCTATGAATAACTATTAAAATACAAAGATATATACAGTATGATGACAATGAATTATTCTTTAGAAGAAGCTCTATGTTACTGATAAACAACTTACAAGGAAGAATTTACAACAACTAACTATACAAGAAACTAATAGATGGCCAATAATTCCATTCTCCTTGATTGTTTTGAGGATAAGGGTTTACTGTAATTGGGATAGGAGTAGGAGAAGTGTCAAAATGGATTTCAAATGAGGTGAAGAAACTAAAGGGAATCATATCTATCTTAATCTCTACGAAAATATGTATACTAAGAACCATCCAATTACAGGCTATAGTAAACATGATGATCTATAAATATATAAAGCCTACTTACAAAAGATAAATAATATTACAAGAAGGTAGACATGATTTATGAACAAATAGAAAACTTATAAAGATGATCTAAATTCAATCCTATATATTCCTTTAATAACCATATGATTTAGAGGACAAATTGTATTACTATGATCAATGATACTTAATCTATTAATACATTTAAAACTTCAAATGTGAAGAAACAATTCAAATTTAATTACAAATCAATACAAAAGATCAAAGCACGTGAGATAATTCTCACACATAAGGTGAGAATAAAGGAGAAAGAAGTGAGGTTTAACAAGTAATATAAACAATCTCATCTAAGGGTCTTAAGAGAAAATACAATCACTATCTAACTACTACTATCAAAACAAAATCAGAAAACTAAGGAGATAAGCTCAAAACATATTAAAGACACACAGGGTTGAATGAAAGACTGGACAATAGGTTGAAATGAAGGTCCATATGGAAGGAAGAACAGACTGTTTGAATGACAACCTGTCTGAAGAAAATACTAAAATTTTGAGAAAACAGTGAATTTAAATGATTTATTTGAGATCAGCTGACTCATGCATATGTTAATGAAATGTGAAAAGGTAAATATACTTACTAATTAAATATTATGGCAACATAATCTAAACTAAATCATAATTCAAAAAGGAGATTACATTACTAAGCGAACTAAAATATACTTAAGCAAAAACAGAACTAAATAGAACTAGATTTACTGTGATTTAGCCAAAGGAATCTAGTCTACAGATCAAGCAATGAACTCTAAAGTTTTTGAAAAGGAATTTAGAAACTATTCTAGGTGCAACTGGTTGCTAACTTGTAAATGGAAACTACATAATCAACATGATAAAAATGAAATCTATGCTACATAAAATAATTAACATAAATAATTACAGGAATAAAACTACATAAACAACTTATAAATAATACTATACTAGTTATAGAGAAAATGAAATAATGAAACATACACAAAAATGTAAGACTCTAGTTGTCGAGGGGCCCTCCCAACAAATGGAGTAATGCTTTATTAATGGAACACGATCATGCACAATGTAATATAACTTTCATTAAACCAAAGGTAGCGTTACAGAGTTGTGTTGAAAACTGATAAAATGGCTCACTATCTTGTTATCCTTACTAAATCCATTGATTCTATCAGCTACTAACCACGAGCTATCAACTATTAACATTCAACGATTAACAACTATGTCTCACATGAGATAATATGTATATATAGTGTTTTTACAGAAGGCGAGCAAGTCAAACCTTTCAGAGGTCGACTTCTCTTACGATAAGGAAGTCATTATAACAAGTAATTACATTGATAACTAATAGATGACATTTCTTTCTTCTTCACAGATCTAGTTCCTCTCTGGCACGATGTGGCATATGATCTAAGTCTTAATGGGAGTCGGCGTCAAGGTGTCACATAAAGACAATATATGAGCGCTCTTCTAGAAAGAGGCTTATGATAATATGTCGGCACGTGGTCACAATAGTTTACGGACATTACATGCCTTTAACGCACAAAAATACACTATCCCAATGCACGATAGATTCAATGGTTCGAACAGTGAGTTGGACGATGCGCTAGATACACTCTGTGCACATCTAGGATGAATGCTATGCTTCTTGCTGGTTTGTTGAAGACCACAATTCTACAATGAAAGTTTCATACATTATAATATCACTACATATTATCGAATTTAAACAAGAAAATCGTGAAATGATGCAAAATAAACATAACTTGCATAAATTAAAATATGGCCATATCTGTTGTTGAATGATGAACTGTATGGTACAAAAGAGGCCAAAAGGTAACAAAACATGTATTAATATGTAAAATATTTAGCCAAAAATGCTGACAAAATGAGGACCAAGATTCCCCCAAAACAGAAGAATGCCAGGTCCCACTGGTCAAGAATAAAAGATAGCATTAGGAAGGAGGCAGAGCTGCGTCAGCAGCTGCCTCTAAATTTTATGAAGTAGATTGCTTGAAATTCAATTTCCTATCCTGCATTTTCAGAAGGGTACACCTTACTTTCTGATCCCTTTGTGATAAACTAACTGTCTTGTTGAGGTCCTCCATATTTTTAATCTATAACCGCAACTCTTTGTTCTCCTCCCAAAGCTCTAAAATTAACTTAACATACCCTTCATTCTGCTTCGTTGATTGAGTTAACTCAGATGTTAACTGATCTAATGTTGTATGTGGTGGCGTAGATGGCTCTAGGGACTGGTTGGAATCTCATGGAGGACTCATTTTCGTTGATGGTGGATCCAAATCGATAGTAGGAAGGTGTTCTTCAAGGATGATATCCTGAACAGATGCAGGAATGTTCATTTGATCGGCATCCTTTAGTAATTTGGTAGAAATACTGGATAATGCTAACAGGGATGAATTTGGGTCCATTTTCTCTACTTCAGCCTCATCATCTGAATGACCGGTCTGCACATCAGACTGAACTATTGTCCAGTTACTGGGCTGGAGCATACACTGAACATTTTTTTCCTTTTGTATCCTAGTATGAGATCGTGAGAAAGGTACAAATTTGGAAAACACAGGACTAGCAAGGGTATTTTTTGTAGATTAGTTAGGTTCTGAGATATCTTCATCAAGGTGGAAAATGTTGGGGTTTTCCTCTTCTACAAGTGAGGTTTGACTAGTTCCGCGATGAAAATGGCGAGATCATTTGCGGATATTAAGATGGGGATCAAGCACCTTGAATACAAAGGTCTCCCAAGGTTGGTTTAACTCCTTGAGCTGGTCCAGGATTAAGATTTTGATTAAGCTCTGGTGGTATAAGTTACTTTTGGGGTGAAGGGTATTTTTGCAAACCAAGTTTGACATTTTCTCTAGACTCCAAAGGAAAAAGAAAGGAAAATTAAGACTTCTATTATTGACAAAATGGGCCAATAAACATAGATTTCAGGATTTGAAAACACTAAACTTACCTTCACAAGTAATCAAATGAATAATGACCATCAACGGATCGATGTATTCAGGATTTATCCAGCTATGGTGATAACCTTTTGCAACTGTCACATGCTGGAATTCAGGCTTGAGGGAAAATTTATGCGATTCTCTTGGAACAAACCAATGTTTATGCCATCGCTCGCCTTCTCAGCAAAGCTTAGTGGTGCGCGCAATCGATTCCTCTGTAACTTTGAAGGAAAGATGTCCTACCAGCGTCATTCTCCCATCGAACCCCATTGAAAAAAGAAATGATATTTCCTCATCATATCCTTGCAATAGATGGAGGAATGGGTTCTAGCTGGTGTGGAAAAATACTTCCTGACATTCTTTGAACTCTGTCATTCAGAACAAATCTTGGCAATTTTCTGGCTCAAATCAGTTAGGCATGGTTTAAGTAGAGGGGATAATATAGGGTTTGCATAGAAAGGTGGCCAAAATTCCCTACAGTGATAAAGGTCATTGAAAGCGATGGAATGCGAGAAGGTTCACATAGTGTTGGTTTAAAACGTGCCACATTCAACCTACCAAATGATCATACAAACCGCTCGACATGCTAGACAATCGTGCCATTATGACAATTTTCGAAATGTGTGCCATCAAAAATGCGTAATTGAATGAGTTTCTAAAGTTTAGTTTGTTCAACCATGTCCAAAGCAAGCTTTGGATAGGTTGAACATGTAACTTAATACGAATGTATAACCAAATTTGTAACCAAATCCTTAGTTCAACAAGAAGGTCGACTTACCTGATAGCTTATGCATGCAAACGAAAAAGAGGATAATGGTGATGGCATAGTCATAATAACTAGAAGGTACCCTAAGGTCGTATCATATACATATATGGGTGAAATAAAATCATATTAGATCTAATTCATACTATCATGAATCAAAATTAGTAATAATATCCTGTGGATGTGACCCGAATGGTATGACTCAGCTTTTTATTAAGTTAATACTTAACCATAGATATGGAAAATATCATAATTTTATTCAGCTCGTCATTTGACTTTTTATTCATACCGACATTCAACCCTTCATATGATCCTTCATACATATTTCTGTAAAAAATGAGCTTCATACATAGGATCAGACTGCTGCTAATTGTGGCTTTTCCTAAGCTGCCAAGTCATAAAGAAGTCATATGAAATATGCCAGGTCATAAAGAAGTCATATGAAATAATTCTCCAACATTATTCCTTATTCATCCAAGATTTTAAAACCAATTTATCTATTTGCATTATCCTTCAAACATTTTATCATTTGGAAATGAGTCTCTTATAAGTAAAAAGAAATAAGACAGTCAGGCTAATCCTCCCCAAAACCAAAGATATGGCATGTCCCCAAGCCATACAAGAAAACTAAGTAACTACCAAAATAAAATAAGAAAAGTTCAATCATGCTATTGTAAGTTTGTAAAAGAGAGAAAAATTAACTAATACATGGAAAGGATTCTGTTATATACATTTATGCATTTAAATAACAATGCTCAAATATATAAATGTATAAATTTATCATTTAGCATGTGATGAAGATATAAGTGAAAGGAGCATAGGGAAAACTAGTCATCCCTGCCTCGCTGTAAGGATATCTTGTCATATCAAAAATTCTTGAGTTCACCTTCGAATTTGTAGGAGTTTATAGCTATGGGTCCCATTTCTAGGATAAACATATCCTAGATATTGATTAAATTCAGATTGTCAGATTCAAGGTCAACTTACGGTTATTGTTTAATGACATCATAAACAATTGACCTAAACATATTTTTCTTTTAAACCATGTGCCTAGTGGTGCATTAACCAGATCTATTTTACCCGATATTGCCTCGCTGCCGGAAAACCTGTTTAGTACCTTGGCGGGTTTATCTCGGTACCATGCAAGCATAGACCCATTGCCAGCAATCATGTTCAATACCCCAATGGGTTTACTTGCATTTATCAAACTTCCTTATTTTTAAGTTTTTACTTAGCATTGAATCTATACCAGTAGGCTTGTTCAGTTCCCTGGTTAGTTTTCCTTGTATAAATATTCTAAGTATATGGAAGTCGATTAGTACTAGAGCATGCTAAGCCCTGCTAAGTGTATGAGTTATAAAAAAAAAATTCATAAAATGGCCTTAACTATAGATCATGTCAAAAGAGAATAACTTAAAGGTGTTCCTGGTCCTTTCAGTCTATTTTCTTTATAAAATATAATTTTCCCCACAAGCAGAAATTCCACTTATCATGGAGTGTTCTCAAAAATATTTAAGAGTCAAGTTTTAATAAAAAAGTGTAGATGAGCTAGTAATCTCTAGGTGTAGAAATCTTGAAAAACATGATAGTTGAAGTGAGTCTTCTGAGCACTTGTTCAGTAATCGGGAATGCACATATTTGAATCAAAACACCATATATACATAAAACATAACAAAATCATAAAATAAATGGTTTGAAAATGATATACAATAATTGCAAAGTTAAGATATGAGTTTAGTGTTTTTAGAGTACTTTCCTTTCCAAGTAATATCCCATGAGTTGTTCAAAGAAATAGAAAGACCCATTTGTGACCAAATTTCAAAACCATTTATTGGATGATTTATTTTATTCTTGAAAACATAGAAAAAGAGTCCCTAGATTAGAAATGACTCTTATTTATTCAAAGAGATATACACATACTGACATATTTACAAATGATAATAACCTACAATATTTTTAAGAATCAGGAGGAGGAAGATTCTTTGGAGAGGGAAGTACAATGATTAATTCTATCTTGATAGGATTCATCCTGATGTACTAGGGAAAAACATGATTTCCCAAGAAGATATAACATGGAGAGGTTTTGTTTAATGTGGATTCATGTCGAGGATGTTTAGTTTTACATTTTGGACAGAAATTGCTCTTTCCTACTCATTCTTATTCCTAGTTCTTCATGTAAGTTTAGTTTCTAAAGTAAGTGTACCTACAAGGTTTCTTTCGAGGTGGGAATGAGGAAGCCCAACATTATTTTCCAGTAGAAATATTCCTCTGATCATCCATTCTTTTATTGGTTCTTATAGGAGTAGGAGATGCTACTATGGATGTTTCAATTTGTGGGGTTACTATTTTCAAAGAGAGCTTCCACCTAGGTGAGATTGACAAAATTAGTGAAGTTTAGATCCACTCAATAAAAGTTGTATTATCTAACTTTGTGACTTAGTGGAATATTTAAAGGTTCCCATTGGTTACTTCTTTTGAATTTTGTGAGGAATGAGGCCCTCAGGGCCTCCTTCCAGGATCTGTCATCTTTCTATGATGCCCCCCCTAAGAATATATTTATGTTTCCAGTAGAACTACTCCCTATAGGTGTTTTCTTTTTATGACTTTTCACTGAGTTGATGGTTAATGTCAAAATGTTTCCTGTAAAAAATTAAAAAATTTAACAAAATTTTACTATCTTAACGAATCTATCCTATACTATTACTACTACTACTAGATTTGGGGGTAGATGTTATAAAAGATGCGCAGGTTCTTACCTCTAATCTTACCACTCCCCCTCCACCAGCCTATATCTATTATACCTTATGGAACAACTCCCCGGCAACGACGCCAAAATGTTGGGAAAAATATTGTCTTGAATAATTCACCTAATATTAATTATCAACTAGGGTTCGTAGGCTTAGAGTTGTTACAAAATATATGCGAAGGTAGAGGGATTCCTAAGGTATAGTGGTAATACTTCAATAAAAAAAAGATTGAAATGTCTTTCAAAATGAAAAAATGAGTTGAGCTTATAAGAATCCAGCTTCTTCAGATAATGGAAACAAAGGACTAGGGAAGAGTAGTATCAAGTTATACTACTCTACTCTATGAACAACTATTAAAAGACAAAGATATATATAGTATGATGACAATTCATTATTCTTTAGAAGAAGGTATATTTTAGTGATAAACAACTTAAAAGGAAGAATTTACAACAACTAACTATGCATGCAACTAATAGATGGCCACTAATTCCATTATCCTTGATTGTTTTGAGGATAAGGATTTACCGTAATTGGGACAGGAGCAAGGGAAGTGTCAAAATGGATTTCAAATGAGATGAAGAAAATAAAGGGAATCAGATATAACTTAATCTCTACGAAAATATGTGGACTAAGAACCGTCCAGTTATAGGCTATAGTAAACATGATGATCTATAAATAAATAAATCCTACTTACAAAAGATAAAATAATATTACAAGAAGGTAGACATGATTTATGAACAAACAGAAAACTTATAAAGATGATCTAAATTCAATTCTATAGATTCCTTTAATAACCATATGATTATGAGGATAAATTGTATTACTATGAGCAATGATACTTAATCTATTAATACATTTAAAACTTCACATGTGAAGAAACAATTCAAATTTAATTACAAATCAATACAAAAGATCAAAACACATGGCATAATTCTTAGGAATAAGGTGAGAAGAAAGGAGAAATAAGAATGAGGTTTAACAAGTAATCTAAACAATCTCATCTAAGGGTCTTATGAGAAAATACAATCACTATCTAACTACTACGTCTATCAAAACAGAATCATAAAACTAAGGAGATAAGCTCAAAACATTGTTAGATTTTAACATTATGGTAGCATTAACATTAGAATCTTTAAACTGAGAGAACAGCAATCAAACACAAGAGACAATGAATGCAGTGTTTTTCCTCAGGGAAACCATAAATGGAGAAAACCCCGCAAATTCCTTAGAGATAGAATCAACACCAAAGTGAAACCCAAAAACAGTAAGATAATCTCCCAACAGCAGTAAGCTCTTTCCTCTTGCCCCAATGTCTTTCTCTTCCTCAGCTATGCACTACAGCTGAGTGTGGATTTGAAGTGTGATAAATAGAGAGGTCACCTCTCTATTTATACTAATTCCTGACATGACTAAAACCATACTAGGGCCGACCTCACTAGGAGAGTCTAATAACCCTCGTGCCCCGGAACTGCAGGGACTTTAACCCTTAGACAATAGGAGGGTTACCCACAATGACTTGACATGACTTGTTTACATTATAGATTCTCCCGATAGGAACATCAGGGCATGACATGACACAAGTACATCCTGGAATAAACATCCAGTTACAATAGATAAGAAATACAAGTGAAACACATTCCGAATTTACAATTACATCAATACTCCCTCTTAACTAGGAAGGTATTCTCTCAACACAATTTGCATCACTAGTCTTCTTCTCTGAATCATCTTGTTATATGTATCTTCAAGTCATCTTCGTCTTCAATTCTTCTTCATCTTCAATTCATATTTATCTTCAAATATGGATCGTCACTCGATCTGGATCATCATCACTCGATCTGGATCATCATCACTGGATCTAGATCATCACTAAATCTGAATCATCTCTGGAGCATCATCTCTGGATCTGGATCATCCCTTTTGGATCATCAATACTGAATCTTCACAGGTGTTATCTCATGATTCTTCTCGTCATAAGAAGTTCTACAAAGCCATCCCTTTTTCATGCTGGAAGTAGGCCTAGCCACCGTGAAGGTCTTCTTCAGTGCTTATATCTGACACTTAATTCGTAATGGCACACCCAACACTTACATATGACCTACTCATTAGAAAGGCATGCCCAGAACTCACATTTGATCATATAGGAACCAATCCTATAATCACATTAGAAAGGCCCAGCACTCACATCTGTTCAACCAATGATCACGATGGCCCAACACTTACACTTGGCCATGTGAGGAACCAGTCATCCATTCCAAAAGGATCTGCACTTACATCTAATCAACCAATGATCTAAGAAATGAAATTTCACTTATATATGATCAACCAATGATCGAAGAAAGGCACAACACTTATATCTAATCAACCAATGATCAAAGAAAGGCTCAGCACTTATATTTGATCAACCAATGATCAAAGAAAGGCTCTGCACTTAGATCCGACACATGCGAGGACCAATCCAACATGCATGTTCGAAAAGGCATGCACTCACATCTAATCCTATAGGAACCAATCCTACAGTCATATCAGAATGGCCCCCTGTCCCAGACTGAGCTACCTGGTAACTGACCAGGTGCCCCCATTCTCTAGGAGAATGGCAGTTGCCCTTACATCTGTTTTACTCGACAGAATGGCTAACAATCACATATGACATGGAAGGAACCAATCCTCTCACCATGACAGAATGGCTCAACCCTTACATCTGAAGATGGAAGGAGCCAATCCTCTCACCATGTCAAAATGGCTATGGAGCTCATCACTTTTCCTTGGAGGAAACCTCTATCTGGAGAACACCAAGATTCTCCTTGAAGTACTTGAACTTCACCCTAGCCAATGGCTTCATCAACACATCAGCTGTCTGTTCCTCCGTCACAACATACTCGAGCTTCACTGCTCCCTTCTGCACCATATCCTTGATATAGTGATACTTGATCTATATATGCTTCGACTTTTCATGAAAAACTGGATTCTATGAAAAATTTATGCAACTCTGGTTGTCACAATGTATACAAGTAGCATCCATCTAGAGATCAAATAAATCAGACAGTAGCTTCCATAGCCATACCTGTTACAAACAGATCATCTACATATAGTAGAAGCATCATTGGGTTTCCATATTCAACTTTGTAGTAAAGGTTGGAATTTTCTTTACTCTTGGTAAAGCCCAAACTGGATAGAAAGCTGTCAATTCTACCGTACCATGTCTTGGGTGCTTGTTTCCAAGCATATAGGGATTTCTTCAATCTGCACACATGGGACTCCATTTCATGTGTCTTAAAACCGAGTGGCTGTTCTACATACACTTCCTCTTCCGCTACACCATTCAAGAAAGAAGTCTTGACATCCATTTGGTGTATCTCAATTTCATTACTGTAGCCAAAGAAAGTACTGTTCTGATGGAAGTGTATCTGGCCACAGGAGAAAAGGTTTCTTCATAATCTATTCCTTCCTTCTGTGAGAAGCCACGAGCCACAAATCTGGCCTTATATTTTTCAATGCTACTGTCTGCAGCATGCTTGATCTTGTAGATCCATTTGGAATTTACAACTGACTTCCCTTCCAGTCTTGGTACAACATCCCAAACATCATTCTTCATAATCGATTGATACTCTTCGATCATAACATCCTTCCATTCTTTCCGTTATGTCGCTTCTTCATATTTGGAAGGTTCTTTATTGATAACATCACATAGTAAAGCTACATATCTGGAACAAGATCTGGTTCTCTTTCTTTCTCTACGATTCTCTTCTAGAGCCCCATATATTTCCACACCTTGGATAATCTCTCGCACCCAAGCAGTTTTCCTCTTGTGAGGATTCTTCTCCTGAGGTGGATCTATAGGTCTTTGTGCTTCTTCAAGTTCTTGATCTTCTTCTTGAATTTCTTCATTCATGGTTGTATCATGAATTCTAGGTGCTTCTACTTCTTCAGTATCTTCAGCAGGTCTCTTTTTGGATTTGTTGTAAGCCGTGTCTTCATCAAATGTTACATCCCTACTAATGTCAATCTTCTTGAATCCTGGGAAGTATATTTTGTAAGCCTCCAAGCTTTCAGAGTATCCCACAAATATACCCTTCTTTCCTGAAGGATCTAGTTTTGTTCTCTTTTCTTTTGGTATGTATATGTACACTAGACAGCCAAATATTTTGAGATGGATGACTTCCTTTTTCTTGATGGAGAATACTTCTTCAGGTGTCTTGTTCTTGAGTACTCTGTGTGGAGTATGGTTTTGTACATACACCGTTGTTCTGGCTACTTTTTCCCATAGATGCATAGGAAGATATTGATCATGAAGCATTGCTCTTGCAGCTTCCATGATGGTTCTATTCTTCCTTTCCGCAACCCCATTCTATTGTGGATTGTATGGAGTGGACAACTCCCTCTTAATCCCTGATTCTTTTCATAAGTCTTTGAATTCATTTGATATGAATTCTCTGCCATTATCTGATCGAAGGGTCTTGATCTCCTTTTCTGTGTGGTTCTCGATCAAGGCTTTGAATTCCTTGAACTTGCTGAAAACTTCATCTTTTTTCTTCATGAAGTAAATCCATGTATTCCTAGAAAAGTAATCAATGGAAGAGACATAGTATACATACCCGCTTAGTGAACTTGATGACATTGGTCTGCATACATCCGAGTGGATGATTTCCAAGATTCCTTTTGCCTTTCTCTCGCTACTTGGAAATGTCTTCTTTGTATTCTTTCCTTTTGCACATCCTTTGCATACCCCTTCATGTTTTTCTTGAAGTTCTGAAAGACCTTCAACGGATTTGCTTTCTAGTGGTAGTGCTCTATAGTGCACATGTGCAAGCATTCTGTGCCAAAGTTCATTTGGCACTACTGTGTCATGGACCATAGCTTGTTCTAGATTTCCCTTTAGCTTGTATAAGCCTCCTTCTTGTTCTCCAATCACTATTGCATCATCAATGGTCTTTCCTCTTGAAAACATGAGGACTTTACCATCTACAAATACAACCCTCATGCCTTTTGCATCCAATGCTGATATAGATAGAATATTCTTCTTCAGTCCTGGTACAAACAAGACATCTCTCATTTTTATAGATTTTCCAGAGTCTAGCTTGTAGGAGGATTCACCACTACCTTTTATGGGATATTGGTAGTCATCCCCAAGATTCACCTTATGGGGTGAATTATGTTCGAATAGTTTCTCAAAGGATTCCTTAAAACCTATCATGTGCTTGGAAGCCCCACTGTCAATAATCCAATCTTTGCTTCCATGAGTGACAGTTCCCATGAGAGTGGATATCAGAACATATTCATCTTCACTTGAAGAGTCTTCACTTTCTTGTCTTACTCTCTTTTTGGGAGGATCATCATCCTCAGCAGTGTGAGCATGATGTCTTCTTTTGGAGTTCCTCTTCTTGTTGGATCCATTCTTATTATTGGGACAGTTTTTAGCAAAGTTTCCTATTTCATCACATGTATAACATCTGATTCTGGATGGATCCCTTCTTAAAAAGTTATTTTTTTGATGAGAATGGTTACCTTGGTGATGATGATTTTCCCTTCTTCCTTTCTTGGAGTGTACTGTGAGAGCTTGATCTTCACTTCCCATCTTTTCTTCTCGAGCATCTATCCGAGCTTCTTCTTGAGAGAATTCTTCCCACAGTCTACTAAACTGTACCAACTTCTTTCTAGCACAGATTCCTTGGATGAAAGAATCCCATGACCTAGGGAGGCCATTCAATGTTGTCATCACAATTTCTGCATTCTCCACTTCTTCATCTACAACTTCTAGTTGTTCTTTGATCTAAGATACCCTTGTGAAGTATGAATGGATGGTCTCCTCATTCTAGATCTTGACATTCTTCAATTGGTTCCTTAGAGTCATCTTCCAATTGATCTTCTTCCCTTCAAATAGTTTGGTTAGGGCATCAAACATCGCTTTAGGTGTCTTGAGGGAGGACACCTGTGGAATGAGGTGATCCTTGATAGAATCTGCAATGATCCTCTTTGCCATAACCAACTTCTTCTTATGTAAGGCCTTGGCCTCATCTCCCTCTGGAACTGGAACCTCTTCATGGATATAGGATTCCAACTCATTTTCTTCCAGGACCAAGGAGATCCTATACTTCCAAGCTCGGAAGTTATCAGGTCCCTCAAGATTTTCATCAAGCTTGGTATGATGAGACATATTAACTGAGAACCTCAAATGGAAATACAAAATATTTATATCTTACCAGGTCAAGATGCCAGATCTGAATTTGGAGCTGAAATCCTGTAGTGCTGGTTCATGAGCAGATTAGGGTTTTGTTTTTTCAGAGTTCTGTCCAACCAAAAGATTTGAATTCGATCCCTAAATTCAATTTTGGGGAGGATATTAATCCAGGCATGGGCTCACTAAAAAATTCATCTTCTATGAAAATCCCTAATTTTCGGCAGTAGTGTCGGGTCCAAAAATAAAAAACCTTAGAATTTGATTCTGCTTCAACAAAAAGATGCGCGCTAGGGAGGAGAGTTATTCCACCTTACTTTTGCTGAAAATATGTGGAGAGAGATCCACATAGTAGAAATCCCTAGTTCCCGCAGCTGCACAATGTCTTCTTCTCAGGTTAGCTCTGATTCCATGTTAGATTTTAACATTAAGATAGAATTAACATTAGGATCTTTAAACTGAGAGAACAACAAGCACAGTAATCAAACACAAGAGAAAATGAACACAGTTTTTTTCCTCGGGGAAACCATAAATGGAGAAAAACCCGTAACTTCCTCAGAATAGAATCAACACCAAAGTGAAACCCAAAAACAGTAAGATAATCTCCCAACAGCAGTAAGCTCTTTCCTCTTGCCCCAGTGTCTTTCTCTTCCTCAGCTATGCGCTACAACTGATTGTGGATGTGATGTGTGATAAATAGAGAGGTCACCTCTCTATTTATACTAATTCTCGACATGACTAAAACCCTACTAGGGTCGACCTCACTAGGAGAGTCTAATAACCCTACTGCCCAGGAACTGCGGGGACTTTAACCCTTAGACAATAGGAGGGTTACCCACAATGAATTGACATGACTTGTTTACATTATAGATTCTCTCGATAGGAACATCGGGGCATGGCATGACACAAGTACATCCTAGAATAAACATCAGGTTACAATAGATAAGAAATACAAGGGAAATACATTCTGAAGTTACAATTACATCGACAAACATATTAAAGACATGCAGGGTTAAATGAAAAACTCGATAGTACGTTGAAATGAAGGTCTGTACGGAAGGCAGAATAAACTATTTGAATGACAGTCTATCTGAAGAAAATACTAAAATTTTGGGAAAACAATGAATTTAAATGATTTATTTGAGAGCGGTTGACTCATGCATATGCTAATGAAATGTGAAAAGGTAAATATACTTACTGATTAAATCTTATGGCAACATAATCTAAACTAACTCATAATTCAAAAAGGAAATTACATTACTGAGTGAACTGAAATATACTTAAGCAAAAAAATAACTAAATAAAGCTATATTTACTGTGATTTAGCCAAAGGAATCTAGTCTAAAAATCAAACAATGAACTGTAAATATTTTTAAAAGGAATTTAGAAACTATTCTAGGTGCAACCGGTTGCTAACTTGTAAAGGAAAACTACATAATCAGCATGATAAAAATGAAATCTATGCTACATAAAATAATTAACATAAATAATTACAGGAATAAAACTGCATAAACAACTTATAAATAAGACTATACTAGTTACAGAGAAAAGGAAATAATGAAACATACACACAAATGTAAAACTATGGTTGTCGGGGGTCCCTCCTAGTAAACAAAGTAATGCTTTGCTAATGGAACATGATCATGCACAACATAATAGAACTTTCATTAAACTTGAAGGTAGCATTACAAAGTTTTGTGGAAAACTTATAAAATTGCTAACTATCTCGCTCTCCTTACTAACTCGATTGATTCTATCAGCTACTAACCATGAGCTATCAACTATTAAAATTCAATTATTAATATATATTTCTCACATGAGATCATCTGTATATATAGTATTTTTATAGAAGTCAAGAAAGTCGACCCTTTCAGTGGTCGACTACTCTTACGAAAAGGCAGTCATTATAACAAGTAATTACGTTGATAACTAACAGATGACATTTCCTGCTTCTTCACAGATCTGGTTCCTCTCTGATGCGATGTGGCATATGATCTCACTCTTAATTAGATCTAGCATCAAGGTGTCACATAGAGAAATTATATGAGCACTCTTCTAGAAGGAGGATTATGCTAAGATGCTGGAGCATGGCCACAATAGTTTACGGCCATTACATGCCTTTAATGCACAAAAATCCACTATCAACAATGTGCAGTTGATTCGGTGGTTCGAACAATGAGCTAGACGATGTGCTGGATACACTCTGTGCACATCTAGGATGAATGCTACGTTGCTCGCTAGTTCGCTGAAGACCAAGATTCTACAACGAAAGTTTCATACATTAGAATATCACTACATATTATCGAATTTAAACAAGAAATCATGAAATGATGCAAAATAAAACATAACTTGAATAAATTAAATATGGCCATACTTGCTGATGAATGGCCAACTATATGGTACAAAAGATGCCAAAAGGTCACAAAACATGTATTAATATGTAAAATATTTAGCCAAAAATGGTGACAAAACGAGGACCAGCAAATCCCTATAAATATTTCTTAGAGTCCTGACAAGATAGAAAATGTTTACATTGGGGTAAACTATTCTCCCTATGAAATTAAGTCATACATTGAGCTCTTTAAACAATTCTATGATATTTTCAGTTGTTCATATGACGAGATGCCAGGAATAGACCCTCAGATTATAGAGCATGAGATTAAAAATTACCCTGATGCGAAACCTATTTGACAGCGTATACGCATGATGAATCCCTGTAGCGAACCTGCCATTAAGGCATACATAGAGAAGCTACTTGAGTATGGATTTATCTATCCAGTTCCCTTAACTGAATGGGTATCCAATCCTGTTCTGGTAGATAAGAAGCAGGGAACCATTTGGGTGTGCATTGACTTTAGAGACTTGATTAAGATCTGTCCTAAAGATAACTTCCCCACGCCATTCATAGACTATATTTTGTATTAGTGTGTGGGAAGCAAGGTAATTTCGTTCATGGAAGTTTTTTCACAATACAATCACATTCAAATAAAACCTGAGGACCAACACAAGACATCTTTCATTTTTCATTGGGGAACTTTTGTATATCGAAAAAATCCCTTAGGACTTAAAAATATTCGAACAACATTTCAGCAGGAGATGACCCTTTCTCTTCATGACCTGAAGTGTATTATTCAAGTCTATATGGACAAATATATTCTTACTCTCGTTTGAAAATGGATCATCCATACAATTTGTGCTTGGTTTTCAACAAATGTCGTCATTATTAAATCCGGTTGAATACTCATAATTGCATATTTTGTGTGAAAGTATGTCAATTATTGGGATTTATTGTTTCTAATGAGGGGATTAGGTTCGATCCTCTCAAGTTTGAGGAAATACATCAGTTGTCTCCCCCATGCACTATTATACATCTTCAAAGTCTCCAAGGGATAGAGAACTTCTTCTGGATATTTTTCGTCAACTTTGCCAACTTGAACAGGGGTTTTATCCACCTTTTGAAGAAGGAAACTCCTTCTATATTGGATGAGCGAGACCAGGATTTCTTTGATGCATTAAATAAATACTTGGCATTAGCCCACATGCTTATTCTACCTGACTACAACCATGATTTCATGTTATACGTGGTCATGTCTCAAGAGACGATTGGGATGGTTTCGGTTTAAGAGGATGATGATCTCCAAGAGCACGTTGTCTACTATCTTAGCTGAAATCTTATTGATGTCGAACTTCAAAACAGACACACTGAGAATCTATATTTATCAACCATTCATGTGATTCAATGGTTGAGACATTTTTTTATCCTTCGCCAAACTATGGTAGTGTCTCATATAAATCAATTTTAGTTTCCTGACTAGACGAATGATAGTGGAAACTATAATAAGTGGATTGTTATCTTGCAAGAATTTGATCTAGAGTTTGTTTCTAAAAAATCAGAGAAATCATTGGTCGACTTTGCAGAGATCATGTCGAATTTTCCCATTTTGGATGAGGTTGTGATTGACGAAGATTCTTTTTTTATGAACATATATTCCTCATCTCGACTATGCACCCTTGCTATGGTGACAAAATCATATATTTATATAATTTGAATGTCCTTTCTCACCTCTCAAAGGATGAATTTCAACATTTATGACATGTTGCTAAGAATTACCTCATTACTGGTGACATCTTGTATCGCTATGGGGTGGATTCCATTTTACGTTTGTGTTTGACTCATGATGAGGCTAAGACGGTGCTAAAGGATTGCCATGGTGGGGCCCGTGGTGGTAATTTATCTAGGCTTGCTACAACAAAAAAATATTGATAGTGACTTATTACTTACTATTGATATTTAAAGATTACGTTAATGCAGTCAAGTGGAGACACCCTTTCCAGGTGTTTGCATGGAACATACATTCACATTCCTCCCCATTACACCCTGTTATCACTATCATTCCCTTTACAAAGTTGGGGGTATACTTTTTGGATTGCAACCCAACATTGGATGTGGGTAACCATCGCATCATAGTGGTCATGGACTACTTCACAAAATGGGCAGAGGATATGCCTACTATCAAATCCGATAGTTAAACAACTGCTCACTTCTTATTCAATCAAATGATTACTCTGTTTGGTATCCTAAGAGAGATTTCATTAGACAATGGAAGGCACATACAAAATAGGATGATGGATGAATCATCTTTGAAATTAGGGTGTAAGCAAGAGTATTCCTCTTCTTATTATTCTCATGTGAATGGATAGGTTGAAACTGTAAACAAATATCTTAAGTCCATTGTGCAAAGAACCATTGCAAAAATAAATAATAATTGGCACATTATGCTTTACCCTACTTTGTGGGCCTACTGAACCATCGTTAAGACTGCCACTGATTTTTCTCCATATCAGTTAATGCATGGGGTGGAGTTGATTTTTTTGATTGACTGCAAGAATCTTTGTTTGAAACTAGTCGTAGAGCTCTTACAAGAGACTTCTGAGTTGGAAGAATGTCTGGTCCACTTAGAACACCTCGATGAGTAGTGTTGAGATGCCTTAGTGCAGGCTCTTGAAGTTAATAACCATCACATGAAGGCTCAGTATGATAAGTTTGTCCATCCCTAGAGATTTAGTGAGGGTGACTTGGTCATTATATATGACCAATACAGTGATTGGTTAGGGGAGGGTAAGCTCAACCCCATGTGGCATGGGACTTACGTTTTTAAGCGAGTCTTAGAGTAGGGTGCATATGAGCTAGAAGATTATGAATGGATAGCCTTGGTGGAGCCTAGAAATGGGATTTATCCTAAAAATAGTTAAGCCTAATTCTTAGATGAGGATGATACTTTGTATATTAGTGTACAATTGTATACTTTACATTTGTTCCCCTTGTAGCGATTCGGTGTATTGACACGCTTCCATTTGTTGTGGCATATTTCGACGGAGTATTTGATATATGTAGGATATGATGACAGTGCCACCTGCCATACCCAGAACTCAACCTGGACTTCTTGGGTCATCTATACGTCTATGAGTCGTGTACTATCATCAGGAGGTGTGTGTCTCTGGTCATCATCCAGCAATGTTGTTGAATATAGTGCCATGATTGAGCTACTACTCGATGCCATATCTCATGGTATTCCATCCCTTAAGGTATGTCTTGACTCACAGTTGGTTGTATCATAGTTAAATGGTGTGCATGATATGAGAGATCCAACTTTTTATGAATATTCTTACGGGTAAGATTGTTAGAATGAAAAATTGAATAGATAGCATACATTCATATTCCTAGGATCTATAATCATGTTGCATATTCTTTTGCAAATTATCTATTAGACTGGCATTTGTTACATCAATCATGAAGCATACAAAACCCATTCACATTCAAAGTACAAATGTAAATATAATAAATCGATCAATATAAGCATTTTCATTTTCAAAATATAGTCCAAAATGGTGTCATAATACAAAGTGTCATGATACAAAATTGGGGCTTTAAGCCACAAAAAAACACTATACAACGTACAAAATATCTATCTAGGCCTTTATTCCCTCCAACTCGCATGATGGTCATGGAAATAGACAACGAAATTTCCAACCATTGAAAGAGTTGACCCCATGCATGGGGCACTCCCAGTAGATGTCTTTACAGTTCCTCGAGAAGTGCTCGACTTGCACCATAAACACCCTATGTGCCATTCGAACAAAGTTGGTATGTATGCTCTGGAGTGTACACTCCGCATCTAAACCTAGTATGTCATCACCTCATCCCCTTTGACGATGTAAAGGGAATACATCTAGTTGTCTAGGACCCACGTCTACATGTGAATGATCAATGTCATTACATGATATCACCAAAAACACATTTTTTGATTTCATTATATCAAAAAATACAAAAAATTAAAATTGTTTAAAAAATACATTTGGGATTGTTACCTATATCATCTTATGCGACAGCGAGAGGTAATGGCATGTATGTGTCTCCGCAAAATTCTATCCCTGCATAGGGATAGTCATCCATGGCCATGATCTATCGTTTCCACCAGTGGTAGAAGTCTGAGGGAAATGGAGTGGGTGTCCTATCTCCCCCTAACCAGTACATTAGCTTTTCCCAATGGGTTTGGTATGGATCTTGTAGACCATGTCAAGGAACCTGCACTCTTGGGATAAGGTTTAGTACTTGCTCGAAGAAGAAAGTAATGAGTATGCTAGCGAACCCAAAGTTCCTAATCCTACCCAGCTTGTAGTTAGTTAGCTACTGTTTCATATTATTCAATAATGATGTGATCCAATCATCTATTTTGGGTCACATACACTCTGCTGCATAGAACATGATATCCTTTGAGTCTTGATGTAGCGATGCGAACCCCTCTATCCTGGCTACCACTAGTACTATCACCTTGAGACCAAGGCTCTGGATAGACTTTACAGGAACCTGGATTCCGATATTTTTAGTATAAGGTAGACAATACAAAGCTATATATTCCTCGATGGTTAGATCACCTCCCACTCCATGAGCCCTCTGATTGACTACCTCACATCGCAGGGATAGTCCAGTAATGAAATATACATCCCAAGATAAAAAAAACCTTTGTATCTAGATCCCAATAATATACCAGCATTTGTAGAAGCCTTGGTTGAGCTCTCAAGATCCCAAGTTGCCAAAAGTGTATATTCCATGTCCCCTTAGATCTTTTTGGTCATTTTCATCACACTGGGATACCCTATCCACATCATCATGTTCACGCTCCCTACATTCTAGCACCATCAAGGAAAAAAAACATGCATTTTCATGAGAATTTGCCTCTAATTTGGACATCCACACACATATTATACACGACCTTTTTTGGTGACATTCATGCATATACGTGGGTGTGATTTTTCTTCCCATGTATACCCAACCCTATATGAGACCCCATATCCTGTGACTTGCATGGGTCAAGATATCAATCTTTATGGGCTCGAAAAAAAAAATTACACCATTAAAAATTGAAATAAATGAATTGAAAAGATAGAGAATGTGATGATGATTTACCTAGACCTGACGATTCGTGATTTAGTTGCTCCTCGCTCCGGAAATCGATAATTGAAGTTTGTCCAAAATGGCTCCAAATGCAGTATATTTCATAAAAATCAAATGGTATGGTGAAAATGTGAATTTTTTACAATTTATAAAATTTCTTTTGAAATTTTTACGCACTTTCCTATAGTTTTGGACCTTTATTAACCCTTTTGAATTGTTTCGGCCTAATTTTGTGATGTAGGGCTTGTTTCGAGTGCATTTTCACCGAGGTTTTGACCCATTCGTTCCTCTCATAGGTACAATTTAGAACTAACATATAGGATATGATCAATTTCCTTATGTATCATTCATTATCCTATGACCATGTCACCATAAATATAGGGACGAACCCACTTTGTAATGTTACAGAAAATCACAAACAAGTAAATTTGAACCTGAAATTCGACAGCTTTGATGTTTGAAATTTGACATACACGTTTCTGTTATTTGACAACAACATTTTTTTTTGTGTTGGTGGGAATTCGTCAGTTATTCGACCCCATTTCAACCTCCGTCGATATTTCGATAGAATATCATCATAAATTGGATAATTTTTACTTGAATTCACCATCGAAATTATGATGATGAGACGTCAAAGAACAGATAGATATCACTTCCATCAGACACCTAGATTTGTCGTTTCTATTAACTCTTCGTCAAATGTCATGACCTAGGCATTGAAATTTCGACAGATTGTCATGACCTAGGAGTTGGAACTTCGATGACATGATTATGTTTTAGAAAAAAAAAAATTATTCGAGCCTTCTACAATTTTCTTGGCTTCATCTTCAACTTCAATTGTTTCCCTAGTTAAGACAAGATTTCACCATGAACTGAAGAATTGTAGCTCCAAAAATGGTGAATTGCTTGAAGGAGGATATCAAAATGCTTGAGAGAGCATGGGGCTTCATTATATAGTCAACATTACTATCGATTCTTGTTAGTTCTTCTCTCATCCAAGCTACTCCTGAAGGGGATGCACTTCATATAATCAAAGAAATGCTCCATGCATAAGTAAAATGGATAGCAAATGATCCCTAACAAGATTGGAAAGGTGTCAATTGTTCTCTTAATCATGTTATTGAACTAAATATTTCTATGAATACAATTTTGAACTGTGATTCAATTATTACCTTGGTCATAGACTAACACTGGTATAAAAAATTGAAACACTCTGCTTTCACCCAAAACGCAGGTCTCCTGGGTTAAACGTGTCTCCTCTCACCCCCAAAAAATGAAGGAATTTTGGTTTAAATGGTTTCAAGGGAATTTTAAAATCTGTTTGGATGAAACAAAACAATAAAATGCTAATTTCTCTTCCCTGTGCGATTTCTATCAGTTTGATACCACACTTAGTTCAACTAATTGGTTCTCTGGTTTTCTTTACAGGATGTTCCCACACTTTCCTCCACATATGGTTATAAATATATTAATAAACATTGATTCTCTAACATCGTCAACAAGGAAGGGAATGAAATGTATCAAGAAAACATAAGATTAACACACAGATAGTTCCAAGTTATCCATCAATTGGGAAACAACATATTGCATAGTGTCTACACGTTTTTAATTCAATTTAGTTTCCAAATATGAAGTAAATAGAAAAAAATTGAAACCACTTTCAAATTTCTGAATTTGTAGCAATTTTCTTACCATAATTTTGCAGAGAACTTTCAGTTATATTAAATTCCAAAAATATCATTGATTCTAGAACATTTAAACAACCTGCAGGTGTAATTTTTTTATATATTGAATTTATATTTCTAGAGAGGGTGCTCACACAACATTTACAAGAATATTTTCTTTCTGCCCCTTTTCCCCAAAAAACATTCCCTCAAAAATGAAATCCCCCCATTAAAACCAAACCTTCCTTCCCAGAAACAAGGAAAACTAACCTAATTGTTTTATTTTTGTTTCAATAGTTTGGAAAATGTTCAAATGCATCAAAATAAAACAACTCAGGCGTTGAATATAGTGAACCAGTGTTCTTCTAAATATCCCAAGGGGGTCAGGGGGGATAACAAGGACATCATATTTTTTGAACTGTTAGATGGGCGTCTAGAATAGTTAGATAAGAAAAGATAATTTTATTAAATTCCAACAAATGATCACAAAATCAATCTAATCGGACTATTGATTACACATGTTGATACATATTGGGAGCCTAGACGAAAGCCCCTAAATAGAGCAAGACGTAGAAAATAAAATAAACCGAGGTACTAGTTTACTGTATAAATATCAACTTATAATAATTATTGAATTGTTTTGTTTTATCACACCTTCCTTTCCAGAATTCAATCTCCCAATCCCCCCAATCACAGGCCCCATGATGTTTTTCATTTTAGTACCATATAATTTCTATCAATTTCTTCCATATCCTCCCTTCTCTTCATTGGTTGGTGATTAATTGGTTGCATTTTCAACATTTCCTCTCACTCATCAGTTGCTTCTTGGATTTTATCATTTTTTTGTAAATTGTACTTTCTCTATAGAATCCTTTAGAGTTTCATCAATACATAATTTGGATTTCCCATCATCAATCTATGGCATATAGTCTTCTTTCTTTGTACATTTATCATCATACTCCTCACATATCTCTTTCACTTCCTGAGTAAATCCAGTTTCAGCCTTTCCTCGAGATTTGGCTGATAACTTATTTTTCAACTCGGAGGTGAATTCCTGAACGTTAGTATCAGCACAGAAACCACTGCAAAAGAAGCAATAAAAAATCAAATCAATAAACCAAAAATTGCATCTACATGTAAAAGCAAAACCAAATCCTATATTTTGAATACCAAGGTGACCAACTTGACATGTGAGAGGCCATAGATAATCTTATCTGACCAGAGTAAAACCAAAGGCATTTATCCAACAAGTTTGGGTAATTTTCTTCTAATGAATGTGCTGCTATGTTCACATTTCCCTCTTATCGCACTGATTGTTTAAGTGTTCTAGAAGGGTATCAAAGATTGATGCAATTACTCTTACCTCTGTGGATATATATTTGTTGTAGAGTACACGATGTATCAAGACCCTGCATAACTCAAGGAATGAATGGAAAAAAAAATTGAAAATAATTCAAATAGAAAATAATCTAGCAATACGTTATGATCCAACCTGGTCATGTTGATCCACCTAGAGATTCTCTCCATGACTTATACTCAGGAATGGTATAGAAAGATAATACCCTTACATCCTTATGGGTTTTTTAGATAAAAAAACCAATAGTATAGTCATGGATTGATAGTCTACCAGCCTAGATCCAAATCCTAGGCTCTATCAAGCACCGAGAGGGACCAATATTTGGAGGTGCAAACCTCTCTTGACAAGTTGTTTTCAGTGCAATACCTTAGGAGAGATTTAGTTATTGTCTTTTTTATTTATTTCCTTTTTATTTACGTATTGCCTTTTTTATTTATGTATTTCCTTTTTTATTTGTTTATTAATATATGTGCCTTTGGATGAAAATACAAAATATGCTTTTAATCACGATTTAAATTTGCGTTTATATATTTTCAACACCTAATGAAGCCCATGGTTTCTCATAAACGACCATCAATTAAACTAATGATATAATCAAGGATTTATATATTTTCAACACCCAAGGAAACCCATGGTTTATTGCAAACCACCATCAATTAAACTAATGGTATAATCAAATATTTATATATTTTCACCACCCAAGGCAACCCATGGTTTCTCCCAAATCACCATCAATTAAACTTTGTTTAAAAAAAAGAATTTGCATGAGCAGTTGGGAAATAAGTTTTTATTTATTGTCTTATTTATTTATTTATTTCATATCAATATTATTATTTATTTATTTCATATCAATATGCTTTGATTTATTTATGCAAAGGATAACGACATGAATTTTAATTTTAATTTTGTGTAAGCCAACATGTTGGGTATAAAATTTATTATTGTTTTCTGAAAGCGTCATGTACAAACATGACAACATCTTCCCCATACTGGGTTGGATAGCGTCTCTCAGCGCAATAAAAAAAAAACATATGCATCATAATGTTAAGGAGATATACATTACCTTAGTAGTAGGAGTAATTAATTCAACAAGAAATGAAGGAACCTTGAGAAGTAGAGATGGATATAAAGAGTGTATGTGTATAAACTGATTTTCAATCAATGTATCCTTTAAATTTACATAAAAACTAGAGCTATCACTATTATGAAGAATATTTCTCAATGAATTTCCTATTGGAGATACAGTAATGGATGTCTTAATTTTGGGATGTTTAATGCTTTTAATGAGTTATCTGTAGAAAAGATAGGATTTGTATTTGAATTTTGGGAACCTAAATGTCAACTAGAACCTTGCAATGCCAACTTTTCCATCAGAGGTCCCACTCCAAAATCCTTTGTTTGAATTTTTGTAGACACTTGATAGCTAAGGGTACCTTTAATCGCTCTCTATCTATTAGTTCCTGACTTCATTTTTTCCACTTTAGCGTAAAACCTTGATCGTGATCTACCATATTTATGTTTCTTTATAGTCAAACATGATGGCTTCAATAACTTTCTCAAGTTTTGAGATAGGTTCAACTCTCTTGACACTTGAATTTTGCTACAACTTGCAACCTTCACACAACCAATCACCTTCATAAACCTTGTCTAACATACTTGGAATGTAGTAACTATCAAAGAATAAGTAACTAGGAACATATGAGACATTAAAACCCATGCATCACAAACATATCCACAAAATAGTATTTTTATCTCATTGCAAGAAACCACACATAAGCTAATACCACTGTGTATAATTTTATTAGTAAATCGAATACATACGGGTGTTCAATGCCATCATTACATGATGCAACAACAAGCATCTCTTGATTACCTATGTCCCTGTAAATATCACATACATTAACCTGCTAATAAAAAAGGTGACAATAAATAAGGATTAATATAGACTATACTATTCAAATGGAAGTCCAATGTGTTCATCAATATAAGTATATCTAAATAAAGACAAACTCCATAAATGACAAAAATTTAAAAATTTAAAAGAAAAATATTTTATGTATTTTATGATCTATCATTCTAGAACACTCCTATTCATATCCACAAGGAAATTGATAATCCTCTTGAAAGAGTTCTCTCCCTACCATATTTCCATTACCAGTACTAAAATAACAGACACTCTTCAAAGAAATTACACCTTATGCAAATATTAGTCATGGCCCATTGTTAGACATTATATGCAAAAGGACACACGCCATCTCCCGCTTATTGTAAATATCCTTTAGTTTCCTTCAAATTTGTTCAAATCCACAACAACTTTGGAACTTCCCCTTTCTACAATTGGTCCATATTAAATAATGGAATGAAGCCAAGAACAAGATTTACATGATTTACATTTTGTATAGGTCTACCAAACAATAGACTTCAATATCATCTACCCAACAAGCAAAAAAAATGTTTCTCAAAATTCAACAATATTCATAAACATTCATAGAATTGAATGTCATCTTAACATGGATGAGATTAAGTCATAAACATAATCCAAAATTTAAAATAATATACTTAAGTTATAAATTGTAGTATAAAACCAAATTAAAATGCTATAAACCACAATATCATGTATATGAAAAGATAATCCAAATGTTTTGTTTCAAGATAGTAAGCATGTCATCAAACTACTAAGATTCATCAGATGAACACTCGTCAAACAATATTTGCTCAACTTTAGAATGATTTCTATAGTTTAAATGGCTTGCATGTGCTTAAAACAATATCGAGTAATTTGATTTATGGAATTAACAAGAAGTAAAAGGTTGAATATTTTCCTAGAACTGGAGCTTGAGTGGTTTGCATGCATTTACAATAATATAGGAAAATGACTTAATTTATGGGGTTATCCAAAACTAGAAGGTTGAAGCTTCCAAAAACTATAGTTTGGGTGGATTTCACCCTAGTAAAAGTTTTCACTAATGGGAATAAATAGAAAGATCCAATTGTTTGATTCTGCTATGTGTTTCCGCTACTTTTTCTTCATATACAAAGATGATACCAGTTCCCATATAAATTGACATGAAATTAAATCAATCCAAATCCATGTTTCACATTCCCGTTGTTGAATATGCATCCTTGTATTGTCATTTATTGAAGAACCAAAACTGGTTTGATTTTGGGATAGAATTTCTATTAACACATAAGTACTAGCCTTAATTATGTGATTCCATGTAATTTCTACTAGAGGAATGATTTCTTTAAATTGCTAAGATAAATGGAGGTATACATAAGAATATGAAATAAAAAATGCATGACTATGTCTATCAGGAAACATGTGATCCAGTTGTATATTGATCGGTGGAAGCCCCATAGAAGCATATCGAGATTAATGTGAAGCCAATAACCCATGTATACTACTTCATTCCATTTGTTTGCTACCTAAGAGTAGTCTTATAAGAGGCTAAGAACATAGAAAAAAGCAGTTCTAGCTACTTGTTTCCCTACATCCCGAGAAGTTATAGAACCCACTTTTTCTTGTGTTACATCAATAATATAAGACATGAATCGAGTAACTTGCCATTATATAAATCTGTGTACTTTAGTCTCCACTTCTTCTCATACAACACATCAACCAATGTCACATCCTATACTAGTATACTTCATTGAAGTTAGAAATGCAAATACTATTAGTGGCAAGTTCAAACACCTAATTATTGAATAAGAAACCTTGTTTTAATGCTTGGTCCTTGATTAGTGCCATATTTGGCCAACCTAACTGCTATGCAAGTTAATTACAAATTTCTTGAAAAAATATATCTTCCATACTCAACAAAATTAAAAATTAAGAAACCTAAACTAGAAAAAAATAAATCAATCCAAACAATTGCACAAACTTACAGGAAAACAGTTCCAACTAGGAACCTGCATCATTCATTGTAAAAAGACTAAGGGTACATAATAAAAGGGGTTGTGTAGATTGGGGCTGGCTATTAATGATGTCCTTGAAATTTGCCACGTTGTTATCCCTCCTACATATGGATGAGGACTGGGTATTAACAAAGATTGAGTTGGATAACATGAATAAATTCCAGGAATTGCAACACTGTACACCCTCTAGAAGTCTTATATCTTCCTTGTTCACTGTAGAGATCGAGTATATTCTTTTAAAAACACTTTTTAAACACTGGGTTGTAACGGACTATAAGTATTTTCGTTTGTGACTTTGACAAACTATTGTAGTTTATATTGTTGAATGTAGTAGTAGTTGTTCAATCCTTATGATTATTGTCCTTAGATAGTTTAAAAGAAATTTATTATAACATATGTAACATTTACCATCCACAACATTTAATCTTGCAAAATAAAACTCTACAGTAATAATATAAAGCATAAATCATACATTTAATGCCAAATTGCCAGACCTAGATTTTAATAAAAAAATAAGGTGAATAGATGGCCAGAAAATTATATGCACTAGCAACAATGGAAAAAGGTGTCCTCCACGACTTCAACTTTCTACTTGGTATTGCACAAACTGGTCATACTTCAATGAAAAAATATAAATTGTTGTAGATTCCTTTCAGTAGATAATATTGAGTGGATTTGGGAGATATTATATCTCACACAAGTAAAAGCGGCAGCAGAATGAGGATTTAATTCCAATAAAGATCTATAACACAAGAGATAGCTCCATAACACTCCCAGAAGAAAATGCTACTTCCCACATGAACTGTAACACACGTTTCTCCTTCTACGACTTCTATAGCAGAAATATCATATTTTTCTTGGCCACGCCCTTCAACAAATGTGTGAATATCTACTATTGAACACTATACTGTACTGTGGGAGCTAGTTTGAGGTTATGAAAATATGGCTTGGGATTCAACCCCAAGAAGCAAGATCTAATGCTTTTGAACTAGAAATTAATAAATATACTAGTTGTCCTGTGAGCTTGGGAACACCTTGTCCTATGGATACCTACATATTTAATCCATTATTATTTTAGTAGCCCTACTTACTATACCAAGTTGGTGTTTATAGATATTGCTTATATATACGCTTACGAGAGGACATAGGGTGAGGAAAGGAATTCATTTTATTCTCTTCTACTAGCTATGCCCTTCATTAAATAGTGAATGTGTCCCATCCTCCCTTTCTCCTTGAATTTGATGCCACGATTCCACAAGAGGAATAGTCTTCTCCTCTAGCAAAAGAGCCCTATATTGTGCACTGTAGATTCAACTTACGAGCCATGATCCAACAAAGGTACATGGTTCCATCTAGAATAAGACCTTGCGATCCAGTGGTTTTTGTACCCATATTTAAGATATGCAAAGCCTATAAGCTCTTGAAAGATGGAAAAACCTATGAACTCACTTTTGGTGTAGTGCCCCTCTCCCATAATGTTGCAGTCCAATTAGTAAAGAGAACAAAAATAAATCCACATATGTATGCCAAAGGTACTAAACTAGTAAGAAGGAAAGTAAAACTCAAGGTTTAGACCATATAATTGTATAGTGAGCATCCAAATGTCAGTTCCTTACCCCGAATCAAATAAAAAGGTACAGAACTGGCATGTTTCTGTACTGATAAATTTAACTTTCATGGTCTAATGACAAGAAGAATGGTTGTTTACATCGATTTTTCCCAGGGAAAAAGGGATGGTTTGTACACATAGGGTTTCCCCATGATTCAAGGTACAAGATAGATGATCACTACTGATTGATGGTTGCAAATTGATTCCCGATTTCCAATACCCAAGATACCACCATTTCTACAATGGCACAAAAAATTACCTTAGAAGCGACATTGCTTCCCACTACCATATTCAAACAGGCATGCCCGCAGATAGAGTTTGAGTTTACCAGGATACACAACATATTATTTGATTATGGGGACATCGAAAATCCGACTACCATGAAGGTCAAAAAACTGACTACCATGAAGGTTGAAAAAACAAGCTTGGTTGAAAAACAGACGACCATGAAGGTCGAAAAATCGACGATTCGTCAAGATTTCAAAAACAAATCAAACAAAAAATTATTTTTCATCATTGCAATCCAATAAAAAATTACTTTCCGTCGGATTTTGTTTTCGGATTTTGGCCTCAAATCTTGTTGTGACAGTGCTACTAGAGGTGGCATTATGTAAGTGGTAGATAATTCTTATTCATGGGTGTCCTATTTAGATCCTACTTTTCCATTTGGTACCCATGCTATGATTCCTCCCTTAGGTCTCGGAGTCACTTATAGTCACATCATGTCTTCGAGCAAGAACCGCATATTCTTTCTTGAACTTTATGTTTGTCATCTCCGACATGGAATCCTCTTTATATTAAGTTGTAAATACATTTTCATGTGCCTCATTTCCTTATTGATATTTATGTCGAATCCTTGCTATATTTTTATGACCCATATATCCTGAGCTTTCCTCAGTTCCAGCCAAGCCAATCCTCTTATATATCTTTTTCATCTTGATCATCCCTTACCTAGAGGAGACATTCCCATGAGTGTCCTTATCATGCACATGCTTCCTTGCATTGAGCATAAGTATGCTCCACTGCTTGGAACTAGTTTGATTTCCTATAACATTCGTCTCCTCCTAGTTATGTATCATAATAAATGTTATTCCTTTTTAGTATTTTTAATATGGAAAAGACCAAAAAAATAAAAAATAAATAACAAAGAAAACCGAATGGGAAATGATGTTACTTTTTCCAGCTATGGAGTCATGTCACCTTTGAAAATAGCACTATATATTCCATTCATTAGTTGGGTTATTAGTATGAATTTAGGACTTGTACTTGTTATTCTATTTTTTCTCCGCCAACTGGTTATGCTTCCAGTTCTTATGGAGTCTCTGTCAATGCCTCCTACGTCATAGAGTTTTCCTAGTTTGCATGTCGAGTCTATGCTTCTTATGAGTCACCATATTCCTTATTCTCTTGTTCGAAGGAATTTTTGTCCTGTGTCAGCAGTCCTCAATTATCTTGTCTTTGCATGTCGTTCGTTGCCGGTATATTTATTGGTTCACATACATCTTTTTTTTTTAGTTCTTCCAAATTATCCATCATTACTGAGTTCCTAATGTTGGCTGATGGGGGATTCCTTAATTTCCTCTTTCCAGCGGATTCCATTACATCGAATTGAGATCATATATTTTGGAATAGGAGTCTAGAGTCCATTGAGTTCCTTGAGGCTCCAGTCATAAGTGGTAGGTTGTCTCGCCATCCACAATTTTAAGAATACATCAATGTCCCCTGATCGATGGACTCTCTCAAGTGTTTGAACTCAACACATCTATTCACACTTGTTTGATTTCCCTCTGTACCTTTATTCCAATTATAATTATAGGTGGTATATCTCACATTTGTTAACAATATACATCAATGACTGATAACCAGATGATGGTCCATCATGTTCGACCTCAACACCTTTATCTGCATGATGGGAAATGTACTTGTAGAAGTTTGTGTATAATACCTATGAGCTTGGCGGCATTCCATATGTGATGCCTCCTTGATCGTGCAAATATCCATTAGATGTAATCTCTGATGAAGAGACTCTAGTGTATTATCACATGTCTTCATTTAGTATGAAGACCTTATTTCACTATATATTATATGGGGTGATTACCACATGACTCATATGTTTATCATGCCTATTCAAGGCCATTGACTATTTTGTATCCAGGATTGCTATACTTCATATCTGCAATCACATGCTAAGACTTATTATTGTATTGTACTAATGAGTGATTGGTTTTTCCACCCGGGTATTCATTACTCCACTTCTGGGATTGATATAATGTATTTATTCCATTGTGTTACCCCTCTAACCTCATGGATTAGGGGGAATCTATGATATATTATTCTACCACACTTGGTAGATCATTCTTTTATGGCATTCCATGTCCCTATGTAGACTCTTTTGACCCAATTTTCTCAAAATAAACTTTGATGTTCCAAGAAACACCTTTAAAAATCCCTATTTATTTTTATACGTGGGTCACAAGCTTACATCTCACATGTACATGCAGCTTGTCCCACTATGACCTACGTACAACGGTAAATATTTCCATAAATATAATATTTTGGATTTCTACTCATTGAGTCATGAATAAATCCACCTTTGGCCTTCCATATGCCTAAAAATGCTTCGACTCAACCCTTCACTTCCTAGAAGGGCTATATATTGGGCCCCTTGGATGGATTAAAAAAGGAGAATTGAAGAGAGAAAGGAAACTATAGTTCACTTGTGCCCCATTCATACATGCTTGAGTTTGCATCCCACTGTCCTTATGACCACCCATTGAGGCTCTTCCAAATATCTCCATTGCATTCTGAGCTTTCTATTGATATGGAGGGTTGAAGTGGTGGAGACCCAGGTGGAGGAATCAATTTATTTGTTTCGATGAGGTTCTGATAGAGGTTGTCACTTGTATCTTTTTTTATAATCAATAGAAATGTTCATTTCTCATCCATTGTCTATGTGTAACTATGAATATTCTTTATCCATGGATGTAGTTACTTTGATTTATACATATTGGTTTTATATATGCTAGATTAGGCCTAACACTTAACATATATCATGCTTGTCTTTTTTTGTTGTTGAGGATGGAATGTAGGTACAAGTGTGGTTAAAAATATCAATGGGGATTGACTGCAACCTTCCTAAATAAGGTACACCTTCTATCTCTTAGTGTTAGTTCTTTGAATCTCTATTACATATAGAAATGGGTTTATTTCTGGTTTCATACAATTTGTTGTGGTATACCCCAAGCCATAGCAAATATTCTCTATAACAACATGTAACATGTCCCTCTTAAGTCGATAATATAGATTGTCCAACATACACAAAAGGATTGATAATTGTATGAGATTCAGTAAAAAAACAAAGTGATCACAACACTTTGAAGGAGTCTAATGGGTGTTGCATATGATACCAATGCAATGTCCAATACTTTGCTTGTGAATCATTGCTAGTGTTTCTATCCAAGATAAAGTTAAGGGTACTTATATATGTAATGTGTTTCCTTTCTAATTGGTTTGGTGAATTGAGAGATTGTATCCCTTGTGGAAACCACACATCTTGGTGGTTTGGAAAAGTATCGTGATTGACACCATGGGTCATCTCTTGTATGTTGTGAGATTACCAATGGTTTTGTCCACCTATGCATATTATGTGGAAATTTTTTTGGTGACATCTCTGAATTGCAGCTGGAATTCTTTGTAGGATTTGTGTTTGGGGTTCCTTTTTAGAAATGTTCTTGCATATCCCATTGCAGAAATATGCAAGGAGGGGGTTCCAATTTCTTTGTGAGTTAAACAACACACTTATAATTATGGTCTGAAATGAGGTGAAGGATCATGAACAATCCTTGATATAACTCAAAATTTATACAAAGGGTGGGTTGTACATTCTTGTTACAATGGCTCCAACCTGGGCATCCTTCGAATTCAGCTATGTGTTTATTTGTTTTTAGTTTGGGACCACCAATTGCAGTTGCATTATGATGTGAGCTTATTGGTGGAATTGAAACCAGTGCATGTTGTAAGAGTGCAATAGATTCACTCAACTTTATATATAAAATTTTGTACATTATTTATATAGACATGAACAATCTTGGTAGTCTTATGGTCACTAACTAAACATCAGATTCACTACTACTAATATTCAAACGATCCATTTTAACAATGTCAAATGAGAACTAACTAAGCATTTTAGAAGAACCAATTTCATATTATTGGAGATTCCTATATACACTAATGAAGTCCCAAAATGTAAACAAATCACCTCAAATAAAATCGAAAAGAGGAAATCTGCTAAAGTAAACCCAAATAACATTCTAAAACTCATAGAATAGAATGAAGAGGGGGAAATGTACCAATAACTCTTCTAGTGACTAGGACACGAGTAGGTTCTTTTCCATTTTTAAGGAGGTTCCTTTTTAATTTTTAAGTGTTGTTGTAAAAAACAGTTCTACATAATTTTCACTATGTTAAAAATGGTATTTTAGAAGTATTGATTCTGCGTAAAGAAGATAAATTTTGATCTCATCTTGTGCCCCTTCCCTAACACCAAAATAATATAAACACTAAACTTGTATAGCTTGTTCGATATGTGGATGTAGATTGTGCAGGTGAATCGAATCATAGCCTCATTGTGCAATGTTGGTCCCGTCCCCTTTCCATATTGCTTTCCAAATCAATGATCTTGGGATTTGAGATTGCTGTCTTTGATTCAACTTTATTATCTTCCTGCATGAAACAAAGCAAACTAACGGGTATTGTGAAGTCAGAGAACATTAGATCCTATGCATAGGATGTAACAATAAAGTGGCCTAATTCATTGTCTCGAATGAATGTGTAGAAACCTAGTTAGATAATTTCAGAGAATACTAACTGCTTATTTGTAGAGCCTACAAACTGGAGAATTCGAGGGTTTCAATATATTTTGAAGTCACTCCTTACTGATGAAACCCCATTGGTAATGAGAAATCCAACAAAAAGGAAGATAGATTTGTGAAAAAAACAAGCATACAACTAAACCATCAAAAAATAATATCAATAAAAAAAATAGTTTAGTGGATGAACATTCCTAAATTGTCCATATGGATATCAATGCTGAAAGTGTAAATTTTTATTGGAAACTTATACATGGAAATGTGTTCAAAACAAATAATGTCAAAAATGGTCATGATATATTGAGATATTTTTTTATGTTTCAAGAATGAAGAAAGATTGAAGCAACTTTCCATGGAATGTGAGTTCATTTAGAAATTTTGGCATTGTTCTTTTCTAGAGATGGATCCTCATGTAAAAATGCCTCAAAACTTGAAAGAGATGGTCCAAACCTAGAGTGAAGGATATCATGTATCTTTTAACAATAGGCCACTGAGGAAATAAGTATCAATAGACACCTCCAAATACCTTTGCTAGAAAGTTTGGTTTTCCAAATGGCTTCATCATTTTAATAATAAATGGTCACTCAACATAGCCATGGCCCTTTTCAAATTCATTATTGATGAAAATAGATGATCCAATCTTTCATATTTGAGCCCATTCCATGCCTTTCCATGCAATAATGGAATTATCAATCAATTTTTAGTTAGTTACTTTCCCATCCTCAATATTGAGAGAAAGGATATTTTCTCTTTCTTTTTTTATTTATAAATCCTTAAAGAAGGTCATGGTATTCCTATTTCCATGTTAAACTATTGAAGGGGATAAATAAGTTGGGAACCTATAACATAACATGCATATTCCACTCTAACAAGGTGAGAGAAATTAGAAACCCATGCATACTTCTCTTCATCAAAAGGGATAAATTAGAGGCCCTAATACATGGCTTCCAATTATTCTTAGATGGTCCAGTTTTGGTTATGCTTCAGTGCAACAATTTGATGACCATAGCCTCAAAGGAGGGTCATTGTTCTAGCAATAACATCCTCCCTCTATAAAATCCATCCATCCTGTGCATAGGTCTGGAAATAAATTCCAAATGGTTTTAACACTTTCAACACAACTCAGGTTTTGTAGATGTGAAAAATTTAAAAGAATTAGATCTATATTGAATATGAATTTTATATATTCAACCCCAAATAATATACACAGTTGTATATACCAAGGTTCTAGTAATTTTTATTTCCTACAAACACATAATGTCCAATATAGCACTCAAATTCATGATCTAATAGATTGTGTATTTTCTATGAGGTGCATTGAAGTTGAAAATTCCATGAAGAAAATTTCATTGGAAACTATCTAGTTCATTCCTTTTATCCTCACTCTTCATGAGACTGTTGATAATAGTGTAAGGGTGCAAAACTTCAATGGGTTTGTGTGGGTAAAACTAGTGATCCAAATTAATAGGCCTTATCCTTTTGACTTTTCCATCAATGGAATCATTTTCCCGAGAAGTCGATAATGGATGAGGAGAATGAGATTAGATTCCCTCCCCCCTCCCCGCCTTGTTGAGTAATACTAGAGACATATTGGAGATAGACTATGAATCAAAGAAACATAAGTTATATCATGTTAGACTTCTAGTAATATAGCTTTCTAAGTTTACTTCGGCCATTAAGTAGAAATCACATAAATAGTGATCCAAGCTTTGACATAAAACCAAGTATTATGCAAGTTAATAGGCATGATTAGTTTCTCGATCATTTTCTATCCTATCAATATTTGGACAAACTCCTTCAAGTATTTAGAAAAATTAACTTTAATAAAACAATACGCTAGGACTCGAGATTGAAAAAAATCAGGCACATAAAAAATCAAGTCACAAACAAGGGTAAATATACATTTTAGGAATGGCCAAAGTTTCATGGAGAAACAAGGAAATCCGCACACTAGGTTGGATGACTAAGGTACATGATTGAGTAGAAAATACTTCACTCTATGGAGAAAATACAACAACATGATCTTATAAAACCAAGGTTCCTACTTGATGACCTAAGGACATTGACCCTATCATCGAACTTGAGCAGGAATAATATTTTAGTTAGGTTGTGAGTATGAATAGAAAACCATTCATGTTTCACTCAAACATCCTTTTTCTAGTATTAAAACATCTCTCCCTAGAATGTGAGTTCACTTAAAAGAACGTTTTGTATTGAATCATTGGTCAAGACATGGCACTAGTTTATTTCTAATCATGGTTGGTGCATGGCATTGAACCATGTATTGATGAGAGTTGTAAAGATAATCTACTTTATTTATTACTAATTGTGAAACATAACTATCATTCTTCACTGTATATTGTCCTTTTTGGATATTCATTTGTTCACAATTTACAAATTATTGTTTTTAATTGCTAATTGCATAACCCAATTGTTGTTTCTAATCTATATTTCTTTTTGGCATATCTTTATGTAACTACATATTAATGTAGCATGGAGTTTATAAATCCCATAAAAAAAAACCAATGACTTTTATAAATACTAAAAAGAGAAAAAATAGTACATTGATCTATACAATTTAGTGATCTTTCTATCTTGGTCCAAGGACCACACACATCCAAATATGTTACTTACAAATTTTATGTATGTTATGTTTGAAGCAGTTTAAATATAGATATTCTATCATACACATAATATATCAGGAATTCATTGCACGAAATACAATAGATGATACTTCAGTTTCATTTTTCATCTCTTCATTATCTTCATGATGTTTTTTTCATATTATTTTCCTAGTTTTCTTATTAATATTATTATTATTATTATTATTATTATTATTATTATTATTATTATTATTATATATATGGGAGAGAGACAAAATTTCGATTGAACATAATACATGGTTACAACCAAAATTCTAAATTTGAAAGATGATTTTTATAATTTGTGCATTTTCTGTTTTGTTTTTAAAGTGAATATATTTTATTTATTTGTAAAAGAAAAATTATAAACCTTTAATTTGCATTACCCCTTACCCTAGTATAGGTATATACTTTAATTTTATTTAAAGTATATTTAATCCTAAAATGACAATAATGATGTTAATCCTACCATAAGTGTAGGAAATGTATATCAAATGTGGATAAAATTGACATGAATACTTCTAAATGAATTTCCACACCTTTGGGATGAAGGGATCACATGATTGGGTTGGTGATGACATGGTTGGGTTGATGATTTTTAATGTACACTATATTTTATTTTAAAATGTCCTTAAGTGGTATGGCTCTCACATGTTCATTTCTTCCTCAAAATATTTGATTGTATTCATCCCCTTACAATGGTCATTGTTTTAAATTTTCAAATTGCATTAAATTCCACGTCATTGTGTTATTATAAAAATTGACAAAAGATTGTGAAAATACCTTAGTAGGAACTTACATGCTAATATAAACAAAGTGAATTCATAGAATTCCAAGACGTGTGTTCCAGAGTTCTAATATGCATTGCACATGTATGATGTTTGTCCTTTGTTTCATTGATTCCTTACCACAAGACTACCACGATTTGATCTTCAACATTATTAATCCACTCGGCACCAACTCAACAAACACTTAAACACATGGCTCAATTATATGCTACTTCATTGACAACTAGCTCACATATACCACATGCCACGACCAAGAGAACTGGTGTGCCTAAGTAGAGGTGCAATCAATTTTTTGAACAAATCAATGCATGCCCTAAGAATGTTTAAGAAATAATCTACCTTGGTACCATGATGATCTACATAGGATACATAATCAGTTTCCTTGTGCTTATGTTCTATGGTCTAACATAGGTTATACTAATCAATACTGGTCAAATAGGTGATTCCAGCTCATTAATTTTCAGTTGAGGTGGCCCACTTTGATCATTCTGTCATCTAGGCACCTACATTAAAATTGAAAACCACTTCTGGATTTGACTAGGGGTGTTAGTGTCTGAATGTGGTTGTTTCATGGTCTCCTTGGTCATTTATTTGACTCCTAGGGACTCTCCCACTCACCCATGTGCTCTCCCATGATTTCCTTCCCTCATTTATGACACAGGCATGCTTCTTACCTATTCAAACATGCTCACACATGGATTCATGAGTTTTTGGTTAGGGTTGGGAGCCTATTGGTTAACCTAGGAGGGTTTAGGGGTCACATCCTATCCTGGAACTTGTATGCATTGACATGGCCTCCAAGGGATCATGAAACTTATCCAGTGTACTGTAAATATGTATCATACACATATACAAGGTGTGTTGTAATATAATGGTTAGATATTGGCATCATTCACATGTGCTATTATAGTTATTTTCAGTCTCTTTTTTGTTCTCGTCCATATTTTTTTTAACACTTTTATTGTGAATATTGATCTAGATCCTAGATCTCACTGAGAAGAAATTCTCACATCATATCAAACCTAGTTGGAGCTGCAAACAAATATAGAGATTTTTTAGTTGTTGAGGGAAACAAATCCAGAAAATATGAGTGTTTTGCATTGCAGGTCCCTACAACAACTCCATGGATTTGAATGCAGTTCCTCTCCTTTATCCTTTCAACTATTTTGAGTGGAAAGTTAAAATGTGTGCATATATCAAGAGATAATGTCTCTATCATGTTTCCATTGGTGTTGTGAGAGATCCAAATTCCTATGAAGAGAAGTGTGATTTCCTTAATTATTGTGATAGATCTTATGGAACTATGTGTCTCGCTATATCTCCTACAATGCGTTATCTATTTGATTATGTTGAGTAACCATTCGAGCTTTGGAGAAATATAGATGAATATCTTGGCATGCAGAAAGAAGATATGAGCTATATGGTGAGAAATAAAATGGGCACTTCCTTATGTGTTCTCCTTCCAAAAATCTTGGCCTCGTGCATTTCTCAAGAAGTTGTTTGAAATCAAGAAAAAGAAGTAGCTAGAGATTCAGCAAATGATCCAACTCAAGTTTCTTCCTCTGTGGCTTCCTCTATTTTTCATGAAGATAGCATACGAGTTGCTTCCATTAATATTGTTGAATATTTTTCTTTCCATTCTATGTCTTTCTCCTCTATGTATTCTATTACGAATGATGAACATGTGTTGCTAGTTCGTGATCATAGTGAGCCTTCTCTAGAAGATGGGTTTTCTTCATATGAGAGTATTGGTTCAAAATATGGTCAAGGAGAAGTTTGGAATTCAAGTGAAGATCTATCATTGCTTCACACTCCTTTTCTTGCTATGTATTCCTCCACCATGACTAGTAGAAATCCTTCAAGTTCATTTGAACATGGAGAATCGTTTTCCCTCACAATGGCGCATTTGGGACTCTTGTTCCACCCTCTTGGAGCTGATTACAAACTTATTTCGAATTTGATGCTTCAAGAGCCTTATGATTCTCTTGGGGTTACCTATTATCAAGCACCTCAAGTCTCTTTTGGACATGGAACCCTGGTTGGTTCGAAGTTGAAGTTTGAAGAGCACCCTTCGCTCTCCTATCAATGCTTTTCAGTTGTTCTACATGATCCCAGGATTCATGATGTAGTTGTACATATTCCTGAGTTGGTTGAGCACATTCCACTTCTTCCCAAGAAGAATATTCGTCTAGACATTCTCATCTAGTTTGGAGTGTATACAGATTTTTGTTTCTCTGTCATATCCATTTTTTAGCGGAGGCTTTGTCCCATGAGGCATTGAGGTTTCCCTCCTTACCTCTATTACATGGATCAATAAAATTTTGTTGTAAGAGGTGACTTGTTACTATTCTAAGGCCTTAATAAATCATGTTCAATAAATTGTACTAATTTAGGATTAAGGGGGGTGTTTGAGAAATAATATACCTTAGTACCATTATGATCGACCTAGGAGACATAACCATTTTTCGTGTGCTTATGTTCTATGGTCTAACATAGGTTATATTGTTCAATATTGGTCAGATAGGTGATTATGGCTCATTAATTGATAGTTGAGGTGCTCCAATTTGATCATTTTGTAATTCAGGCACCTGCATTATTATAAACCACTTCCATCATTGGATAGGGGCGCTAGTGTGTGAATGTGGTTGTTTTGTGGTCTCCTTGGTAATTTTTTTGGATCCTAGGGACTCTCCCACTCACCCATGTGCTCTCCCATGCTTTCCTTCCCTCATTTATGAACTAGGAATGATTCTTACCTGTTCACACATGGATTCATGACTATTTGGTTAGGGTTGGGATCCTAATGGCGAACCTAGGGGGTTTAGGGGTAAAATCCTATCCTGACTCTTGTATGCATTAACATGGCCTCCAAGGGATCATGAATCCTCTCCAACGTGCTATAAATATATATCATACAAATTTAAAAGGTGTGTTGTAATATAATAGTTAGATATTGGCACCATTCACATGTGTTATTCTAGCTATTTTAAATCTCTTTGTTGTTCTCTTGCATATTTTTTAAAACACTTTGGTTGTGAATGTTGCTCTAGATCCTAGATATCACTAAGAAGCAATTCTCTCAAAGAAATTTAATGTTAATAAATCGAAGAAAAAACATCTTTGAATTGTACATGGAGCATAGCATTGCATATTTCTTCCCTCAGTCATTTGATGCTTCTTCATAATGTAAAAACATGTAACAATGATAATTATGAAATCATTCTTATGAAATTATATAAATAAACAAGAGTTAATTTATGAAGAGGCAAAGCTCTCTAAGAGCCCTATCCACAAAGATATGCATGTGTATCTTTGGTTCTTTTTTTAATATATTTAATATAGTAAAAGTTTTGAGGTTGAACTTGCATAATAATTGTATTTCACACAAGTAGACTCACAACTTTTTCAAAATACTTCAATCCTTGACAATTTTGTAGCTCATTTCTATGTCAATAAAAATATGCACACTTACTCTCGTTGATGTTCTAGTTTCTCTAGTTTGATTTGTTTCAAGTTATTTGAAAATTTTGCATGGACACATATACGTCACACATATAAGTCCTTGGTGGCCTTATCCCTATTATTCCATAAAATATCAATGATATATTGTAATGATATCAATCTCAATGGCCTACACCATGTATAAACATAAAAAGAATCTTCCATTTTAATGGTCAATATGGTAGGAATTTTCTATTACCATGAATCTCCCTGCTTTCTTTGATCATTTTCTCATCATGTGATAGATGTTTGTAATGGAGGTTGTGTTTTTTCTTAATCCATGGGAAGTAAAAATAAAGTATGTTGCGTCTTGACTACAATCACTACCACTATATTACTTTTATTTATATTGTGATTTAAGAAAAAAACGTGACTTATTATGCATCCAATTTTTGGGAGTCTTTAGCAAATGGTTATTGTTAGAGGAATTAATCTACCTTAGCACCATGGTCTACACCCAAGAGGCATTTTCATTTTTCTAGTACTTATGTTATATGATCCTACTTAGGTTAGATTTATCAATATTTCTCTATTAGTTGATTTTTGTCTCATTAACTCATAGTTGAGGTTCTCCACTTTGATCAGCCTCATAGTTGAAGCACTCTAGTTTGATCATCCTAACAGTCTAGGAACCTGCATTGATTACAAACCACTTCTTCTTTGACTAATGGCTCCAGTGTGTGAATGTGGATTTTTTTATGGTCTTTTTGGTCATTTATTGCCCCATGGAGACACACCCACACACACATGTGTACACTCATGCCTTGCATGCATGAATTTATTCCTCCTTACATGTTCACACATGTATTCATGACTACTTGGTTAGGTTTGGGAGCCTATTGGTCAACCTAGGGGGTTCTAAGGGTCAAATCCTAGCCTGGCACTTTTATGCATTCACATGGCCTCCAAGGGCTCACAAATTTTTCTTGATGTATTATAAATATGTACCATACACATCAGAAATATGAATTGTAATATAATGATCAATTATTGGCACCATTCATATGTGCTATTTCATTCTCTTTTGTTGTTCTCTTGCTTATTTTGTCAAATACTTTGATTGTGAATATTGTTCAAGCTCCTAGTTCTCATTGTGAAGTAATTATCACATGGTATTAGATATTTGTGGAGCTACAAATAGATCTCGAGAAGATTGAGTTGTTGTTTAAGGAGTATTTCCATAAAATTTGAGTATTTGCATTACAATATATACAATGTTTTTGTCATAGGTTGCGCAAGAATAATGGAGAAGACTCGACTATTGCTCACCCCATTCAAATATTTTGAATGGAAGGCTGAAATGGTGATTCATCTGAGATCGAAAGGACTTTATAGACTCACCATGGGGACTGAACTTGAGCCCAACTCTGTTGTGGAGAAAGATAAGTACTTCAATAGAATTGATGAAGAATTTGGTAGGATTTGTCTTAGTACTTCAAGATATCTCCTCTTTCTTGTAGACATTCTTGGCACACCCAATGAAATTTTTCTCAATCTTCAGTCACTATTTGGGAATACTGGTGAGATGAGAGGCCGTCATCTTGAAAATGAGCTAATCTCACCGAGTCCAACACAGTATGAGAATATCCAAGACTTCTTTACCAAGTTCAAAGTGCTAGTGCTTCAGCTAAAACAGTGTGTCATAGAGAATAAATATGATCAACTTATCTTGTCCATCCTTTCTAATCTAGGATCCTAGGGCCTGATTATTTTGTGTTTGTTTCCACATTCCACTCAAGCAAGCTTACAAGTAGAAATTGGAGGATGCCTGTGGTAGCACACTTCGTCGAGTCTTTGATTCTAAAGCAGGACATGATAGTTGAAATCGGTACCATAAAATCCACCAAAGATCAATCCCTTTCTTCTAGTGTATCAAATCAAGCCAAAGGAAAGAATAAAGTTTTGAATCAAAGAGAGAAAGAGAAGAATCATTCAAGTATAGAAATCTTTGGCTCTACTCATGGGAGTTCGAGATCGAGGGGGAGGAACAAGAGAGGGAGACCCACATATGGTTATTGCATAGGTTCACATATTGAAATATATTTCTTCATAAATAATATGTACATCATGACCAATCTTCTTGAGGAGAACCATATTGATCTTTCAGAATATGCAAGAGGATGGGAGCGGAAGCAAGGAAATTGTAAGCATGAGAATGCATTGAGTGCATGGGTGAAATCCATTTCTGATATCTCTGTTTCTGATGTATATATTTCTAATTTACCTTTTGATATATTATAATCTGAATTATCCATCCCTTCCTTGGAATAAACCCCAACCAATTCACCAAAGCTTCCTCCTGAAACTAGTCATTTTTCACTAGTTTTTTATGTGCCTTCTGAAATATTTTTCCCAATCCAATCAAATATTTCCCATTCTGGTTATTAAGGTGATATAAAAGATTATATACAACCTATGACATTCATAGACTCATTTCCCCAACCATTCCATGACCAAAATACCCCACAACCCTCAAGCTCACTAGTTGGGAAATCCCAAAATTGCCTAGTTTCAAATGCTATGTCACTTGTGTATGTTGTTTTTATGTCTTGTATGTCTTGCATTTTTTGGACAGACATTTAATTTTCCTTAATGGGAATTATGTTCCATATGTATGGACTTTATTTTACCACCCATGGTTCAAATCTCAATTCTCTAGACCCTCCAGGTTCGCTCAACTATAAATGTGATCTAGTTTCTCACTCTTCTCGCTATGATGGACCCATTCGCTCATGGAGATAGAATAACTCTGATATTTTCTGTTTCATATGATATATATTCTGATATTTCATATTGTAATGATATTTTTTACAGAGTTATGGAGGTGCTTCATCAAATTTGGAAGAATATTCATGGTTTTATTCATGATATGGAAGCTACACATGAGGCATATTTTGTTGAATCTTTTGATGTTATTTGGGAAATAGTTTGCAGAGATATATTTTCAATGATTGATTATTCTTATATATAAGAGTAAACTTGCATCAAAATACATTCTTACAATTTTCCTCCATCATCAAATGATGACCATCAAAGGGCCTATCCACATGATCTTTGTCTACAACACTTTGATGCATTGATGCATGATCTTGGAATCCACAAAGTCTTCTCCAAGTCCATCACTAAGAAGTTGTTCTTTAAGCTAATTCAAGTGAATAAGAGGACAATTTGAATACATTTTTTATCATCTCTTCCATGTCCATTTTTAAGGGGAGGTTTATTCCCATCAGGTTTTCCTCCTTACCTCAGGTAAATGGACTAATAAAATTTTGTTGTAAAAGGTAACTTGTGCCTTAGTTTCCAAGGCCTTAATAAATAATTTTGTATAATTTGTACTAAGTTAGGATTAAGGGGGGTGTTAGAGAAATTAATATGCATTAGTACCATGGTCTACACTTGGGAGTCATTTTCATTTTTCTAGTACTTATGTTATATGATCCTAGTTAGGTTATATTGATCAATATTGGTCTATTATAGGATTTCTGGCTCATTAACTCACAATTGAGGTACTCCATTTTGATCATACTGACATTTGAGGCTCTCTATTTTTTTCATCCTGAAATTCATGGTGCTTGCATTGATTACAAACCACTTCTACTTTGACAAAGGGTGCTAGTGTATGAATGTGGTTTTTTTATGGTCTTTTTGGCCATTTATTGGCTCCTAGAGACTCACCCACTCACACATGTGTACACTTGTTCCTTGCATGCCTACATTTATGCCTCTTTACATGTTCACACATGTATTTGTGACTGTTTGGTTAGGTTTGGGAGCCTATTGGTCAACCTAGGAGCATTTAGGGGTCAAATCCTAGCCTGACACTCGTATGCATTCACATGGCCTCTAAGGGATCACAAATTTTGCCTAGTGTATTATAAATAGGTACCATACACATATACAAGATGTATTGTAATATGATGATCATTTATTGTCACCATTCATATGTTCTATTTCATTCTCTTTTGTGTTTCTCTTGCATATTTTATCAAATACTTTGATTACGAATATTGCTCTAGCTCCTAGATCTCACTATGAAGCAATTCTCATAGTTATGTAGGGATATGCACAAGTTTTCAAAATCATTACCATATCTCACATGTGGACAAGATATTTTATATGCAGATGGATGCTATTTGATGGTCAAGGGAATGATAATGGTCCATGACCCTATAAGAAATTGGTATGAAATTAGGCCATAAATTTAAGCCCTAGACCATGGTGTGGGACAACATATCCATTATTGGTGTTACAAAACTCAAAATACCAACATCTCCCACCCATAGTTGAAATAATATTCCCTCTATGGGGGAGTACATGGTTCTTATAAGCCTTTACCATGTACTATTAACTAAATATCCAATTCATGGCCACATACCTTATGTTGGGAAAATATTCTTTATGTAGGGCCTATGTAGTGTTCCATGTCCCATGATCCTTGATATCATTAGTTTTGTATTAAGAATAAGGTTTTGTTACATGAATAACCAATTATTGGATCTTCAATCACTTACTTATTACTGCCAGCAACTAAACACACCTAACACGACCAACCCACCTACATGACTCATGGACTTAGCACACCCAACCCATATAATGAATTCATGCACCTTCGAAGCTTCAACCTATAACCCCCTAACCTCGTAGATTACGCTAATGTATGACTCCTAACAAACTAACAAGTTAACTCATAGAGTAACTACCCACTAGTATCCCCAAAACCTAAACCCCTTAACCACTAACACACTACCCCACTAGTTGTGAGCTTATCCAAATAAGGTAAAATATATGATTTTTGCAATCGACAAGGAAATCCTATCATGTTAGATGTCCGAATTAGTAGTATTGAAGCTATATACTTGATTTCATCTCTATGTATGATGAAATTTAAGTTTCAAGGAATTAAACTTAAAGCAATACATATTTTTTAGAAATTAGTGTTTTTGTGTGTGTGTGTGTGTGTGTCCTTAAAAGATGATGTCGAGTTACTTAAAAAAAAAATTCCTAAAAGAACAAAATTGCTTATATGAAGAACACACATAACTTAATGAACAAAATGATAATGGATCATGATAAATACTTACATAAATATGCATGACATGAGTTAAAAAATTGATACTAAATCTAAGGATTAAACACAACTAATCCCTCCCTAATTGAACAATTTTTGGAAGATCTCAAATTTGTGATGAATGCTTTGTTGTCATCACACAACCTCCCATTCATGTAGAGGTATCATAGAAGGGATAATATCATGAAGAAAATTGATTCAAAGAAATGATTGTTTACTATAGACACCAAGGACACCATTCATACACCTTAGAGTTACCAACATAATTTCAATGGCTTGAACCATGCTCCTTAAATATAAAAGGGTATTCTTGGGATTAAAATTGATCTGAGGGATATTACACATCTCATTAATAGATGTTGGTTGAATGTGTTCAATCATCTTGTACATATTTACAATGGAGATATGCATAGTTTCAAACATGGAGAGATGTTATTACATTGATCTTATTGTTTCCTTATGTGGACCTAATAGATACTTAGAGTGGCTTTGACCTACCCGTTACAATTACCAACAAAAATTTCCAAAAGGTGAGGCCATTCCATCATGGTACCTTTTAATATTATCATCATAGTTTGGACATTGACCTTCATTTGTCTAAGACATGACTAGTGAGGAATTTGAGGGAGTAAAAGAATGTAATATGTGATTAATCTGTTAAGGAAAAGGGACAAATACAAGGAAAAACCTGGCCATTTAAAAGACAGGAGGACACATTAATTAAACTCAAAAACTCACACATACAAATATGCCATGTAAGTAAGGAGAATTTTTTTGTAGCAGCCTTAGCTTAGTCCATTTTGTCTCTAGGGGTTACGCAACATTAATAGGCCTATTTCCACCACACAAACCCTATAAAGGGAATATTTATCATCATGTAAGTGGAATATAGTATTCGCTTCAATTGTGGCACACTAAGGATGGATCTCATGGCCTATTCCATGTTCTAAGGTAAACATACAAAGTCCTAGGCCATAACATTTTCATCAAGGGATCGGGGTCTACACATGGGGCCCTAGTCCATAATGTTATCTCTATGTGGGAAATGTTTGGATTACAAGCGAGAAATGACCATTTTAAGCTTTGTGCGACCAAGAATGGTTATCATTGATTGTGACATATTATCAATTCCAAGAATAACATCTAAGGGTAAGGGGATCATGGGTCATTTGTGATTCCATAGACCACCTCAAAGGCCCTATATACTACATAGGTAATATTTATCCAATGAGTATGATATGTCATCCATTTTGAGGTTTCACACACTAAGTATGGTTTTAAGTCCCTGGGCCATGGTTTGATGCGAAAAGTCAAGTTGTTGGGCCAAAACATTTTTCCTTAGGGATCATGAACTATGTGTTGGGCCTTAGGCCACCACAAAGCCCTATAAAGGGAATATTGGTATGTGAGAAAGATACAGTACCTCTTTTTATGAATTTTGGTAAATCATGGATATTTATTATAACTTAAGCAAATGCAAGGTCAAAAGACATATCATTAGGCTATAACATTTTCATTTGGCCTATAAGCAATATATGGTCTCTACTGAAATATTTTTAACACAAAAGATGATTTCTATGTCCTGGACCATGGAACAAGGTATAAATTTAGGGTACAAGGCCATATGAATTACCTTGGGGCTCATGGCCCATGAATAGAGGCCTACATTATAACACAAGGCCTACGTGGAGAATCTTAGCTTACATGTGAGATATGTTCATCAGTTTGAGGAAGGTAATGCTAGGGATGGTTTTCAGGGCCCATGTTATGATATAAGGTTAAATAAGGGTCTTAGGTAATACATTTTTATCTAAGCTCATGGTTCATGTTGAAGCCCTCAAACCGCAACACAAACCCTCCATAGGGAATAATTAGTGTACAAATGATATATGATAGACAGTGTCCTCTTTCTAACACTAGACATGGTTCTCAATACTTATATCATGGTTTAGTGCTAAAATCCCTAGGAATACATTATAACATCCATATATGGGTCTTAATATCTATTTGTGGGGTCATAAACCACCACATAGACCTTCCAAATAGAATCTCCATCATGCCAGTGAGATATGGTCCTACAATGGGGATGCAACTTCTTCATGTCCAATCCAAGGTTGATACAAAAATACAAGTTATTAGCCCATAGAAATTTTCTTTGTATCTCATAGTCCCATACAAGGGACCCTATACCACCACACAAGTCCTACAAAGGAAATATTTGGCATATGAGTGAGATGTGGTGTTTATTTCAAGTTTTACCACACCATGAATGGTCTTTAGGAATCATAAAATGTTTTAGGGTTGAAATTCAAGGTCTTGAGGTATATCATTTTTTTGTAGAGATCATGAGCCATGTGTGGGCCCATAACAACCACATAGGAAATTAGTAGGAAATTTCATCTCAAGAGTGCATTATGGTGGTGATTTTGAGGTTTTCCACTTTAGAGGTTACTTTTAGTGCCTAATACAAGGTTTGGTTCCAAGATATAGATTGTTTGGCCTTAAATTTTTTCCTTGAGCCTCATGGGCCATGTGTGGGGCCTCAAGCCACCATAGTTTGGCATGTGAGAGTGATATGGTGCTCATTAATTTAAATATTTTGGATGATAAGTGTGGTTCTCATTTCCCATTCAGTGGTCCAATAGCAAAAGAAAAATCCTTACATCGATATTTTCCTCTATGGCTCATGGGAAATGTGTAGGGCTTTAGCTTTCACATAACCCTACATAGGAAATTTTAACATGCAAGAGGAACATGGTGGACATACCAATATTTGTAACATGTATAAGGATGGTTGTTATGAAACATGATTTAAATTGAGGTCTAATTATTTACCAAATCCATATAGGGCTCATGTTCCATGCACAGTCTTTTGCACCACCACATATAGCTTCTGTAAGGAATCTTTAGCATACTTGTCATATATGGTCATAATTTTTAGGATTAACAAACTAAGGATGGTTCTAAAGGACCATTCCTTAGTATAGGTCCATATCTAGAATCTCACACTAAACAACTTTGTAAGGAGCTCATGGTAGATGTATGAGGCCCCAAACTAACATGCATGCCCTCCATAAGTAATTTAGGCTTTTGAGTTTGATATTGTTATTATTTTGAGGTTTAAACTACAAAGGATGGTTCTCGATACATGTCCCATGGTTTTACATGAAAATAAATGGTCTTAGGCCATAATATTTTTTGGGGGAGTCTCATAATCTATCTATCGGGCCATAGGCCACAATTGGAGACAAATATTTGTTGAGGTGGTGTCCTTGCATGTAGGTTAAAAAGAAGCAAGATGAATATAAGAAAGCCTTGGTTATGTTATACCCTAGGTGCATAATGATGCACCCAATAAATGAATATAAATACAACATTAACAAAATCCTTATATTCTTTAATTATAATGATGTTAATCAATCACCATAATTTTTCATAACTTATGTCAAATACAGAAGACATAAAAATGGGAAACAAATACCATGAAGAACACATATGGTTGAAAATAAAATCAAAAAATTACATAAGTATTGGATCAAGTGAAAATTCAATGAAAATTTCATCAATATGAATAAGATGAAGTTGTACTTACAAGATCCTTATGATAGGGCTACTAAAAAAAACTACATATCCCAAAACCTAGCTAGTGAAAAACAAGAAAAACGATAGCCAATCCAAGGATAATAAACATCATTAATGAGTCAAGGTAAAAGTCCTTTTAGGTAAAGACGCCCCCCCGCAAA